>VZQC01000717.1:2570326-2585201 GCA_009823505.1 Rhizomys pruinosus | reverse complement strand
TCAACATCACTAATCATTAAGGAAATGCAAATGAAAACCACATTAAGATATCATCTTACTCCAATAAGACTGGCTAGGATCAAGAAAACAAATGATACCAAGTGCTGGAGAGGTTGTGGGGAAAGGGGAACACTCATCCACTGCTGGTGGGAATGTAAACTCGTACAGCCACTATGGAAAGCAGTGTGGAGAACCCTTGGAACACTTGGAATGAACTTGCCACTCGACCCAGCCATACCACTCCTAGGCATGTAACCTCAAGACTCACCCCACCACAGAGATACATGCACATCCATGTTTATTGCAGCTCTCTTCACAATAGCAAAGAGCTGGAACCAACCCAAGTGCCCCTCAACTGATGAGTGGATAGAGAGAATGTGGGACATCTACACAATGGAGTTCTATGCAGCAGTAAAGAAAGATGGCATCATGAGTTTTGCAGGTAAATTGCTGGAGCTAGAAGATATCATGCTGAGTGAAGTAACAGTCCCAGAAAAACAAACGACAAATGGTATCACTCATCTGTGGATGCTAGTACCAATTACCTAATTGTATGGCAAACTGAGCAAAGTCAATGTGATCTGAAAACAACTGTGCTCTTATATTGTGAATCCCTTAAAAAAAGGATTAAAAATTGTTTTACTAAAATAAATTCAAATGTGCACACAACTGCACAAGTGCACACACGGGCCAATGCTATTTTATGAACATGTGGTCTATCAAAAAAAAACTATTTTTACTGAGAAGTACCTGTATTTATGTGTACTATTACAAATAACCTGGCTTGATTTAAACTATTTTTCAAATCTTCAGTTCTTGATAAAATTTAGGATCACAGTTATTAACTTTTCAACATTCTCTACCATTTTGGAATCTACTATTTTGTCTAAACAGAACTATATAGAGGTGTGGTGTCTGAGCCTCAATGACAGCAAACAGGTTTGGGAGACAGAAGGTTGGGGAAAGTGTTTTAGGGTCACAGGAGAGTGTTTCAGGGTCACAGGAGAGTGTTTCAGGGTCACAGGAGAGTGTTGGAGGGTCACAGGAGAGTGTTGGAGGTCATAGAAGAGTGTTGGAGGGTCACAGGAGAGTGTTTGAGGGTCACAGGAGAGTGTTGCAGGGTCATAGGAGAGTGTTTGAGGGTCATAGGAGTGTTTCAGGGTCACAGGATAGTGTTGCAGGGTCACAGTAGAGTGTTTGAGGGTCATAGGAGAGTGTTGCAGGGTCATAGGAGAGTGTTGCAGGGTCATAGGAGAGTGTTGCAGGGTCACAGGAGAGTGTTGCAGGGTCATAGGAGAGTGTTGCAGGGTCATAGGAGAGTGTTTGAGGGTCATAGGAGTGTTGCAAGATCACAGGAGAGTGCTTGAGGGTCATAGGAGAGTGTTGCAGGGTCACAGGAGAGTGTTGCAGGGTCACAGGAGAGTGTTGCTGGGTCACAGGAGAGTGTTTGAGGGTCATAGGAGAGTGTTGCAGGGTCATAGGAGAGTGTTGGAGGGTCACAGGAGAGTGTTGCAGGGTCACAGGAGAGTGTTGGAGGGTCACAGGAGAGTGTTGTAGGGTCACAGGAGAGTGTGGCAGGGTCATAGGAGAGTGTTGCAGGGTCACAGGAGAGTGTTGGAGGGTCATAGGAGAGTGTTGCAGGGTCATAGGAGAGTGTTGCAGGGTCATAGGAGAGTGTTGCAGGGTCACAGGAGAGTGTTGCAGGGTCACAGGAGAGTGTTGCAGGGTCACAGGAGAGTGTTGTAGGGTCATAGGAGAGTGTTGCAGGGTAATAGGAGAGTGTTGCAGGGTCATAGGAGAGTGTTGCAGGGTCATAGGAGAGTGTTGCAGGGTCACAGGATAGTGTTGGAGGGTCACAGGAGAGTGTTGCAGGGTCACAGGAGAGTGTTGCAGGGTCACAGGAGAGTGTTGCAGGGTCACAGGAGAGTGTTGCAGGGTCACAGGAGAGTGTTGCAGGGTCACAGGAGAGTGTTTGAGGGTCAGAGGAGAGTGTTGCAGGGTCACAGGAGAGTGTTGCAGGGTCACAGGAGAGTGTTGCAGTGTCACAGAAGAATGTTGCTGGGTCACAGGAGAGTGTTGTAGGGTCACAGGAGAGTGTTTGAGGGTCACAGGAGAGTGTTGCAGGTTCACAGGAGAGTGTTTCAGGGTCACAGGAGAGTGTTTGAGGGTCACAGGAGAGTGTTGCAGGGTCACAGGAGAGTGTTGGAGGGTCACAGGAGAGTGTTGCAGGGCCACAGGAGAGTGTTGCAGGGTCACAGGAGAGTGTTTGAGGGTCACAGGAGAGTGTTGCAGGGTCACAGGAGAGTGTTGCAGGGTCACAGGAGAGTGTTGGAGGGTCACAGGAGAGTGTTGCAGGGTCATAGGAGAGTGTTGCAGGGTCACAGGAGAGTGTTGCAGGGTCACAGGAGAGTGTTGCAGGGTCACAGGAGAGTGTTGCAGGGTCACAGGAGAGTGTTGCAGGGTCACAGGAGAGTGTTGCAGGGTCACAGGAGAGTGTTGCAGGGTCACAGGAGAGTGTTGCAGGGTCACAGGAGAGTGTTGCAGGGTCACAGGAGAGTGTTGCAGGGTCACAGGAGAGTGTTGCAGGGTCACAGGAGAGTGTTGCAGGGTCACAGGAGAGTGTTGCAGGGTCACAGGAGAGTGTTGCAGGGTCACAGGAGAGTGTTGCAGGGTCACAGGAGAGTGTTGCAGGGTCACAGGAGAGTGTTGCAGGGTCACAGGAGAGTGTTGCAGGGTCACAGGAGAGTGTTGCAGGGTCACAGGAGAGTGTTGCAGGGTCACAGGAGAGTGTTGCAGGGTCACAGGAGAGTGTTGCAGGGTCACAGGAGAGTGTTGCAGGGTCACAGGAGAGTGTTGCAGGGTCACAGGAGAGTGTTGCAGGGTCACAGGAGAGTGTTGCAGGGTCACAGGAGAGTGTTGCAGGGTCACAGGAGAGTGTTGCAGGGTCACAGGAGAGTGTTGCAGGGTCACAGGAGAGTGTTGCAGGGTCACAGGAGAGTGTTGCAGGGTCACAGGAGAGTGTTGCAGGGTCACAGGAGAGTGTTGCAGGGTCACAGGAGAGTGTTGCAGGGTCACAGGAGAGTGTTGCAGGGTCACAGGAGAGTGTTGCAGGGTCACAGGAGAGTGTTGCAGGGTCACAGGAGAGTGTTGCAGGGTCACAGGAGAGTGTTGCAGGGTCACAGGAGAGTGTTGCAGGGTCACAGGAGAGTGTTGCAGGGTCACAGGAGAGTGTTGCAGGGTCACAGGAGAGTGTTGCAGGGTCACAGGAGAGTGTTGCAGGGTCACAGGAGAGTGTTGCAGGGTCACAGGAGAGTGTTTGAGGGTCACAGGAGAGTGTTGCAGGGTCACAGGAGAGTGTTGCAGGGTCACAGGAAAGTGTTTGAGGGTCACAGGAGAGTGTTGCAGGGTCACAGGAGAGTGTTGCAGGGTCATAGGAGAGTGTTGTAGGGTCACAGGAAGAGTGTTTCAGGGTCACAGGAGAGTGTTTCAGGGTCTCAGGAGAGTGTTGCAGGGTCATAGGAGAGTGTTGCAGGGCCATAGGCAGAGTACAAATGTCAAATAACACTGTACTTATTGTCATACCTGTGATATTTAACAATGATAAAGATTTATAAACGCAATGGAGTATTTGTAATTACCTAATAGGACAATGATGAAAAGAAACAGAGCTACTGTTACAGCCTTGCTCTCTGGTATATGTTATCCACTGCCACCAAGGATCATGTAAGCAGTCTGTCTGCTCTGTGCTGTGAGCAAGGCCACCCTGCTGGAGCAGTGCTGTAGTCAGGAACCCAAGCCACCAAGCCCACTAACCCTAGCACCCAATGGGCAAACAAAGATCATGTCTCTGTGCCACCCCAAGAGTCCCAAGCTCAGCTCCCAGGTACTGTGGAATAGAAACAAGCCAACCCTACCATGTCCTGCCCCAATTTCTCCATTAGGAGAACTTGCTTCCCTCCACCAGAACACCTGACATGTACCAGAGCCTCAGACAAGGATGTGGCCCTGGGAAAAGGATTATGTAGGTATTTTACCTTGACACCTTTATAAATTATTGGGCTTTGTTCAAGTGATCATTATTTATTAACTTATTAGAACATAAATTATTCCCCTTCAAAGCATTCACCCATTGTAACAGTTTGTCAGGACCATAAAATGAAGTTAAGGAAATAGTTTCTTTTAAATATAATTTAAATGTTACTTGTAGTCCTCTGAAGCATAATGTCAATAAATGTTGTCTCATGAAATTGTTATTATAAATTAAACATGTAAGTAAAATGATGCATTAAATCAACTATATAGTACCAACGATTTACCTGTTTGTTCTGTAGAGCTCGCTGGAAAAGTCTCAGAAATGAAGCCAAACTGAAGCGGTACATGTTATTAATCTTAGACAAGTCAGAGATGATGAAGTACATCTTGCTGGCACTCTCAGCCAGAGGGAGATAGGCGTACCGCTCCTGTGGGTCATTAGTACAGGGAGGGGAAAGAATAGACTTAATACCAGTGCTGTAGCGGCCCACCAACTACCCTCCTCACCAGTCCTGTACAGCCACCTATAGACTATAGTGCACACCAGTCCTGTATGGTCTCTGACAGACTACAGTACACACCAGTCCTATAGAGCCACATACAGACTATAGTACACACCAGTCCTGATGGTCTCCTACAGACTATAGTACACACCAGTCCTGTATAGTCACCTATAGACCACAGTACACACCAGTCCTGAATGGTCTCCTACAGACTACAGTGCACCCCAGACCTATAGAGCCACATACAGACGATAGTACACACCAGTCCTGTATGGTCTCCTACAGACTACAGTGCACCCCAGTCCTGTACAACTACATATAGACGATAGTACACACCAGTCCTGTACATCCACCTACAGACCACAGTACACCCCAGTCCTGTACAGTCTCCTACAGACTACAGTACACACCAGTCCTGAATGGTCTCCTACAGACTACAGTACACACCAGTCCTGAACAGTCTCCTACAGACTACAGTACACACCAGTCCTGTACAGTCTCCTACAGACTACAGTACACACCAGTCCTGATGGTCTCCTACAGACTATAGTACACACCAGACCTGTACAGTCACCTACAGACTACAGTACACACCAGTCCTGAATGGTCTCCTACAAACTACAGTACACACCAGTCCTGATGGTCTCCTACAGACTATAGTACATACCAGTCCTGTACAGCCACCTACAGACCACAGTACACACCAGTCCTGTATGGTCTCCTACAGACTACAGTACAACACCAGTCCTGTATGGTCTCCTACAGACTACAGTACACACCAGTCCTGTATGTCTCCTACAGACTACAGTACACACCAGTCCTGTATGGTCTCCTACAGACTACAATACACACGAGTCCTGTATGGTATCCTACAGACTACAGTACACACCAGTCCTGTATGGTCTCTTACAGACTACAGTACACACCAGTCCTGTATGGTATCCTACAGACTACAGTACACACCAGTCCTGTACGTCTCCTACAGACTACAGTACACACCAGTCCTGTACATCTCCTACAGACTACAGTACACACTAGTCCTGTATGGTCTCCTACAGACTACAATACACACGAGTCCTGTATGGTATCCTACAGACTACAGTACACACCAGTCCTATATGTCTCCTACAGACTACAATACACACGAGTCCCATATGGTATCCTACAGACTACAGTACACACCAGTCCTGTATGGTCTCCTACAGACTACAGTACACACCAGTCCTGTACAGCTACCTACAGACTACAGTACACACCAGTCCTGAATAGTTTCCTACAGACTACAGTACATACCAGTTCTGTATGGTCTCCTACAGACTACAGTACATATCAGTCCTGTGTGGTCTCCTATAGTCTACACTCATCCTATACAGTCTCCTACAGACTACCCTACACACATATTACCACAAATTTAGCTATCTATCTCAATATAACAAATCAAAATAATAGTTTAAAAGAAAAGCATCTGTACTTTTACAAAGCTAAGAACGTTATGCCTTAGTCCATCCAGATTACTATGAAAATATGTATTCAGTGGGTTCCTTTTCTCCCAGTTCTCAAGGTTCAGAAGTCTAACGTGGAAGCAGATTTGGTGTCTAGCGAAGGCTCGTTTCTTGGTTACTAGAAATAGTTGATTCTCACTACCCCTTGGACAGTGGAAGGTGCAAACAAATCCCCTCAGCCCTGCGTTCTAAGGACTGGAGCTCTCCTCACAACTCTCGTCATGCAACCACCTTGCACAGGCACAGCATCTTAATGTTATCTCATTGGGGATTTAGTATTTACACAGGAATAAATAATAAACATCTACACCATAGCACTGTATCTGAAATACTTTTCTACCCGGACAAGGTGGAGCTAGAAGTACTTCACAGACTGGTCTTAGTCAGGACCAAAAGCTCCTGGGAAGAGCAGAATGGAACAGTGAGCAAGTGGAGAAATAGTAAGATTCCTATTTCAAGAGAATCAGTCCAGGCAATGCAATAGTACATGGTGCTACACAGCTATCCTTTAAGTAGAGTTGAAACTAGGAGACTGGGCTGAAGGAATGTACAACAGGCAGAACAAGAGGTAGAAAACGTGGGTGACTGTTAGAGGTGGCTGCTTTCAGGTCCTACAGCACCCAGCACTGTTCGCAAAGCACAGGAAGCCAACAAAGGCAGGGACATTGTTCTGATGGAAGGCAAGGACAGCAGTGGGAGAGCAAAGGACTACGTGGCCTCAAGGTCCTAAATGTGGCCAGGACTATGTGGCCTCAAGGTCCTGAATGCAGCCAGGACTACGTGGCCTCAAGGTCCTGAATGTGGCCAGGACTATGTGGCCTCAAGGTCCTAAATGTGGCCAGGACTATGTGGCCTCAAGGTCCTGAATGCGGCCAGGACTATGTGGCCTCAAGGTCCTAAATGTGGCCAGGACTATGTGGCCTCAAGGTCCTGAATGCAGCCAGGACTACGTGGCCTCAAGGTCCTGAATGCGGCCAGGACTATGTGGCCTCAAGGTCCTGAATGCGGCCAGGACTATGTGGCCTCAAGGTCCTAAATGCGGCCAGGACTATGTGGCCTCAAGGTCCTGAATGCAGCCAGGACTATGTGGCCTCAAGGTCCTGAACGCAGCCAGGACTACGTGGCCTCAAGGTCCTGAACGCAGCCAGGACTACATGGCCTCAAGGTCCTGAATGCGGCCAGGACTACGTGGCCTCCAGGTCCTGAACGCAGCCAGGACTACATGGCCTCAAGGTCCTGAATGCGGCCAGGACTACGTGGCCTCAAGGTCCTGAACGCAGCCAGGACTACATGGCCTCAAGGTCCTGAATGCGGCCAGGACTACGTGGCTTCAAGATCCTGAATGCGGCCAGGACTACGTGACCCCAAGGTCCTGGATGCGGCCAGGACTACGTGGCCTCAAGGTCCTGGATGCGGCCAGGACTACGTGGCCTCAAGGTCCTGGATGCGGCCAGGACTATGTGGCCTCAAGTTCCTGAACGCGGCCAGGACTACGTGGCCTCAAGGTCCTGAATGCACCCAGGACTACATGGCCTCAAGGTCCTGAATGCGGCCAGGACTACGTGGCCTCAAGGTCCTGAATTCGGCCAGGACTACGTGGCCTCAAGGTCCTGAATGTGGCCAGGACTACGTGGCCTCAAGGTACTGAATGCGGCCAGGACTCCGTGGCCTCAAGGTCCTGAATGCGGCCAGGACTACGTGGCCTCAAGGTCCTGAATGTGGCCAGGACTACGTGGCCTCAAGGTCCTGAATGTGGCCAGGACTATGTGGCCTCAAGGTCCTGGATGCGGCCAAGAAGGCTCCACATGTATATGTATAATGTACCAAGGCATACTAAATAACAGAAAGCACAGAAAGTCCACAATTTCTTTATCTCTTAGATTTATTTTAATTTTATTTATATTCATATATGTGTTGGGGTGAGATGTGCCACATGTGTGCAGGCAGGTACCCATGGAACCCAGAAGAGTCTGTTAGCTGCTGGGTATGGGTGATGGGAATTGAACTCAGGTCCTCTGGAAGAGCGGCCAGGTGATCTTAACCTCTGACCCATCTCTCCAGCCACTCAAAATTCTTTTGAAAAAATTGCATTCATGGTATCTATGAAGTTTAGCTTTGGTAAGATAGGTGGTGTGACAGGACTAGAGTTTTAACCTTTGTTCTGATTCTGGTTTCTACAGAGCTCTCCCCCAACCCTGAAAAAGGAGATTGAAAATGACATCAAAAGATGGAAAGACCTCCCATGCTCATGTATTGGGAAAATCAACATAGTAAAAATGTCCATTTTACCCAAATTAATATACAGATTCAATGCAATCCCAATCAAAATCCCCATGAGTTTCTTCACAGACATAGAAAAAAAAATCCTTAATTTCATATGGAAAAACAGAAGACCCTGAATTGCTAAAGCAACCCTGAGTGAAAAGTGTCATAGGGGGGATTGCTTTACCAGACTTCAAGCTATATTACAGGGCCATAGTAATAAAGACAGCCTGCTACTGGCATGAAAACAGACCCATTGACCAATGGAACAAAATTGAAGATCCAAACTTGATTGTATGAGCTCATACAATTTCAGCTACCTCATATTAGACAAAGGGGCAAAAAAAGCTCAATGGAGGAAGGATAGCCTCTTCAGCAAATGGTGATGGCAAAACTGGATCAACATTTGTAGAACTAAATTAAACCCCTACCTCTCACCCTGTAAAAAAATCAACTCCAAGTGGATCAAAAATCTCAACGTGAAACCTGAAACCTTGAAGGTGATAGAAGAAAAAGTTGGCAACAACCTACAAGACATAGGTGTAGGAAAAGATGTTCTAAATCAGACAGCAGCTGCATAAGAAATAAGGTCAACAAATGACAAATGGGACCTCATCAAACTCAAAAGCTTCTGTACAATGAAATAAACAATCAAGGAAGTGAAGAGAAAACCCACAGAGTGGGAGGAAATCTTCACCAGTAATACATCTGACAGAGGATTAACATCCAGAATATATAAACTTCTCAAAAAACAGACACAAGAAAACAAACGACTCACTCAAAAAGATGGAGTAAAGAGATGAACAGAGACTTCACCAATGAGGAAGTAAAGATGGCTAAGAAACATCTTAAAAAGTGTTCAGCATCATTAATAATTAAGGAAATGCAAATTAAAACCACTCTAAGATATAATTTCACTCTGATAAAACTGGCTAAGATCAAGAAAACAAAAGACACCAAATGCTGGAGAGGTTGTGGGGAAAGGGGAACACTTATCCACTGCTGGTGGGAATGTAAACTCATACCACTGTAGAAAGCAGTGTGGAGAACCCTTAAAAGACTCAAAATGAGCCAACCACCTGACCCAACCATACCACTTCTGGGTATATACCCACAAGACTCATCCTACTGCAAAGATATGTGCAAATCTATGTTTACTGCAGCTCTTTTCACAATAGCAAAAAGTTGGAACCAACCCAAATGCCCCTCAACTGAGGACTGGATAACAAAAACGTGGTACATCTACACAATGGAGTTCTATGCAGCAATACAGAAAGATGACATCATGAGATTTGCAGGTAAATGGATGGAACTTGAAGCCACTATGCTAAGTGAAGTAACAGAGCCCCCACCCCAAAAATAAACAGGTAATGGTTTCCCTCATTTGTGGATGCTAGCACCAAATCTCCCAAATGAAAGAAAACCTGAGCAATGTTATTGTTATATTACTTTCTATCTGAAATCAGCTGTGATGTTATAATATGAATCTCTTAATGAGCCATATAATTAACTTACCACCTACTTTCAGGCATTGTAATTAATGTACATGGGCAGAAGGTATTCATATTTTAGAGTAATATAAAATTAAAAATATGAACCCCTGAACATAATTTTAAAAAAAAAGGGATGTGTGGATGAAACTGATCAATGAATACCAAGTTGGTTACATACAGCATGATGCTATGGTGTATGATTTTACTGTAGGATCAATATAGATGTGATATTGAATGCAGTTCAAAAGCCTCAAAGAAAAACAACTAAATAAACATGGGCAAAGGTGATCCTAAGAAGCCGAGAGGCAAAATGTGATCGTATGCATTCTCTGTGCAGACTTGCTGGGAGGAGCACAAGAAGAAGCACCCTGCTGCTTCAGTCAACTCAGAGTTTTCTAAGTGCTCAGAGAGGTAGAAGACCATGTCTGCTAAAGAAAAAGGAAAGGTTGAAGACATGGAAATGGTGGACAAGGTTCGTTATGAAAGAGAAATGAAGCCCCGTGTGGTGCCGCACACCTTTAATCCCAGCACTCAGAAGGCAGAGGCAGAGGCAGGAGGATCTCTGTGAGTTTAAGGCCAGCCTGGTCCACATAGAGAGCTCCAGGCCAGCTGGGACTAAAGGGAGACCCTGTCTCAAAAAGACCATAAATAAATAAATAAATAAATAAATAAATAAATAAATAAATAAATAAGAAATAAAAACATATATAACATATATTCCTCCCAAAGGGGAAACAAACAAAAAAAAATTTCAAAGATCCCAATGCACCCAAGAGGCCCACTTCGGCTTTCTTGTTCTGTTCTAAGTATCGCTCCCAAAATCAAAGGAGAGCATCCTGGCTTATCTATTGGTGATGTTGCAAAGAAACTGGGAGAGATGTGGAACAACACTGCTGCAGATGACAAGCAGCCTTAGGAGAAGGACCTGAGCTGAAGGAGAAATACAAAAAGGATATTGCTGCCTACAGAGCTGAAGGAAAGACTGATGCTGCAATAAAAGGAGTTGTGAAGGCTGAAAAGAGCAAGAAAAAAAGGAAGAGGAGGAAGATGAAGAAGATGAAGAGGATGAGGAAGAGGAGGAAGATGAAAATGAAGATGATGATGATGCATAAGTTTGTTCTAGCGCAGTTTTTTTTCTTGTCTATGAAGCATTTAATCCCTCTGTACACAACTCACTCCTTTTAAAGAAAAAATGGAAATGTAAGGCTGTGTAAGATTTGTTTTTAAACTGTACAGTGTCTTTTTTTGTATAGTTAACACACTACTGAATGTGTCTTTAGATAGCCCTGTCCTGGTGGTAACTTCAATAGCCACTAACCTTGCCTGATATAGTATGGGGGTTGTAAATTGGCATGGAAATTTAAAGCAGGTCCTTGTTGGTGCACAGCACAAATTAGTTATATATAAGGAGGGTAGTTTTTTTCATCTTCAGTTGTCTCTGATGCAGCTTATATGAAAATAATTGTTCTGTTAAATGAATACCACTCTATAATTGAAAAAAAAAAGAAACTGTAGCTGTTTTGTTGACATTCTGAATGCTTCTAAGTAAATACAATTTTTTTTTATTAGTATTGGTATCCTTTTCATAGGTCTGAAATTTTTCTTCCTGAGCTAGTCTTTTGCTTTTGCCCATTTGGGTCACAATTTATTACAGTGTTTATCTGTTCATAAAGTTAGCTAATAAAATGCTTTTGTCTACACACCCTGCATATTGTGATGAGGGTATCAAAAAGTTGAACATTTTCACCCATAAAATTTTTTTTTTTAATTTTTAAAAAAGACTCGAAATGAGCCTACCACCCAACCCAGTCATACCACTCCTGGGTATATACCCACAAGACTCATCGTGTTGCAGAGATACAGGCACAATCATGTTTATTGCAGCGCTCTTCACAATAGTGAAGAGCTGGAAGCAACCCAAGTGACCCTCAATTGATAAATGGATAAAGAAAATGTGGTACATCTACACAATGGAGTTCTATATAGCGATAAAGACATCATGAAATTTGCAAGTAAAAGGATGGTGCTAGAAGCCATTATGCTAACTGAAGTAACACAGTCCCAGAAAAACAAATGACATATGGTGTCCCTCATTTGTGGATCCTATCACCAAATCGTTATATATAAGGCAACCTGAATAATTTTTTCCTTTTTTAGTAAATATAATATCATATTACCTGATGTCACCATAAAAAAGTACATTTAAATGTACATCAACTTTCTATGTTATTTAGGAATATAACATATTATTTCTTTTTACCTACTTGCAACTCTACTGTTAAAATGTGAATCCCTAAACACGTCTTAGAATTAGCTTATAGTCTGTCTATCTTCTGACTTTGTAATTTTGGTATATGTTTGGAGTGTACATTTGTATATTTTGGAGCAATATAAAATTAAAGGAAACAACAACAACAAAACAATAATAAGACATGCTCAAAGCCTGACAAAAACAGTAAACTTCTGCCCCAAACAGTAAACTTCTGCATCAAAAAAAAATTTTTAAAAGACTGAGAAAAAGCATGTAAGACATGTATGGCAGAACGCACGAGCTCTGGTGGGCTGGGGAGCACCGCGGGGGAATGGGCCTAAATTTGATCAACAAATATTGTATGAAATGCACAAAAGTTCAATAAAAAATTAAGAAAAAAGGAAGAAAAAAATAAAGAAAATAGCAGGGCTGGAGAGATAGCTCAGCGGTTAAGAGTACTGACTGGCTAGTCTCTTTTGTGCTGGGACCAGAGGGGTCGGTGCTAGCGGCCTGCACCTTGGCGCGGGCGGGAGTAGTTACCTGGGCAGGCATCTGCCGCCTCTGCCGCAGGTAGGGGGCCGTGGGCGGNAGTGTTGCAGGGTCACAGGAGAGTGCTACAGGGTCACAGGAGAGTGTTCCAGGGTCACAGTAGCGTGTTGCAGGTTCACAAGAGAGTGTTGCAGGGTCATAGGAATGTGCTGAAGTGTCACAGGAGAGTGCTGCCGGGTCAAAAGAGAGTGTTGCAGGTTCACAGAACAGTGTTGCTGGGTCTCAGGAGAGTGTAGGAGGGTCAAAGGAGAGTGTTGATGTGTCACAGGAGGGTTTTAAGGGTCACAGGAGAGTGTTGGAGGGTCAGAGGAGAGTGTTGGAGGGTTATACGAGAGTGTTGGAGGGTCAAGGAGAGTCCTGGAGTGTCACAGGAGAGTGGTGCAGGGTCAGAGGAGAGTGTTGCAGGGTCAAATGAGAGTGTTTCAGGGTCACAGGAGAGTGTTGGAGGGTCACAGGAAAGTGGTGGTGTGTCAGAGGATAGTGTTGGAGCGTCGCAGGAGAGTGTAAGAGCGTCACAGGAGATTGATATACGGTCACAGGAGAGTGTTGCAGGGTCACAGGAGAGTGTTGTAGGGTCACAGGAGAGTGTTGAAGGGTCACAGTAGAGTGTTGCAGGGTCACAGGAGAGTGTTGCAGGGTCACAGGTGAGAGTTGCACAGTTCCAGGAGAGTGTTGCAGGGTCACAGGAGAGTGTGGGAGGGTCACATGAGAGAGTTGAGGGTCACAGGAGTGTGTTGCAGGGTCACAGGAGAGTCTTGCAGGGTCACTGTTGAGTGTTGGAGGGTCAGAGGAGAGTGTTGGAGCGTCACAGGAGAATGTTGCAGGGTCACAGGAGAGTGTTGGTGGGTCACAGGAGAGTGTTGGAGGGTCACAGGAGTGTGTTGGAGGGTCACAGTAAAGTGTTTGAGGGATATAGGAGTGTTCGAGTGTCAAGGAGAGTGCTGGAGGGCCACAGGAGAGTGGTGCAGGGTAAAAGGAGAGTGTTGGAGCGTCACAGGAGAGTGATGGAGGGTCATAGGAGAGTGTTGCAGGGTCACAGGAGACTACTGCAGTGTCACACGAGAGTGTTGCAGGGTCACAGGAGAGTGTTCCAGGGTCACAGAGAGTGTTGCAGGGGCACAGAAGAGTGTTGCAGGGTCCCAGGAGAGTGTTGGAGGGTCACAGGAGAGTGATGCAGGGTCACAGGAGAGTGTTGCAGGGTCACCGAAGAGTGTTGGAGGGCCAAAGTAGAGTGTGTCAAGGTCACAGGAGAGTGTAGCAGCTTCAGAGGAGAGTGTTGCAGGGTCACAGTTGAGTGTTGCAGGGTCGCAGTAGAGTGATTGTGGGTCACAGGAGAGTGTTGCAGGGTCACAGGAGAGTGTTGGTGGGTCACAAGAGTGTGTTGGTGGGTCACAAGAGAGTGTTGCAGGGTCACAGGAGAGTGTTGCAGGGTCACGGAGAGTGTTGGAGGATCACAGGAGAGTGTTGCATGGTCACAGGAGAGTGTTGCCGGGTCTCAGGAGAGTGTTGCAGGGTCATAGGAGAGTGTTGGAGGGTCACAGGTGAAAGTTGGTGGGTCACAGGAGAGTGTTGGAGATTGACAGGAGAGTGTTGCAGGGTCATTGGAGAGTGTTGGAGGGTAGCAGTTCAAAGTTTGTGGGTCACAGGAGAATGTTAGAGGGTCACAGGAGAGTGTTGCAGGTTCACAGGAGAGTGCTGCAGGGTCACAAGAGCGTGTTGGAGGGTCAGAGGAGAGTGTTGGAGGTTCACAGGAGAGTGTTGCCGGGTCTCAGAAGAGTGTTGCAGGGTCATAGCATAGTGTTGGTGGGTCACAGGTGAAAGTGGGTGGGTCACAGGATAGTGCTGGTGGGTCACAGGAGAGTGTTGCAGGGTCACGGAGGGTGTTGGAGGGTCACAGGAGAGTGTTGCAAGGTCACATGAGAGTGCTGCAGGGTCACAGGAGAGTGATACAGGGTCACAGGAGAATGTTGCAGGGTCACAGAGAGTGTTGCAGGGTCACAGGAGAGTGTTGCAGGGTCCCAGGAGAGTGTTGGAGGGTCACAGGAGAGGGTTGCAGGGTCACAGGAGAGTGATGCAGGGTCACAGGAGAGTGTTGCCGGGTCACAGGAGAGTGCTGCAGGGCCTCAGGAGAGTATTGGGGGGTCACAGGAGAATGTTGCCGGATCACAGGAGAGTGATACAGGGTCACAGGATAATATTGCAGGGTCACAGGAGAGGGTTACAGGGTCACAGGAGAGTGTTGGTGGATCATAGGAGAGTGTTGCAGGGCCACAGGAGAGTGTT
>VZQC01000717.1:2526717-2541000 GCA_009823505.1 Rhizomys pruinosus | reverse complement strand
ACAGGATAGTGTTGCAGTGTCACAGGGGAGTGTTTCAGAGTCACAGGAGAGTGTTGGAGGGTCAGAGGAGAGTGTTGCAGGGTCACAGGAGAGTGTTGAGGGTCAAGGAGAGTGCCACAGTGTCAGAGGAGAGTGTTGCAGAGTCACAGGAGAGTGTTGGCGAGTCACAGGAGACTGTTGCGAGTCAACGAATAGTGTTGGAGAGTCACAGGAGAGTGGAGGGTTGCAGAATAATGTTGGAGGGATAAAGGAGAGTGTTGCAGGGTCAGAGGAGAGTGATGCATGGTCACGGGAGAGTGTTTTGGGGTCACAGGAGAGTGTTGCAGGGTCACAGGAGAGTGTTGCTCGGTCACAGGAGAGTGTTGCTGGGTCACAGGAGACTGTTACAGCGTCACAGCAGAGTGTTGTAGGGTCACAGGAGACTGTTGCAGGGTCACAGGAGAGTGTTGCAGGGTCACAGGAGAGTGTTGCATGGTAACAGGAGAGTGTTGGAGGGTCACAGGAGAGTGTTGGAGAGTCACAGGAGAGTGTTGGAGGGCTACAGGAGAATGTTGGAGGGTTATAGGAGAGTGTTGCAGGGTCAGAGGAGTGTGATGCAGGGTCACAGGAGAGTGTTACAGGGTCATCGGAGAGTGTTGGAGGGTCATAAGTGAAAGTAGGATGGTCACAGTAGAGTGTTAAAGGGTCACAGGAGAGTGTTGCAGGGTCACAATAGAAAGTTGCAGGGTCACAGGAGAGTGCTGCATGGTGACAGGAGAGTGCGGCAGTGTCACAGGAGACAGTTGGAGGGTCAGAGAACAGTGTTGGAGGGTCACAGGAAAGTGTTGCAGAGTCACAGGAGAGTGTTGCAGGGTCACAAGAGTGTGTAGGCGGGTCACAGGAGAATGTTGCAGGGTCAAAGTAGAGTGTTGGGGGGTCACAGGAGAGTGGTGCAGCGTCACAGGAGTGTTGCACCGTCACATGAGTGTTGCAGCGTCACAGGAGAGTGTTGCAGTGTCACAGGAGAGTGCTGCAACATCAGAGGACAGTGCTGCAGTGTCACAGGAGAGTGCTGCAGGGTCACAAGACAGTGTCTCAGGATCATGGGATAGTGCTGCAGGTTAATGGGAGAGTGTTGCAGGGTCACAGGAGAGTGTAGGAGGGTCACGGACAGTGTTGCAGTGTCATAGGACAGTGCTGCAGGGTAACAGGAGAGTATTGGAGGGTCACAAGAGAGTATTCGAGGGTCACAGGGGAATGTTGCAGGGTCAAAGGAGAGTATTGGAGGGTCACAGGAGAGTGTTGGAGGGTCACAGGAGAATGTTGCAGGGTCAAAGGAGAGTATTGGAGGGTCACAGGAGAGTGTTGCAGGGTCAAAGGACAGTGTTGCTGGGTCACAGGAGAGTGTTTGAGGGTAAGTGAGCGTGCCGGAGAGTCATAGCAGCATGTTGCAGGGTCACGGGAGACTGTGGCATGGTCACAGGAGAGTGTTGCAGGGTCACAGGAGAGTGTTGGAGGATCACAGGAGAGTGTTGGAGGGTCAGAGGTGAGTGTTGCAGGGTCGCAGGAGAGTGTTGCAGGGTCGCAGGATAGTGTTGCAGAATCACAGGAGAGTGTTGGAGGGTCACGGGAGAGTGTTTCAGGGTCACAGGAGAGTGTTGCAGGGTCACAGGAGAGTGTTGCAGGGTCACAGGAGAGTGTTGGAGGGTCACAGGAGAGTGTTGCAGGGTCACAGGAGAGTGTTGGAGGGTCACAGGAGAGTGTTGCAGGGTCACAGGAGAGTGTTGGAGGGTCACAGGAGAGTGTTGCAGGGTCACAGGAGAGTGTTGGAGGGTCACAGGAGAGTGTTGCAGGGTCACAGGAGAGTGTTGGAGGGTCACAGGAGAGTGTTGCAGGGTCACAGGAGAGTGTTGGAGGGTCACAGGAGAGTGTTGCAGGGTCACAGGAGAGTGTTGGAGGGTCACAGGAGAGTGTTGCAGGGTCACAGGAGAGTGTTGGAGGGTCACAGGAGAGTGTTGCAGGGTCACAGGAGAGTGTTGGAGGGTCACAGGAGAGTGTTGCAGGGTCACAGGAGAGTGTTGGAGGGTCACAGGAGAGTGTTGCAGGGTCACAGGAGAGTGTTGGAGGGTCACAGGAGAGTGTTGCAGGGTCACAGGAGAGTGTTGGAGGGTCACAGGAGAGTGTTGCAGGGTCACAGGAGAGTGTTGGAGGGTCACAGGAGAGTGTTGCAGGGTCACAGGAGAGTGTTGGAGGGTCACAGGAGAGTGTTGCAGGGTCACAGGAGAGTGTTGGAGGGTCACAGGAGAGTGTTGCAGGGTCACAGGAGAGTGTTGGAGGGTCACAGGAGAGTGTTGCAGGGTCACAGGAGAGTGTTGGAGGGTCACAGGAGAGTGTTGCAGGGTCACAGGAGAGTGTTGGAGGGTCACAGGAGAGTGTTGCAGGGTCACAGGAGAGTGTTGGAGGGTCACAGGAGAGTGTTGCAGGGTCACAGGAGAGTGTTGGAGGGTCACAGGAGAGTGTTGCAGGGTCACAGGAGAGTGTTGGAGGGTCACAGGAGAGTGTTGCAGGGTCACAGGAGAGTGTTGGAGGGTCACAGGAGAGTGTTGCAGGGTCACAGGAGAATGTTGCAGGGTCAAAGGAGAGTGTTGGAGGGTCACAGGAGAGTGTTGCAGCGTCACAGGAGTGTTGCAGCGTCACAGGAGAGTGTTGCAGTGTCACAGGAGAGTGCTGCAACATCAGAGGACAGTGCTGCAGGGTCACAGGAGAGTGCTGCAGGGTCACAAGACAGTGTCTCAGGATCACGGGATAGTGCTGCAGGGTAACGGGAGAGTGTTGCAGGGTCACAGGAGAGTGTAGGAGGGTCACAGGAGAGTGTTGCAGTGTCATAGGACAGTGTTGCAGGGTAACAGGAGAGTACTGGAGGGTCACAGGAGAGTGTTCGAGGGTCACAGGAGAGTGTTGGAGGGTTATAGGAGAGTGTTGCAGTGTCACAGGAGAGTGCTGCAGGGTCTCAGGAGAGTGTTGGAGGGTCACAGGAGAGTGTTGCAGGGTCACAGGAGAATGTTGCAGGGTCAAAGTATAGTATTGGAGGGTCACAAGAGAGTGATGAGGTTAAGTGAGCGTGCGGAAGAGTCACAGCAGAGTGTTGCAGCGTCACAGGAGACTGTTGCAGGGTCACAGGAGACTGTTGCAGGGTCACAGGAGAGTGTTGGAGGGTCACAGGACAGTGTTGCGGGTCACAGGATAGTGTTGCAGTGTCACAGGAGAGTGTTGCAGAGTCACAGGAGAGTGTTGGAGGGTCAGAGGAGAGTGTTGCAGGGTCGCAGGAGAGTGTTGCAGGGTCAAAGGAGAGTGCTGCAGGGTCACGGGAGAGTGTTTCAGGGTCACGGGAGAGTGTTTCAGGGTCACAGGAGAGTGTTGCTCGGTCACAGGAGAGTGTTGCTGGGTCACAGCAGAGTGTTGCAGGTTCACAGGAGACTGTTGCAGGGTCACAGAAGAGTGTTGCAGGGTCACAGGAGAGTGTTGCAGGGTCACAGGAGAGTGTTGAGGGTCAAGGAGAGTGCTGCAGTGTCAGAGGAGA
The DNA here is from genome assembly GCA_009823505.1 of Rhizomys pruinosus. NCBI lineage: Eukaryota > Metazoa > Chordata > Mammalia > Rodentia > Spalacidae > Rhizomys > Rhizomys pruinosus. Next base: position 2,537,441 of record VZQC01000717.1, on the reverse strand, counting down.
GTGTTGCAGTGTCACAGGAGAGTGTTGGAGAGTCACAGGAGAGTGTTGAAAGTCAACGAGTGTGTTGGAGAGTCACAGGAGAGTGTTGGAGGGTCACAGGAGAGTGTTGCAGGGTCACAGGAGAGTGTTGGAGGGTCACAGGAGAGTGTTGCAGGGTCACAGGAGAGTGTTGAGCGTCAAGGAGAGTGCTGCAGTGTCAGAGGAGAGTGTTGCAGGGTCACAGGAGAGTGTTGGAGGGTCACAGGAGAGTGTTGCAGGGTCACAGGAGAGTGTTGAGCGTCAAGGAGAGTGCTGCAGTGTCAGAGGAGAGTGTTGCAGGGTCACAGGAGAGTGTTGGAGTCACAGGAGAGTGTTGAGAGTCAACGAGAGTGTTGGAGAGTCACAGGAGAGTGTTGGAGGGTCAGAGGAGAGTGCTGCAGGGTCACAGGAGAGCGTTGCAGGATCACAAAAGAGTGTTGGAGGGTTACAGGAGAATGTTGGAGGGTTATAGGAGAGTGTTGCAGGGTCAGAGGAGAGTGCTGCAGGGTCACAGGAGAGTGTTGCAGGGTCACAGGAGAGTGTTGCAGCATCACAGGAGAGTGTTGCCGGGTGAAAGGTGTGTGCTGGAGGGTCACAGGAGAGTGTTGCCGGGTCACAAGAGAGTGTTTCTGCGTCTCAGGAGAGTGTTGCCGGGTCTCAGGAGAGTGTTGCAGGGTCATAGGAGTGTGTTGGAGTGTCACAGGTCAAAGTTGGAGGGTCACAGGAGAGTGTTGCAGGGTAACAGGAGAGTGTTGGAGGGTCACACGAGAGTGTTGGAGAGTCACAGGAGAGTGTTGGAGGGTCACAGGAGAGTGTTGGTGGGTCACAGGAGAGTGTTGCAGGGCCACAGGAGAGTATTGGAGAGTCACAGGAGAATGTGGCAGGATCATAGAAGAGTGATACAGGGTCACAGGAGAATGTTGCAGGGTCACAGGAGAGTGTTGCAGGGTCACCGGAGAGTGTTGGAGGGTCACATGAGAGTGTTGCAGGGTCACAAATGAGTGTTGGAAGGTCACAGGAGATTGTTGCAGGGTCACAGGAAAGTGTTGCAGGGTCACAGGAGAGTGTTGCAGGGTCACATGTGAGTGTTGGATGGTCACAGGAGAGTGTTGCAGGGTCATAGGACAGTGTTGCAGGGTCATTGGAGAGTGCTTGATGGTCACAGGAGGGTGCTGCAGGGTCAAAAGAGAGTGTTACACATTCAGAGGAGAGTGTTGCCGGGTCTCAGAAGAGTGTTGGAGGGTCACAGGAGAGTGTTGAGGGTCACAGGAGAGGGTTGGAGGGTCAAAGGAGATTGTTGGAGCATTATAGGAGAGTGTTGGAAGGACAAGGAGAGTGCTGGAGGGTCGCAGGAGAGGGTTGCAGGGTCACAGGAGAGTGTTGGAGGGTCACAGGAGAGTGTTTGAGGGTCACAGGAGAGTGTTGGAGGGTTATAGGAGAGTGTTGCAGTGTCACAGGAGAGTGCTGCAGGGTCTCAGGAGAGTGTTGGAGGGTCACAGGAGAGTGTTGCAGTGTCACAGGAGAGTGCTGTACTGTCAAGGAGAGTGTTGGAGGGTCACAGGAGAGAGTTCCAGGGTCATAGGAGAGTATTGAAGGGTCACAGGAGAGTGTTGCAGGGTCATAGGACAGTGTTGCAGGGTCACAGAAGAGTATTGGAGCGTCAGAGGACAGTGCTGCAGGGTCACAGGAGAGTGTTGGAGGGTTATAGGAGAGTGTTGCAGGATCACAGGAGAGTGCTGCAGGGTCACAGGAGAGCGTTGCAGGGTCACAGGAGAGTGTTTCAGTGTCACAGGAGAGTGTTGCAGGATCACAGGAGAGTGCTGAAGGGTCACAGGAGAGTGTTGCAGGGTCACAGGAGAGTGTTGCAGGGTCATAGGACAGTGTTGCTGGGTCACAGGAGAGTGTTTGAGGGTCAGTGAGCGTGCGGGAGGGTCACAGCAGAGTATTGCAGGGTCACAGGAGACTGTTGCAGGGTCACAGGAGAGTGTTGCAGGGTCACAGGAGAGTGTTGGAGGGTCACAGGAGACTGATGAGGGTCACAGGATAGTGTTGCAGTGTCACAGGGGAGTGTTGCAGAGTCACAGGAGAGTGTTGGAGGGTCAGAGGAGAGTGTTGCAGGGTCACAGGAGAGTGTTGAGGGTCAAGGAGAGTGCCACAGTGTCAGAGGAGAGTGTTGCAGAGTCACAGGAGAGTGTTGGAGAGTCACAGGAGACTGTTGAGAGTCAACAAATAGTGTTGGAGAGTCACAGGAGTGTGGAGGGTTGCAGAAGAATGTTGGAGGGTTATAGGAGAGTGTTGCAGGGTCAGAGGAGAGTGATGCATGGTCATGGGAGAGTGTTTTGGGGTCACAGGAGAGTGTTGCTGGGTCACAGGAGACTGTTGCAGCGTCACAGCAGAGTGTTGCTGGGTCACAGGAGAGTGTTGCAGGGTAACAGGAGAGCGCTGCAGGGTCACAGGAGAGTGCTGCAGGGTCACAAGAGTGTGTTGCAGGGTCACAGGAGAGTGTTGTCGGGTCTCAGGAGAGTGTTGCAGTGACACAGGAGAATGTTGGAGCATCGCAAGAGAGTGTTGGCGGGTCACAGGAGAGTGTTACAGGGTCACAGGAACGTGCTGCAGGGTCACAAGAGAGTGTTGCAGGGTCACAGGAGAGTGTTGTCGGGTCTCAGGAGAGTATTGCAGGGTCATAGGAGAGTGTTGGAGGGTCACAAGTGAATGTTGGAGAGTCACAGGAGAGTGTTGCAGGGTCATAGAAGAGTGTTGGAGGGCCACAGTAGAGTGTTGGTGGGTCAGAAGAGGGTGCTGCAGGGTCAAAGTAGTGTGCTGGATGGTCACAGGAGAGTGCTGCAGGGTCACAATAGAGTGTTGCAGGGTCACAGGAGAGTGCTGGAGGGTGACAGGAGAGTGCAGCAGTGTCACAGGAGAGAGTTGGAGGGTCAGAGGAGAGTGTTGGAGGGTCACAGGAGAATGTTGCAGGGTCACAGGAGAGTGTTGCAGGGTCACAGGAGTGTTACAGCGTCACACGAGAGTGGTGCAGTGTCATAGGAGAGTTCTGCAACATCAGAGGACAGTGCTGCAGGGTCACAGGAGAGTGCTGCAGGGTCACAAGAGAGTGTTTCAGGATCACGCGATCGTGCTGCAGGGTAACGGGAGAGTGTTGCAGGGTCACAGGAGAGTGTAGGAGTGTCACAGGAGAGTGTTGCAGTGTCATAGGACAGAGTTGCATAGTAACAGGAGAGTATTAGAGAGTCACAGGAGAGTGTTCAAGGGTCACAGGAGAATGTTGCAGGGTCAAAGTAGAGTATTGGAGGGTCACAGGAGAGTGTTGAAGGGTCACAGGAGAATGTTGCAGGGTCAAAGGAGAGTATTGTAGGGTCAGAGGAGAGTGTTGCAGGGTCACATGTGAGTGTTGGTAGGTCACAGGAGAGTGTTGGATGGTCACAGGAGAGTGTTGGAGAGTCAAATGAGAGTGCTGGAGGGTCAAGGAGAGTGTTGGAGGGTCACAGGAGAGTGTTGCAGGGTCACAGGAGAGTGCTGGAGGGTCACAGGAGAGTGTTGGAGGGTCACAGGAGAGTGTTGCAGGGTCACAGGAGAGTGCTACAGGGTCACAGGAGAGTGTTCTAGGGTCAAAGGAGCGTGTTGCAGGTTCACAAGAGAGTGTTGCAGGGTCATAGGAATGTGCTGAAAGGTCACAGGAGAGGGCTGCAGGGTCAAAAGAGAGGGTTGCTGATTCACAGGACAGTGTTGCTGGGTCTCAGGAGAGTGTAGGAGGGTCAAGGGAGAGTGTTGGTGTGTCACAGGAGGGCTTTGAGGGTCACAGGAGAGTGTTGGAGGGTCAGAGGAGAGTGTTGGAGTGTTACACGAGAGTGTTGGAGGGTCAAGGATAGTCCTGGAAGGTCACAGGAGTGTGTTGCAGGGTCACAGGAGAGTGTTGCATGGTCACAGGAGAGTGTTGCATGGTCAAAGGAGAGTGTGCAGGGTCACAGGAGAGTGTTGGAGGGTCACAGGAGAGTGGTGGTGCGTCACAGGAGAGTGTTGGAGGGTCAGAGGAGAGTGTAGGAGCGTCACAGGAGTGTGTTATACGGTCACAGGAGAGTGTTGCAGAGTCAGAGGAGAGTGTTGCAGGGTCACAGGTGAGTGTTGGAGGGTCACAGGAGTGTGTTGCAGGGTCACAGGAGAGTGTTGGAGGGTCACAGGAGAGTGTTGGGGGTCACAGGAGAGTGTTAGAGGCTCACAGGAGAGTGTTTGAGGGTTACAGGAGAGTGGTCGAGTGTCAAGGAGAGTGCTGGACGGCCACAGGAGAGTGGTGCAGGGTCACGGGAGAGTGATGGAGGGTCACAGGGGAATGATGGAGTCTCATAGGAGAGTGTTGCAGGGTCACAGGAGAGTACTGCAAGGTCACAGGAGAGTGTTGCATGGTCACAGGAGAGTGTTCCAGGGACACAGGAGAGTGTGCCAAGGTCACAGGCGAGTGTTGCTGGGTGCCAGGAGAGTGTTGCAGGGTCATAGGAGAGTGATGGAGGGTCACAGGTGAAAGAACGTGGGTCACAGGAGAGTGTTGGAGATTCACAGGAGAGTGATGCAGGGTCATTGGAGAGTGTTGAAGGGCCACAGGAGAGTGTTGAAAGGCCACAGGAGAGTGTTGCAGGGTCACAAGAGAGTGATACTGGGTCACAGGAGAAAGTTGCAGGATCACAGAGAGTATTGCAGGGTCACAGGAGAGTGTTACAGGGTCCCAGGAGAGTGGTGGAGGGTCACAGGAGAGTGTTGCAGGGTCAGAGGAGATTGTTGCAGGGTCACAGGAGAGTGTTGCAGGGTCACATGTGAGTGTTGCAGGGTCGCAGGAGAGTGTTGCACGGTCACAGGAGAGTGTTGCAGGGTCACAGGAGAGTGTTGCAGGGTCACAGCAGAGTGTTGCAGGGTCACAGCAGAGTGTTGGAGTGCCACAGTAGAGTGTTGCATGGTCAAAGGAGAGTATAGCAGGGTCACAGGAGAGTGTTGCAGGGTCAAGGGGAGTGGTGCAGGGTCACAAGAGAGTGTTGGTGGGTCACAGGAGAGTGTTGGTGGGTCACAGGAGAGAGTTGGTGGGTCACAGGAGAGTGTTGCAGGGTCATAGGAGAGTGTTGCAGGGTTACGGACAGTGTTGGAGGGTCACAGGAGAGTGTTGCAGGGTCACAGAACTGTGTTGGAGGGTCACAGGTGAGTGCTGGAGAGTGTTGGAGGGTCACAGGTGACTGTTGGAGGGTCAAAGTAGAGGTTGGAGGGTCACAGGAGTGTTGCAGGTTCACAGGAGAATGTTGGAGTGGTGGAGGGTCACAGGAGAGTGTTGGAGGGTTATAGGAGAGGGTTGGAGGGTCAAGGAGAGTGCTGGAAGGTCACAGGAGAGTGTTGCAGGGTCACAGGAGAGTGGTGCAGGGTCACAGGACAGTGTTGTAGGGTCACAGGAGAGTTTTGCAGGGTCACAGGAGAGTGCTACAGGGTCACAGGAGAGTGTTCCAGGGTCACAGGAGCGTGTTGCAGGTTCACAAGAGAGTGTTGCAGGGTCATAGGAATGTGCTGAAGGGTCACAGTAGAGTGCTGCAGTGTCAAAAGAGAGTGTTGCAGGTTCACAGAACAGTGTTGCTGGGTCCCAGGAGAGTGTAGGAGGGTCAAAGGAGAGTATTGGTGTGTCACAGGAGGGTTTTGAGGGTCACAGGAGAGTGTTGGAGGGTCAGAGGAGAGTGTTGGAGGGTTATACGAGAGTGTTGGAGGGTCAAGGAGAGTGCTGGAGGGTCACATGAGAGTGTTGCAGGGTCACAGGAGAGTGTTGCATGGTCACAGGAGAGTGTTGTAGGGTCAACGGAGAGTGTTGCAGGGTCACAGGAGAGTGTTGGAGGGTCACAGGAGAGTGGTGGTGCGTCACAGGAGAGTGTTGGAGGGTCACAGGAGAGTGTAGGAGCATCACAGGAGAGTGTTATACGGTCACAGGGGAGTGTTGCAGGGTCACAGGAGAGTGTTGCAGGGTCACAGGAAAGTACTGCAGGGTCACAGTAGAGTGTTGCAGGGTCACAGGAGAGTGTGGGAGGGTCACATGAGAGTGTTGAGGGACAATGAGAGTCTTGCAGGGTCACAGGTGAGTGTTGGAGTGTCAGAGGAGAGTGTTTGAGCGTCACAGGAGAATGTTGCAGGGTCACAGGAGAGTGTTGGTGGGTCACAGGAGAGTGTTGGAGGGTCACATGAGCATGTTGGAGGGACACAGTAAAGTGTTTGAGGGTTATAGGAGAGTGTACCAGTGTCAAGAAGACTGCTGGAAGGCCAAAGAAGAGTGGTGCAGGGTCACAGGAGAGTGTTGGAGGGTCACAGGAGAGTGATGGAGGGTCACAGGAGAGTTTTGGTGGGTCACAGTAGAGTGTTGGTGGGTCACAGGAGAGTGGTTGCAGGGTCACAGGAGAGTGTTGCAGGGTCACAGGAGAGTTTTGGTGGTTCACAGGAGAGTGTTGGTGGGTCACAGGAGAGTATTGGAAGGTCACAGGAGAGTGTTGCAGGGTCACAGGAGAGTTTGGTGGGTCACAGGAGAGTGTTGGTGGGTCAGAGGAGAGTGTTGCAGGGTCACAGGAGAGTGTTGCAGGGTCACGGAGAGTGTTGCAGGGTCACAGGAGAGTGTTGCAGGGTCACAGCAGAGTGTTGCAGGGTCACAGGAGAGTGATACTGGGTCACAATAGAATGTTGCATGGTCACAGAGAGTGTTGCAGGGTCACAGGAGAGTGTTTCAGGGTCACAGCAGAGTGCTGCAGGGCCACAGCAGAGTGCTGCAGGGCCACAGGAGAGTATTGGGGGGTCACAGGAGAATGTTGCCGGATCACAGGAGAGTGATACAGCGTCAGAGGAGAGTGTTCCAGGGTCACAGGAGTATGTTGCAGGTTAACAATAGAGTGTTGCAGGGTCATAGGAATGTGCTGAAGGGTCAGAGGAGAGGGCTGCAGGGTCAAAGAGAGTGTTGCTGGTTCACAGGACAGTGTTGCTGGGTCTCAGGAGAGTGTAGCAGGGTCAAAGGAGAGTGTTGGTGTGTCACAGGAGGGTTTTGAGGGTCACAGGAGAGTGTTGGAGGGTCAGAGGAGAGTGTTGGAAGGTTATACGAGAGAGTTGGCGGGTCAAGGAGAGTGCTGGAGGGTCACAGGAGAGTGTTGCAGGGTCACAGGAGAGTGTTGCAAGGTCAAAGGAGAGTGTAGCAGGGTCACAGGAGAGTGTTGGAGGGTCACAGCAGAGTGGTGGTGCGTCACAGGAGAGTGTTGGAAGGTCACAGGAGAGTGTAGGAGCGTCACAGGAGATTGTTATACGGTCACAGGAGAGTGTTGCAGGGTCAGAGGAGAGTGTTGCAGGGTAACAGGAGAGTACTGCAGGGTCACAGTAGAGTGTTGCAGGGTCACAGGAGAGTGTTGCAGGGTCACAGGAGAGAGTTGTATGGTCCCAGGAGAGTGTTGCAGGGTCAAAGGAGAGTGTGGGAGGGTTACATGAGAGAGTTGAAAGACAAGGAGAGTGTTGCAGGGTCACAGGTGAGTGTTGGAGGGTCAGAGGAGAGTGTTGGAGCATCACAGGAGAAAGTTGCATGGTCACAGGAGAGTGTTGGAGGGACACAGTAAAGTGTTTGAGGGTTATAGGAGAGTGTTCGAGTGTCAAGGAGAGTGCTGGAGGGCCACAGGACAGTGGTGCAGGGTCACAGGAGAGTGTTGGAAGGTCACAGTTGAAAGTTGGTGGGTCACAGGAGACTGTTGGAGATTCACAGGAGAGTGTTGCAGGGTCATTGGAGAGTGTTGGAGGGTCACAGGTGAAAGTTGGTGGGTCACAGGAGAGTGTTGGAGATTCACAGGAGAGTGTTGCAGGGTCATTGGAGAGTGTTGCAGGGTCACAGGTGAAAGGTGGTGGGTCACAGGAGAATGTTAGAGGGTCACAGGTGAGTGTTTCAGGTTCACAGGAGAGTGCTGCAGGGTCACAAGAGAGTGTTGGAGGGTCAGAGGAGAGTGTTGGAGGGTCACAGAAGAGTGTTGCAGGGTCAAAAGAGAGTGTTTCAGGGTCGCAGGAGAGTGTTGCCGGGTCTCAGGAGAGTGTTGCAGGGTCATAGCAGAGTGTGGGTGGGTCACAGGTGAAAGTTGGTGGGTCACAGGATAGTGCTGGTTGGTCACAGGAGAGTGTTCCAGGGTCACAGAGGGTGTTGGAGGGTCACAGGAGAGTGTTGCAAGGTCACAGGAGAGTGATACAGGGTCGCAGGAGAATGTTGCAGGGTCACAGAGAGTGTTGCAGGGTCACAGGAGAGTGTTGCAGGGTCCCAGGAGAGTGTTGGACGGTTACAGGAGAGTGTTGCAGGGTCACAGGAGAGTGTTGCAGGTCACAGGAGAGTGTTGCAGGGTCACAGGAGAGTGTTGGAGGGCCAAAGTAGAGTGTTGCAGTGTCACAGTAGAGTGTTGCAGGGTCACAGGAGAGTGTTGCAGGGTCACAGGAGAGTGTTGCAGGGTCACAGGAGAGTGTTGGTGGGTCACAGGAGAGTGTTGGTAGGTCACAGGAGAGTGTTGCAGGGTCATAGGAGAGTGTTGCACGGTCACGGAGAGTGTTGGAGAGTCACAGGAGAGTGTTGCAGGGTCACAGGAGATTGTTGCAGGGTCACAGGAGTGTGATACAGGGTCACAAGAGAATGTTGCAGGGTCACAGTAGAGTGTTGGTAGGTCACAGGAGAGTGTTGGTGGGTCACAGGAGAGTGTTGCAGGGTCATAGGAGAGTATTGCAGGGTCACGGAGAGTGTTGGAGGGTCATAGAGTGTTGCAAGGTCACAGAGAGTGTTGCAGGGTCACAGGAGAGTGTTGCAGGGTCAAAGGAGAGTGCTGCAGGGAAACAGGAGAGTATTGGGGGGTCACAGGAGAATGTTGCCGGATCACAGGAGAGTGATACAGGGTCACAGGATAATATTGCAGGGTCACAGGAGAGGGTTTCAGGGTCACAGGAGAGTGTTGGTGGATCATAGGAGAGTGTTGCAGGGCCACAGGAGAGTATTGGAGGTTCACAGGAGAATGTTGCAGGATCACAGGAGAGTGATACAGGGTCACAGGAGAATGTTGCAGGGTCACAGGAGAGTGTTGCAGGGTCAAAGGAGAGTGTTGGAGGGTCACAGGAGAGTGTTGCAGGGTCACATGAGAGTGTTGGATGATCACAGGAGAGTGTTGGAGGGTTAAAGGAGAGTGTTGCAAGGTCACATCTGAGTGTTGCAGGGTCACAGGAGAGTGTTGCAGCGTCACAGGAGAGTGTTGCAGGTTCAAAGGAGAGTGTTGCAAGGTCAGAGGAGAGTGTTGGAGGGTCACAGGAGAGTGTTGGAGGGTCAGAGGAGAGTGTTGGAGGGTCACAGGAGAGTGTTACAGGGTCACAGGAGAGTGTTGCAGTGTCACAGGAGAGTGCTGGAGGGTCACAGGAGAGTGTTGCAGGGTCACAGGAGAGTGTTGGAGTGTCACAGGAGAGTGGTGGAGGGTCAAGGAGAGTGTTGGAGGGTCACAGGAGAGTGTTGCAGGGTCACATGAGAGTTTTGGAGTGTCAAGGAGAGTGTTGGAGGGTCACAGGAGAGAGTTCCAGGGTTACAGAGTATTGGAGGGTCACAGGAGCGTGTTGCAGGGTCATAGGTCAGTTTTGCAGGGTCACAGGAGAGTATTGGAGCGTCACAGGAGAGTCTTGCAGGGTCGTAGGAGCGTGCTGCAGCATCAGAGGACAGTGCTGCAGGGTCACAGGAGAGTGCTGCAGGATCACAAGAGAGTGTTGCAGGGTCACGGGAGAGTGCTGCAGGGTAACGGGAGAATGTTGCAGGGTCACAGGAGAGTGTTTGAGGGTCACAGGAGAGTGTTGCATGATCATAGGACAGTGTTTTAGGGTCACAGGAGAGTGTTGCAGGATCATAGGACAGTGTTTTAGGGTCACAGGAGTGTATTGGACGGTCACAGGATACTGTTGGAGGGTCACAGGAGAGTGTTGGAGGGTCATAGGACAGTGCTGCAGGGTCACAGGAGAGTATTGGAGGGTCACAGGAGAAAGCTGGAGGGTTACAGGAGAGTGTTCCAAGTCACAGGAGAGTGTTGCAGCATCACAGGAGAGTGTTGGAGGGTCACAGGAGAGTGTTGATGTGTCACAGGAGAGTGTTGCAGGGCCACAGGAAAGTATTGGAGGGTCACAGAAGAATGTTGCAGGATCACAGGAGAGTGATACAGGTCACAGGAGAATGTTGCAGGGTCACAGGAGAGTGTTGCAGGGTCAAAGGAGAGTGTTGGACTGTCACAAGAGAGTGTTGCAGGGTTACATGAGAGTGTTGGACGGTCACAAGAGAGTGTTACAGGGTCAAAAGAGAGTGTTGCAGGGTCACAGGAGAGTGTTGCTGGGTCAAAAGAGAGTGTTGCATCATCACAGGAATGTGTTGAAGAGCAACAGGAGAGTGTTGCAGGATGACAGGAGAGTGTTGGAGGATTATAGGAGAGAGTTGGAGGGTCAAGGAGAGTGCTGGATGGTCACAGGAGGGTGTTGCATGGTCACAGGACAGTGTTGGAGGGTTATAAGAGAGTGTTGCTGGGTCAAAGGAGAGTGCTGCAGGGTCACAGGAGAGTGTTGTAGGGTCACGGGAGAGTGTTGCTGGGTCACAGGAGAGTGTTGCAGGGTCATAGGAGAGTGCTTGATGGTCACAGGAGGGTGCTGCAGGGTCAAAAGAG
>VZQC01000717.1:2509913-2525380 GCA_009823505.1 Rhizomys pruinosus | reverse complement strand
GAGTGTTGCAGGGTCACAGGAGAGTGTTGCTGGGTCAAAAGAGAGTGTTGCATCATCACAGGAATGTGTTGAAGAGCAAGAGGAGAGTGTTGCAGGATGACAGGAGAGTGTTGGAGGATTATAGGAGAGAGTTGGAGGGTCAAGGAGAGTGCTGGATGGTCACAGGAGGGTGTTGCATGGTCACAGGACAGTGTTGGAGGGTTATAAGAGAGTGTTGCTGGGTCAAAGGAGAGTGCTGCAGGGTCACAGGAGAGTGTTGTAGGGTCACGGGGGAGTGTTGCTGGGTCACAGGAGAGTGTTGCAGGGTCATAGGAGAGTGCTTGATGGTCACAGGAGGGTGCTGCAGGGTCAAAAGAGTGTGTTACACGTTCACAGGAGAGTGTTGCCGGGTCTCAGAAGAGTGTCGGAGGGTCATAGGAGAGTGTTGGTGGGTCACAGGAGAGTGTTGTGGGTCACAGGAGAGGGTTGGAGGGTCACAGGAGATTGTTGGAACGTTATAGGAGAGTGTTTTAAGGACAAGGAGAGTGCTGGAGGGTCACAGGATAATGTTGCAGGGTCACAGGAGAGTGTTGGAGGGTCACAGAAGAGTGTTGGAGGGTTATAGGAGAGTGTTGCAGGATCACAGGAGAGTGCTGCAGGGTCACAGGACAGTGTTGCAGGGTCACAGGAGAGTGCTGCAGGGTCAGAGGAGAGTGCTGCAGGGTCACAAGAGAGTGTTGCAGGGTCACAGGAGAGTGTTTCCGGGTCTCAGGAGAGTGCTGCAGGGTCATAGGAGAGTGTTGGAGGATCATAAGTGAAAGTAGGAGGGTCACAGGAGAGTGTTGGAGGGTCACAGGAGAGTGTTGCAAGGCCAAAGGAGAGTTTTGCAGGGTCACAGGAGAGTATTGGAGGGTCACAGGAGAGTGATGCAGGGTCATAGGACAGTGCTGCAGGGTCACAGCAGAGTATTGGAGGGTCACAGGAGAGTGCTGGAGGGTTACAGGAGAGTGTTGGAGGGTCACAGGAGAGTGTTGGAGAGTCACAGGAGAGTGTTGCAGGGTCACAGGAGAGTGTTGCTCGGTCACAGGAGAGTGTTGCTGGGTCACAGGATAGTGTTGCAGGGTCACAGTAGAGTGTTGCAGGGTCACAGGAGAGTGTTTTAGGGTCAGAGGTGAGTGGTGCCGGGTTACAGGAGAGTGTTGCAGTGTCACAGGAGAGTATTGGAGGGTCACAGGAGAGTGCTGCCGGGTCATAGGACAGTGTTGCAGGGTCACAGGAGTGTATTGGAGTGTAACAGGAGAGTGTTTGAGGGTCACAGGAGAGTGTTGCTGGGTCAAAGGAGAGTGTTGCAGGGTCACAGGAGAGTGTTGCAGCATAACAGGAGAGTGTTGCATCATCAAATGAGTGTGTTGAAGAGTCACAGGAGAGTGTTGCAGGGTGACAGGAGAGTGTTGGAGGGTTATAGGAGAGTGTTGGAGGGTCAAGGAGAGTGCTGGAGGGTCACAGGAGGGTGTTCCAGGGTCACAGGAGAGTGTTGGAGGGTCACAGGAGAGTGTTGGAGGGTTATAGGAGAGTGTTGCAGGGTCACAGGAGAGTGCTGCAGGGTCACAGGAGAGTGTTGCAGGGTCACAGGAGAGTGTTGCTGGGTCACAGGAGAGTGTTGCAGGGTCATAGGAGAGTGCTTGATGGTCACAGGAGGGTGCTGCAGGGTCAAAAGAGAGTGTTACACGTTCAGAGGAGAGAGCTGCCGGGTCTCAGAAGAGGGTTGGAGGGTCTCAGAAGAGTGTTGAGGGGCACAGGAGAGTGTTGCAGGTTCACAGGAGAGTGTTGGAGGGTCACAGGAGAGTGTTGGAAGGTTATAGGAGAGTGTTGCAGTGTCACAGGAGAGTGCTGCAGGGTCAAAGGAGAGTTGCAGGGTCACAGTAGAGTGTTGCAGGGTCAGAGGAGAGTGTTTTAGGGTCAGAGGTGAGTGGTGCTGGGTTACAGGACAGTGTTGCAGTGTCACAGGAGTGTATTGGAGGGTCACAGGAGAGTGTTTGAGGGTCACAGGAGAGTGTTGCAGTGTCATAGGAGAGTGCTGCAGGGTCAGAGGAGAGTGTTGCAGCATCACAGGAGAGTGTTGCTGGGTCACAGGAGAGTGTTACTGGGTCACATGAGAGTGCTGGAGGGTCACAGGAGAGTGTTGGAGGGTCAAGGAGTGTGCTGACGGGTCACAGGAGAGTGTTGCAGGGTCACAGGAGAGTGTTGGAGGGTCACAGGAGAGTGTTGCAGGGTCACAGGAGAGTGATACACGGTCACAGGAGAATGTTGCAGGGTCACAGGAGAGTGTTGCAGGGTCACAGGAGAGTGTTGGACGGTCACAGGAGACTGTTGGACGGTCACAGGAGAGTGTTGGAGGGTTATAGGAGAGTGTTGCTGGGTCACAAGAGAGGGTTGAAGGGTCACAGGAGAGGGTTGCCAAGTCTCAGGAGAGTACTGCAGGGTCATAGGATAGTGTTTCAGGGTCATAGGGGAGTCTTTGAGGGTCATAGGAGAGTGTTGCAGGGTCACAGGAGAGTGTTGGAAGGTCACACGTGAAGGTTGGAGGGTCACAGTACAGTGTTGGAAGGTCACAGGAGAACGTTACAGGGTCACAGGAGAGTGTTGCAGGGTCACAGTAGAGTGTTGGAGGGTCACAGGAGAGTGCTGCAGGGTCACAGGAGTGTTGCAGCAGCAACAGAGGACAGTGCTGCAGGATCACAGGAGAGGGCTGCAGGTCAAAAGATAGTGTTTCAGGGTCACGGGATAGTGCTGCAGGGTCACAGGGGAGTGTTGCAGGGTCACAGGAGAGTGTTGCAGGGTCATAGGAGAGTGTTGAAGGGTTAAAGGAGAGTGTTGCAGGGTCACAGGAGAGTGCTGCAGGGTCACAGGAGAGTGTTGCAGGGTCACAGGAGAGTGTTGCTGGGTCACAGGAGAGAGTTGCAGGGTCATAGGAGAGTGCTTGATGGTCAAAGGAGGGTGCTGCAGGGTCAAAAAAGAGTGTTACACGTTCAGAGGAGAGTGCTGCCGGGTCTCAGAAGAGGGTTGGAGGGTCTCAGAAGAGTGTTGAGGGTCACAGGAGACTGTTACATGTTCACAGGAGAGTGTTGGAGGGTCACAGGAGAGTGTTGGAGGATTATAGGAGAGTGTTGCAGTGTCACAGCAGAGTGCTGCAGGGTCAAAGGAGAGTGTTGCAGGGTCAGAGTAGAGTGTTGTAGGGTCACAGGAGAGTGTTTTAGGGTCAGAGGTGAGTGGTGCCGGGTTACAGAAGAGTGTTGCAGTGTCACAGGATTGTATTGGAGGGTCACAGGAGAGTGTTTGAGGGTCACAGGAGAGTGTTGCTGGGTCAAAGGAGAGTGTTGGAGGGTCACAGGAGAGTGTTGCAGGGTCATAGGACAGTGTTGCAGGGTCACCGGAGAGTGTTGGAGGGTCACAGGAGATTGTTGCAGGGTCACATGTGAGTGTTGGAAGGTCACAGGAGATTGTTGCAGGGTCACAGGAGAGTGTTGCAGGGTCACATGTGAGTGTTGGTAGGTCACAGGAGAGTGTTGGATGGTCACAGGAGAGTGTTGGAGAGTCACACGAGAGTGCTGGAGGGTCAAGGAGAGTGTTGGAGGGTCACAGGAGAGTGTTGCAGGGTCACATGAGAGTTTTGGAGTGTCAAGGAGAGTGTTGGAGGGTCACAGGAGAGAGTTCCAGGGTTACAGAGTATTGGAGGGTCACAGGAGCGTGTTGCAGGGTCATAGGTCAGTGTTGCAGGGTCACAGGAGAGTATTGGAGCGTCACAGGAGAGTCTTGCAGGGTCATAGGAGCGTGCTGCAGCATCAGAGGACAGTGCTGCAGGGTCACAGGAGAGTGCTGCAGGATCACAAGAGAGTGTTGCAGGGTCACGGGAGAGTGCTGCAGGGTAACGGGAGAGTGTTGCAGGGTCACAGGAGAGTGTTGGAGGGTCACAGGAGAGTGTTGCATGATCATAGGACAGTGTTTTAGGGTCACAGGAGAGTGTTGCAGGATCATAGGACAGTGTTTTAGGGTCACAGGAGAGTATTGGAGGGTCACAGGAGAGTGTTGGAGGGTCACAGGAGAGTGTTGGAGGGTCATAGGACAGTGCTGCAGGGTCACAGGAGAGTATTGGAGGGTCACAGGAGAGTGCTGGAGGGTTACAGGAGAGTGTTGCAAGTCACAGGAGAGTGTTGCAGCATCACAGGAGAGTGTTGGAGGGTCACAGGAGAGTGTTGATGGGTCACAGGAGAGTGTTGCAGGGTCACAGGAAAGTATTGGAGGGTCACAGAAGAATGTTGCAGGATCACAGGAGAGTGATACAGGGTCACAGGAGAATGTTGCAGGGTCACAGGAGAGTGTTGCAGGGTCAAAGGAGAGTGTTGGACTGTCACAAGAGAGTGTTGCAGGGTCACTTGAGAGTGTTGGAGGGTTACATGAGAGTGTTGGATGGTCACAAGAGAGTGTTGCAGGGTCAAAAGAGAGTGTTGCAGGGTCACAGGAGAGTGTTGCTGGGTCAAAAGAGAGTGTTGCATCATCACAGGAATGTGTTGAAGAGCAACAGGAGAGTGTTGCAGGATGACAGGAGAGTGTTGGAGGATTATAGGAGAGAGTTGGAGGGTCAAGGAGAGTGCTGGATGGTCACAGGAGGGTGTTGCATGGTCACAGGACAGTGTTGGAGGGTTATAAGAGAGTGTTGCTGGGTCAAAGGAGAGTGCTGCAGGGTCACAGGAGAGTGTTGCAGGGTCACAGGAGAGTGTTGCTGGGTCACAGGAGAGTGTTGCAGGGTCATAGGAGAGTGCTTGATGGTCACAGGAGGGTGCTGCAGGGTCAAAAGAGAGTGTTACACGTTCACAGGAGAGTGTTGCCGGGTCTCAGAAGAGTGTTGGAGGGTCACAGGAGAGTGTTGGTGGGTCACAGGAGAGTGTTGAGGGTCACAGGAGAGGGTTGCAGGGTCACAGGAGATTGTTGGAACGTTATAGGAGAGTGTTTTAAGGACAAGGAGAGTGCTGGAGGGTCACAGGAGAGTGTTGCAGGGTCACAGGAGAGTGTTGGAGGGTTTTAGGAGAGTGTTGCAGGATCACAGGAGAGTGCTGCAGGGTCACAGGAGAGTGTTGCAGGGTCACAGGAGAGTGCTGGAGGGTTACAGGAGAGTGTTGCAGGTTCACAGGAGAGTGTTGCAGGGACAACGAGAGTGTTGGACTGTCACAGAAGAGTGTTGCAGGGTCACATGAGAGTGTTGGAGGGTTACATGAGAGTGTTGGACGGTCACAGGAGAATGTTGCAGGGTCAAAGGAGAGTATTGCAGGGTCACAGGAGAGTGTTGCAGGGTCACAAGAGAGTGTTGCCTCATCACAGGAGTGTGTTGAAGAGTCACAGGAGAGAGTTGCAGGGTGACAGGAGCGTGTTGGAGGGTTATAGGAGAGGGTTGGAGGGCCAAGGAGAGTGCTGGAGGGTCACAGGAGGGTGTTGCAGGGTCACAGGAGAGTGTTGGAGGGTCACAGGAGGGTGTTGGAGGGTTATAGGAGAGTGTTGCAGGGTCACAGGAGAGTGCTGCAGGGTCAGAGGAGAGTGTTGCAAGGTCACAGGAGTGTTGATGGGTCACAGGAGAGTTTTGCAGGGTCATGGGAGAGTGCTTGATGGTCACAGGAGGGTGCTGCAGGGTCAAAAGAGAGTGTTACACGTTCAGAGGAGAGTGTTCCCGGGTCTCAGTAGAGTGTTGGAGGGTCACAGGAGAGTGTTTGAGGGTCACAGGAGAGTGTTGAGGGTCACAGGAGAGGGTAGGAGGGTCACAGGAGATTGTTGGAGCATTATAGGAGAGTGTTGGAAGGTCAAGGAGAGTGCTGGAGGGACACAGTAGAGTGTTGCAGGGTCACAGGAGAGTGTTGAGAGTCACAGGAGAGTGTTGGAGGGTTATAAGAGAGTGTTGCAGGGTCACAGGAGAGTGCTGCAGGGTCACAGGAGAGTGTTGCAGGGTCACAGGAGAGTGTTGCAGGGTCACAGGAAAGTGCTGCAGGGTCACAGGAGAGTGCTGCAGGGACACAAGAGAGTGTTGGAAGGTCACAGGGGAGTGTTGGAGGGTAACAGGAGAGTGTTGCAGGGTCACAGGAGAGTGTTGCTCGGTCACAGGAGAGTGTTGCTGGGTCACAGTATAGTGTTGCTGGGTCACAGTATAGTGTTGCAGGGTCACAGTAGAGTGTTGCAGGGTCACAGGAGAGTGTTTCAGGGTCACAGGTGAGTGTTGCCGGGTTACAGGAGAGTGTTGCACGGTCACAGGAGAGTATTGGAGGGTCAAAGGAGAGTGTTGCCGGGTCATAGGACAGTGTTGCCGGGTCACAGGAGTGTATTGCAGGGTCACAGGAGAGTGTTGCATGGTCACAGGAGAGTGCTGTAGGGTCAAAGGAGAGTGTTGGAGGGTCACAGGAGAGTGTTGATGGGTCACAGGAGAGTGTTGCAGGGCCACAGGAGAGTGTTGCAGGGTCAAAGGAGAGTGTTGGTGGGTCAAGGAGAGTGTTGCAGGGCCACAGGAGAGTATTGAAGGGTCACAGGAGAATGTGGCAGGATCACAGGAGTGTGATACAGGGACACAGGAGAGTGTTGCAGGGTCACAGGAGAGTGTTGGAGGGTCACAGGAGAGTGGTGGAGGGTCACAGTAGAGTGTTATAGGGTCACAGGTGAGTGTTGCAGGGTCACAGGAGAGTGTTGCTGGGTCACAGGAGACTGTTGCAGGGTCAGAGGAGAGTGCTTGATGGTCACAGGAGAGTGTTGCCGGGTCTCAGAAGAGTGTTGGAGGGTCACAGGAGAGTGTTGGTGGGTCACAGGAGAGTGTTGAGGGTCACAGGAGAGGGTTGGAGGGTCACAGGAGATTGTTGGAGCGTTATAGGAGAGTGTTGGAAGGTCAAGGAGAGTGCTGGAGGGTCACAGTAGAGTGTTGCAGGGTCACAGGAAAGTGTTGAGAGTCACAGGAGAGTGTTGGAGGGTTATAAGAGAGTGTTGCAGGGTCACAGGAGAGTGCTGCAGGGTCACAGGAGAGTGTTGCAGGGTCACAGGAGAGTGTTGCAGGGTCACAGTAGACTGTTGAGGGTCACAGGATAGTGTTGCAGTGTCACAGGGGAGTGTTGCAGAGACACAGGAGAGTGTTGGAGGGTCAGAGGAGAGTGTTGCAGGGTCACAGGAGAGTGTTGAGGGTCAAGGAGAGTGCCACAGTGTCAGAGGAGAGTGTTGCAGAGTCACAGGAGAGTGTTGGAGAGTCACAGGAGACTGTTGAGAGTCAAGGAATAGTGTTGGAGAGTCACAGGAGAGTGGAGGGTTGCAGAAGAATGTTGGAGGGTTATAGGAGAGTGTTGCAGGGTCAGGGGAGAGTGATGCATGGTCACGGGAGAGTGTTTTGGGCTCACAGGAGAGTGTTGCAGGGTCACAGGAGAGTGTTGCTCGGTCAAAGGAGAGTGTTGCTGGGTCACAGGAGACTGTTGCAGCGTCACAGCAGAGTGTTGCAGGGTCACAGGAGACTGTTGCAGGGTCACAGGAGAGTGTTGCATGGTAACAGGAGAGTGTTGGAGGGTCACAGGAGAGTTTTGCAGGGTCACAGGAGAGTGTTGAGGGTCAAGGAGAGTAATGCAGTGTCAGAGGAGAGTGTTGCAGGGTCACAGGACAGTGTTGGAGAGTCACAGGAGACTGTTGAGAGTCAACGAAGAGTGTTGGAGAGTCACAGGAGAGTGTTGGAGGGTTACAGGAGAATGTTGGAGGGTTATAGGAGAGTGTTGCAGGGTCAGAGTAGAGTGATGCAGGGTCACAGGAGAGTGTTACAGGGTCATCGGAGAGTGTTGGAGGGTCATAAGTGAAAGTAGGACGTTCACAGTAGAGTGTTAAAGGGTCACAGGAGAGTGTTGCAGGGTCACAGGAGTGTGTTGGAGGGTCACAGGAGAGTGCTGCAGGGTCACAATAGAAAATTGCAGGGTCACAGGAGAGTGCTGCATGGTGACAGGAGAGTGCGGCAGTGTCACAGGAGAGAGTTGGTGGGTCAGAAGAGAGTGTTGGAGAGTCACAGGAAAGTGTTGCAGGGTCACAGGAGAGTGTTGTAGGGTCACAAGAGTGTGTAGGTGGGTCACAGGAGAATGTTGCAGGGTCAAAGAAGAGTGTTGGGCGGTCACAGGAGAGTGGTGCAGCGTCACAGGAGTGTTGAACCGTCACATGAGTGTTGCAGTGTCACAGGAGAGTGCTGCAACATCAGAGGACAGTGCTGCAGGGTCACAGGAGAGTGCTGCAGGGTCACAAGACAGTGTCTCAGGATCATGGGATAGTGCTGCAGGTTAACGGGAGAGTGTTGCAGGGTCACAGGAGAGTGTAGGAGGGTCACAGGAGAGTGTTGCAGTGTTATAGGACAGTGTTGCAGGGTAGCAGGAGAGTATTGGAGGGTCACAGGAGAGTGTTCGAGGGTCACAGGAGAATGTTGCAGGGTCAAAGGAGAGTATTGGAGGGTCACAGGGGAGTGTTGGAGGGTCACAGGAGAATGTTGCAGGGTCAAAGGAGAGTATTGCAGGGTCACAGGGGAGTGTTGGAGGGTCACAGGAGAATGTTGCAGGGTCAAAGGAGAGTATTGGAGGGTCACAGGAGAGTGTTGCAGGGTCAAAGGACAGTGTTGCTGGGTCACAGGAGAGTGTTTGAGGGTAAGTGAGCGTGCCGGATAGTCACAGCAGCATGTTGCAGGGTCACGGGAGACTGTTGCATGGTCACAGGAGAGTGTTTCAGGGTCACAGGAGAGTGTTGGAGGATCACAGGAGAGTATTGAGGGTCACAGGATAGTGTTGCAGTGTCACAGGAGATTGTTGCAGAATCACAGGAGAGTGTTGGAGGGTCAGAGGTGAGTGTTGCAGGGTCGCAGGAGAGTGTTGCAGGGTCAAAGGAGAGTGCTGCAGGGTCACGGGAGAGTGTTTCATGGTCACAGGAGAGTGTTGCAGGGTCACAGGAGAGTGTTGCTCGGTCACAGGAGAGTGTTTCTGGGTCACAGGATAATGTTGCAGGGTCACAGCAGAGTGTTGCAGGGTCACAGGAGAGTGTTGCAGGGTAACAGGAGAGTGCTGCAGGGTCACAGGAGAGTACTGCAGGGTCACAAGAGTGTGTTGCAGGGTCACAGGAGAGTGTTGTCGGGTCTCAGGAGAGTGTTGCAGTGACACAGGAGAATGTTGGAGCATCGCAAGAGAGTGTTGGCGGGTCACAGGAGAGTGTTACAGGGTCACAGGAAAGTGCTGCAGGGTCACAAGAGAGTGTTGCAGGGTCACAGGAGAGTGTTGCCGGGTCTCAGGAGAGTATTGCAGGGTCATAGGAGAGTGTTGGAGGGTCACAGGTGAATGTTGGAGAGTCACAGGAGAGTGTTGCAGGGTCACAGAAGAGTGTTGGAGGGTCACAGTAGAGTGTTGGTGGGTCAGAAGAGGGTGCTGCAGGGTCAAAGTAGTGTGCTGGATGGTCACAGGAGAGTGCTGCAGGGTCACAATAGAGTGTTGCAGGGTCACAGGAGAGTGCTGGAGGGTGACAGGAGAGTGCAGCAGTGTCACAGGAGAGAGTTGGAGGGTCAGAGGAGAGTGTTGGAGGGTCACAGGAGAGTGTTGCAGGGTCACAGGAGGGTGTTGCAGGGTCACAGGAGTGTTACAGCGTCACACGAGAGTGGTGCAGTGTCATAGGAGAGTTCTGCAATATCAGAGGACAGTGCTGCAGGGTCACAGGAGAGTGCTGCAGGGTCACAAGAGAGTGTTTCAGGATCACGGGATAGTGCTGCAGGGTAACAGGAGAGTGTTGCAGGGTCACAGGAGAGTGTAGGAGGGTCACAGGAGAGTGTTGCAGTGTCATAGGACAGAGTTGCATAGTAACAGGAGAGTATTAGAGAGTCACAGGAGAGTGTTCAAGGGTCACAGGAGAATGTTGCAGGGTCAAAGTAGAGTATTGGAGGGTCACAGGAGAGTGTTGAAGGGTCACAGGAGAATGTTGCAGGGTCAAAGGAGAGTATTGTAGGGTCAGAGGAGAGTGTTGCAGGGTCACATGTGAGTGTTGGTAGGTCACAGGAGAGTGTTGGATGGTCACAGGAGAGTGTTGGAGAGTCAAATGAGAGTGCTGGAGGGTCAAGGAGAGTGTTGGAGGGTCACAGGAGAGTGTTGCAGTGTCACAGGAGAGTGCTGGAGGGTCACAGGAGAGTGTTGCAGGGTCACAGGAGAGTGTTGGAGGGTCACAGGAGAGTGTTGAGGGTCACAGCATAGTGTTGCAGTGTCACAGGAGAGTGTTGCAGAGTCACAGGAGAGTGTTGGAGGGTCAGAGGAGAGTGTTGCAGGGTCGCAGGAGAGTGTTGCAGGGTCAAAGGAGAGTGCTGCAGGGTCACGGGAGAGTGTTTCAGGGTCACAGGAGAGTGTTGCAGGGTCACAGGAGAGTGTTGGAGAGTCACAGGAGAGTGTTCACAGTCAACGAGAGTGTTGGAGAGTCACAGGAGAGTGTGGAGAGTTACAGGAGAATGTTGGAGGGTTATAGTAGAGTGTTGCAGGGTCAGAGGAGAGTGTTGCAGGGTCACAGGAGTGTATTGGTGGGTCACAGGAGAGTGTTTGAGGGTCACAAGAAAGTGTTGCTGGGTCAAAGGAGAGTGTTGCAGGGTCACAGGAGGGTGTTGGATGGTTACAGGAGAGTGCTGCAGGGTCACAGGAGTGTTGCAGCGTCACAGGAGACTGTTGCAGGGTCACAGGAGAGTGTTGCAGGGTCACAGGAGAGTGTTGGAGGGTCACAGGAGAGTGTTGCAGGGTCATAGGAGAGGGTTGAGGGTCACGGAGAGTGCTGCAGTGTCAGAGGAGAGTGTTGCAGGGTCACAGGAGAGTGTTGGAGAGTCACAGGAGAGTGTTCACAGTCAACGAGAGTGTTGGAGAGTCACAGGAGAGTGTGGAGAGTTACAGGAGAATGTTGGAGGGTTATAGGAGAGTGTTGCAGGGTCAGAGGAGAGTGATGCAGGGTCACAGGAGAGTGTTACAGGGTCCTCGGATAGTGTTGGAGGGTCATAAGTGAAAGTAGGAGGGTCATAGTAGAGTGTTGGAGGGTCACAGTAGAGTGCTGCAGGGTGACAGGAGAGTGCGGCAGTGTCACAGGAGAGAGTTTGAGGGTCAGAGGAGAGTGTAGGAGGGTCACAGGAGAGTGTTGCAGGGTCACAGGAGAATGTTGCAGGGTCAAAGGAGAGTGTTGGAGGGTCACAGGAGAGTGTTGCAGCGTCACATGAGTGTTGCAGCGTCACAGGAGAGTGTTGCAGTGTCACAGGAGAGTGCTGCAACATCAGAGGACAGTGCTGCAGGGTCACAGGATAGTGCTGCCGAGTCACAAGACAGTGTCTCAGGATCACGGGATAGTGCTGCAGGGTAACAGAAGAGTGTTGCAGGGTCACAGGAGAGTGTAGGAGGGTCACAGGAGAGCGTTGCAGTGTCATAGGACAGTGTTGCAGGGTAACAGGAGAGTACTGGACGGTCACAGGAGAGTGCTCGAGGGTCACAGGAGAATGTTGCAGGGTCAAAGGAGAGTATTGGAGGGTCACAGGAGAGTGCTGGAGGGTCACAGGAGAATGTTGCAGGGTCAAAGTAGAGTATTGGAGGGTCACAGGAGAATGTTGCAGGGTCAAAGTATAGTATTGGAGGGTCACAGGAGAGTGTTTGAGGTTAAGTGAGCATGCGGAAGAGTCACAGCAGAGTGTTGCAGGGTCACAGGAGACTGTTGCAGGGTCACAGGAGAGTGTTGCAGGGTCACAGGAGAGTGTTGGAGGGCCAAAGTAGAGTGTTGGAGGGTCACAGGAGAGTGTAGCAGCCTCACAGGAGAGTGTTGCAGGGTCACGGGAGAGTGTTGCAGGGTCATGGGAGAGTGTTGGATGGCCAACGTAGAGTGTTGGTGGGTCACAGGAGAGTGTAGCAGCTTCACAGGAGAGTGTTGCAGGGTCACAGTAGAGTGGTGCACGGTCACAGGAGAGTGTTGCAGGGTCACAGGAGAGTGTTGGTGGGTCACAGGAGAGTTTTGGTGGGTCACAGGAGAGTGTTGCAGGGTCATAGGAGAGTGTTGCAGGGTCACGGAGAGTGTTGGAGGGTCACAGGAGAGTGTTGCAGGGTCACAGGAGAGTGATACAGGGTCACAAGAGAATGTTGCAGGGTCACAGGAGAGTGTTGCAGGGTCACAGGAGAGTGTTGCAGGGTCACAGGAGAGTGTTGCAGGGTCACAGGAGAGTGTTGCCGAGTCACAGGAGTGTTGCAGGGTCACATGAGAGTGTTGGAGGGTCACCTGAAGTGTTGGAGGGTCACCGGAGAGTGTTGGAGGGTCACGGGAGAGTGTTGCAGGGTCACAGGAGAGTGTTGCTGGGTCACAGGAGAGTGTTGCAGGGTCACATGAGAGTGTTGCAGGGTCACATGAGAGTGTTGGAGGGTCACATGAGAGTTTTTTAGGGTCACAGGATAGTGTAGGAGGGTCACATGAGAGTGTAGGAGGGTCACAGGAGAGTGTTGGATGGTTAGAGTGTTGCAAGGTCACATCTGAGTGTTGCAGTGTCACAGGAGAGTGTTGCAGGGTCACAGGAGAGTGTTGCATGGTCACAGAAGAGTGTAGCAGGATCAAAGGAGAGTGTTGCAGGGTCAGAAGAGAGTGATGGAGGGTCACAGGAGAGTGTTGCAGTGTCACAGGAAAGCATTGCAGGGTCACAGGAGAGTGTTGCAGGGTCACAGGAGAGTGTTGGTGGGTCACAGGAGAGTGTTTGATGGTCACAGGAGAGTGTTGGAGGGTCACCGGAGCGTGTTGAAGGGTCAACGAGAGTTTTAGAGGGTCATAGGACAGTGTTGCAGGGTCACAGGAGTGTATTGCAGGGTTATAGGACAGTGTTGTAGGGTCAAGGAGAGTGCTGGAGGGTCACAGGTGAGAGTTGCAGGGTCGCAGGAGAGTGTTGGAGGGTCAGAGGAGAGTGTTGGAGGGTTATAGGAGAGTGTTGCAGGGTCACACTAGAGTGCTGCAGGGTCCCAGGAGAGTGCTGCAGCGTCACAGGAGAGTGTTGCAAGGTCACAGGAAAGTGTTGCTTGGTCGCAGGAGAGTGCTGCAGCTTCACAGGACAGTGCTGCAGTGTCACAGGAGCGTGTTGGAGGATCAGAGGAGCTTGTTGCAGGGTCATCGGAGAGTGTTGCATGGTCACCAGAGAGTGTTGCAAGGTCACAGGAGAGTGTTGCTGTGTCACAGGAGTGTTGCAGAGTCACATGAGAGTGTTGGAGGGTCACATGAGAGTGTTGGAGTGTCACAGGATAGTGTTGCAGGGTCACAGGAGAGTGTTTCAGGGTCACAGGTGTGTGTTGGAGGGCCACAGGAGAGTGTTGCAGGCTCACAGTAGAGTGCTGCAGGGTCACAGGAGATTGGTGGAGAGTCAGAGTGTTGGAGGGTCACAGGAGAGTGCTGCATTTCTCAGGAGAGTGTTGTAGGGTCAAAGGAGACTGTTGGAGGGTCACTGTAGCGTGTTGGAGGGTCAACAAGAGTTTTGGAGGGTCATAGGACAGTGTTGCAGGGTCACAGGAGTGTATTGGAGGGTTATAGGACAGTGTTGTAGGGTCAACGAGAGTGCTAGAGGGTCACAGGTGAGTATTGCAGGGTAACATGAGAGTGTTGCAGGGTCACATGAGAGTGTTGGAGCGTCAGAGGAGAGTGTTGCATGGTCACAGGAGAGTGTTGCAGGGTCACAGTAGAGTGTTGGAGTGTCACAGGAGAGTGTTGCAGGGTCACAGGAGAGTGTTGGTGGGTCACAGGAGAGTGTTGGTTGGTCACAGGAGAGTGTTGCAGGGTCATAGGAGAGTGTTGCAGGGTCACGGAGAGTGTTGCAGGGCCACAGGAGAGTATTGGAGGGTCACAGGAGAATGTTGCAGGATCACAGGAGAATCATACAGGGTCATAGGAGAGTGTTGCAGGGTCACAGGAGAGTATTGGACGGTCACAGGAGAATGTTGCAGGGTCACAGGAGAGTGTTGGAGGGTCAAAGGAGAATGTTGGAGGGTCAGAGGAGAGTGTTGCAGGGTCACATGAGAGTGTAGGAGGGTCACAGGAGAGTGTTGGATGGTTAAAGTAGAGTGTTGCAAGGTCACATCTGAGTGTTGCAGGGTCACAGGAGTGTGTTGCATGGTCACAGGAGAGTGTAGCAGGGTCAAAGGAGAGTGTTGCAGGGTCAGAGGAGAGTGTTGGAGGGTCACAGGAGAGTGTTGCAGGGTCACAGGAAAGCATTGCAGGGTCAAAGAAGAGTGTTGCAGGGTCACAGGAGAGTGTTGGTGGGTCAGAGGAGAGTGTTTGATGGTCACAGGAGAGTGTTGGAGGGTCACAGGAGAGTGTTGCAGGGTCATAGGAAAGCATTGCAGGGTCACAGGAGAGTGTTGCAGAGTCACAAGAGAGTGTTGCAGGGTCACAGGAAAGCATTGCAGGGTCACAGGAGAGTGTTGCAGAGTCACAAGAGAGTGTTGCAGGGTCACAGGAGCGTGTTGGTGGGTCACAGCAGAGTGTTTGATGGTCACAGGAGAGTGTTCGATGGTCACAGGAGCATGTTGTTGGGTCAACGAGGATTTTGGAGTGTCAAAGGACAGTGTTGCAAGGGTCACAGGAGTGTATTGGAGCGTTATAGGAGAGTGTTGTCGGGTCAAGGAGAGTGCTGGAGGGTCACAGGTGAGTGTTGCAGGGTCACAGGAGACTGTTGGAGGGTCACAGGAGAGTGTTGGAGGGTTATAGGAGAGTGTTGCAGGGTCACAGTAGAGTGCTGCAGGGTCACAGGAGAGTGTTGCAGGGTCACAGGAGAGTGTTGCAGGGTCACAGGAGAGTGTTGGAGGGTCACAGGAGAGTGTTTCAGGGTCACATGAGAGTGTTGGATGATCACAGGAGAGTGTTGGAGGGTTAAAGGAGAGTGTTGCAAGGTCACATCTAAGTGTTGCAGGGTCACAGGAGAGTGTTGCAGCGTCACAGGAGAGTGTTGCAGGTTCAAAGGAGAGTGTTGCAAGTTCAGAGGAGAGTGTTGGAGGGTCACAGGAGAGTGTTGGAGGGTCAGAGGAGAGTTTTGGAGGGTCACAGGAGAGTGTTACAGGGTCACAGGAGAGTGTTGCAGGGAAGCAGGAGAGTGTTGCAGGGTCACAGGAGAGTGTTGCAGGGTCACAGTAGAGTGTTGCAGGGTCAGATGAGAGTGTTGGAGGGTCACAGGAGAGTGCTGCAGGGTCACAGGAAAGCATTGCAGGGTCACACGAGAGTGTTGCAGGGTCACAGGAGAGTGTTGGTGGGTCACAGGAAAGCATTGCAGGGTCATAGAAGAGTGTTGCAGGGTCACAGGAGAGTGTTGGAGAGTGTTGGAAGGTCACAGGTGACTGTTGGAGGGTCACAGGAGAGGTTGGAGGGTCACAGGAGTGATGCAGGGTCACAGGAGAATGTTGGAGGGTCACAGCAGTGTGGAGGAGGGTCACAGGAGAGTG
>VZQC01000717.1:2423508-2509478 GCA_009823505.1 Rhizomys pruinosus | reverse complement strand
GCAGGGTCACAGGAGAGTGTTTCAGGGTCACAGGTGTGTGTTGGAGGGCCACAGGAGAGTGTTGCAGGCTCACAGTAGAGTGCTGCAGGGTCACAGGAGATTGGTGGAGAGTCAGAGTGTTGGAGGGTCACAGGAGAGTGCTGCATTTCTCAGGAGAGTGTTGTAGGGTCAAAGGAGACTGTTGGAGGGTCACTGTAGCGTGTTGGAGGGTCAACAAGAGTTTTGGAGGGTCATAGGACAGTGTTGCAGGGTCACAGGAGTGTATTGGAGGGTTATAGGACAGTGTTGTAGGGTCAACGAGAGTGCTAGAGGGTCACAGGAGAGTGTTGCATGGTCACATGAGAGTGTTGCAGGGTCACATGAGAGTGTTGGAGCGTCACAGGAGAGTGTTGCAGGGTCACAGGAGAGTGTTGCAGGGTCACAGTAGAGTGCTGGAGTGTCACAGGAGAGTGTTGCAGGGTCACAGGAGAGTGTTGGTGGGTCACAGGAGAGTGTTGGTTGGTCACAGGAGAGTGTTGCAGGGTCATAGGAGAGTGTTGCAGAGTCACGGAGAGTGTTGCAGGGCCACAGGAGAGTATTGGAGGGTCACAGGAGAATGGTGCAGGATCACAGGAGAATCATACAGGGTCATAGGAGAGTGTTGCAGGGCCACAGGGGAGTATTGCACGGTCATAGGAGAATGTTGCAGGGTCACAGGAGAGTGTTGCTCGGTCACAGGAGATTGTTGCAGGGTCAAAGGAGAATGTTGGAGGGTCAAAGGAGAGTGTTGCAGGGTCACATGAGAGTGTAGGAGGGTCACAGGAGAGTGTTGGATGGTTAGAGTGTTGCAAGGTCACATCTGAGTGTTGCAGGGTCACAGGAGAGTGTTGCAGGGTCACAGGAGAGTGTTGCATGGTCACAGGAGAGTGTAGCAGGGTCACAGGAGAGTGCTGCAGGGTCACATGAGAGTGTTCCAGGGTCACAGGAGAGTGTTTGCGGGTCACAGGAGAGTATTTGAGGGTCACAGGAGAATGTTGCAGGGTCACAGGAGAGTGTTGGAGGGTCACAGGAGAGTGTTGGAGAGTCACACGCATGTGTTGCAGGGTCACAAGAGTGTTGCAGCGTCACAGGAGAGTGTTGCAGGGTCATAGGAGAGTGCTGCAGTGTCAGAGGACAGTGCTGCAGGGTCACAGCAGAGTGCTGCAGTGTCACGGGAGAGTGTTGCAGGTTCACAGGAGAGTGTTGCAGCGTCACAGGAGAGTGTTTTCGGGTCACAGGAGAGTATTTGAGGTTCACAGGAGAGTGTTGCAGGGTCACAGGAGAGTGTTGAAGGGTCACAGGAGAGTGTTGGAGGGTCACAGGAGAGTGTTGGAGGGTCAAAGGAGAGTGTTGCAGGGTCATAGCAGAGTGTTGGAGGGTCAAAGGAGAGTGTTGGAGGGTCACCGGAGAGTGTTACAGGGTCACAGGAGAGTGTTGCAGTGTCACAGGAGCGTGTTGCTGGGTCAAAGGATACTGTTGCTGGGTCACAGGATAGTGTAGCAGGGTCACAGTACAGTATTGCATGGTCAAAGTAGAGTGTTTCAGGGTCACAGGGGAGTGTTGCTGGGTTAAAGGAAAGTGTTGCAGGGTCACAGGAGAGTATTGTATTGTCACAGGAGAGTGTTGCAGAGTCATAGGACAGTGTTTCAGGGTCACAGGTGTGTATTGGAGAGTCATAGGAGAGTGTTGGAGGGTCACAGGGGAGTGTTACTGGGTCAAAGGAGAGTGTTGCAGGGTCACAGGAGGGTGTTGCAGCGTCACAGGAGAGTGTTTCTGGGTCACATGATAGTGTTGGAGGGTCACAAGAGAGTTTTGGAGGGTCAAGGAGAGTGCTGGAGGGTCACAGGAGAGTGTTGCAGGGTCACGGGAGGGTGTTGCAAGGTCACAGGAGTGTTGAGTGTCACAGGAGAGTGTTGGACTGTCATAGGACAGTGTTGGAGGGTTATAGGGGAGTGTTTCAGAGTCATAGGTGAGTGTTGCTGGGTCACAGTAGAGTGTTCCAGGGTCACAGGAGAGTGTTACAGGTTCACAGGAGAGTTCTGCAGGGTCACAAGAGAGTGTTGAAGGGTCACCGGAGAGTGTTGCCAGGTCTCCGGAGAGTGTTACAGGGTCATAGAGTAGTGTTTGAGGGTAATAGGGGAGTCTGTGAGGGTCATAAGAGAGTGTTGCAGGGTCATAGGTGAGTGTTGGAAGGGCACAGGTGAATGTTGGAAGGTCACATGAGAGTGTTGGAGGGTCACAGGGGTGTGTTGCAGGGTCACAGGAGTGTTGCAGGGTCAAAGGAGAGTGCTGCAGGGTCAGAGGCCTGTGCGGCAGGGTCACAGGAGAGTGCTGCAGGGTCACAGGAGAGTGTTGCATGGTCATAGGAGAGAGTTGCAGTGTAAAAGGAGAGTGTTGCAGGGTCACAGGAGAGTGTTGAAGGGTCAGAGGAGAGTATTGGAGGGTCACAGGAGAGTGCTGCAGGGTCACAGGAGAGTCTTGGTGGGTTATAGGAGAGTGTTGCAGTGTAAAAGGAGAGTGTTGCAGGGTCACAGGAGAGTGTTGGAGGGTCACAGGAGAGTATTGGAGGGTCACAGGAGAGTGTTGCAGGGTCGTAGGAGATTGTTGCAGGTTCATAGGAGAGTGTTGGAGGCTCACAGGAGAGTGTTGCTGGGTCACAGGCGAGTGTTTCAGGGAAACAGGAGAGTGTTAGAGGGTCACAGGAGAGTGTTGCAGGGTCAAAGGAGAGTATTGGAGGGTCACAGGAGAATGTTGCAGGATCATAGGTTAGTGTTGCAGGGTGACAGGGGAGTGTTGCATTATCATAGGAGAGTATTGCTGTGTTACATGAGAGTGTCACAGGGTCACATGAGAGTGTGGGAGGGTCACAGAAGAGTGTTTGAGAGTCAAGGAGAGTGCTGGAGGGTCACAGGCCAGAGTTGCAGTGTCACAGGAGAGTGTTACAGCGTCACAAGAGAGTTTTGCAGGGTCACAGTAGAGTGTTGCAGGGTCACAGGAGAGTGTTGCAGGGTCACAGGAGAGTGTTGCAGGGTCACAGGAGAGTGTTGGTGGGTCACAGGAGAGTGTTGGATGGTCACAGGAGAGTGTTGGAGGGTCACAGGAGACTGTTGCAAGGTCAAGGAGAGTGTTGGAGGGTCACAGGACAGTGTTGCAGGGTCACAGGAGAGTGCTGGAGGGTCACAGGAGAGTGTTGCAGGATCACAGGAGAGTGTTGCAGGGTCACAAGAGAGTGTTGGAGGCTCACAGGAGAGTGTTGGAGGGTTATAGGAGATTGTTGGAGGGTCACAGGTGAGGTTGGATGGTCACAGGAGAGTGTTGGAGCATCACAGGCGTGTGTTGCAGGGTCACAGCACGGTTGCAGCATAACAGGAGAGTGTTGCAAGGTCACAGGAGAGTGTTGCTGGGTCACATGAGAGTGTTGGACGTTCACAGGAGAGTGTTGGAGGGTCTAGGAGAGTGCTGGAGGTTCACAGCAGAGTATTGCAGGGTGACAGGAGAGTGTTGCAGGGTCACAGGAGAGTGTTGCAGGGTCACAGGAGAGTGTTTCAGGGTCACAGGAGAGTGTTGGAGGGTCACAGGAGAGAGTTGGAGGGTCACAGGACAGTGTTGAGGGCCACAGGAGAGTGTTGGAGGGTCACAGGAGAGTGTTTAACGGTTATAGGAGAGTGTTGGATAGTCACAGAGAGTGCTGGAGTCTCACAGGAGAGTGTTGCAGGGTCACAGGAGAGTGTTGGAGGGACACAGGATAGTGTTGGAGGGTTATAGGATAGTGTTGCAGGTCACAGGAGAGTGCTGCATGGTCACAGGAGAGTGTTGCATTGTCACAGGAAAGTGTTGCAGGGTCACAGGAGAGGGTTGCAGGGTAACAGGAGAGTGCTGGTGGGTCACAGGAGAGTGCTGCATGGTCACAAGAGAGTGTTGCAGGGACACAGGACAGTGTTGCCGGGTCTCAGGAGAGTGTTGCAGGGTCATAGGAGAGTGTTGGAGGGTCACAGGAGAATGTTGGAGGGTCACAGGACAGTGTTGGAGGGTCAAAGGAGAGTGTTGCAGGGTCAGAGCAGAGTGCTGCAGGGTCACAGGAGAGTGTTGGAGGGTCAGCAGAGACTGTTGCAGGGTCACAGGAGAGTGCTTTCAGGGTCACAGGAGAGTGTTGGAGGGTCAGCAGAGACTGTTGGAGGGTCATAGGAGAGTTTCACAGGGTCACAGGAGAGTGTTGGAGGGTCAGAGTAGAGTGTTGCAGGGTCACAGAAGAGTGTTGGAGAGACACAGGAGAGTGTTGGTGGGTGACCACAGTCTTGCAGGGCCACAGGAGAGTATTGGATTGTCACAGGAGAATGTTGCAGGATCAAAGGAGAGGGATACAAGGTCACAGGAGAATGTTGCAGGGTCATAGGAGAGTGTTGCAGGGTCACAGGAGAGTGTTGGACGGTCACAGGAGAGTGTTGCAGGGTCACAGGAGAGTGTTAGAAGGTCACAGGATAGTGTTGCAGGGGGACATGATAGTGTTAGAGTGTCATCACAGCAGCACTGTAACCCCACTATTCACACAGTCAACAAAACAGCACTGTAATCCCACCATTCACACAGTCAACACAACAGTAATGTAATCCCTACTTGCACACACTCAACACAGCAGCACTGTCACCCCACCATTTAGTCAGTCAACACAGCAGCACTGTAACTCCCACCATTTACACAGTAAACACAGCAGCACTTTAAACCCCACCATTTACACCGTCAACACAGCAGCACTGTAACCCCACCATTTATACAGTCAACACAGGAGCACTGTAAAGCCACCATTTATACAGTCAACACAGCAGCACTGTAACCCCACCATTCACACATTCAGCACAGCAGCACTGTAACCCCATCATTCACACAATCAACACAGCAGCACTGTGATTCCCACCATTCACACAGTCCCCACAGCCGCACAGTAAGCACCACCATTGACACAGTCGACACAGCAGCCCTGTAACCCCCACCATTTACACAGTCTACTCAGCAGCACTGTAATCCCACCACTCACAGAGTGAACACAGCAGCACTGTAACCCCACCATTTATACAGTCCACACAGCAGCACTGTAACCCCACCATTTACACAGTCAAAAAAGCAGCACTGTAATCCAACCATTCACAGAGTCAACAAAGCAGCACTGTAACCCCACCATTCACACATTCAGCACAGCAGCACTCAAACCCCACCATTTATACAGCCAACACAGCAGCACTGTAACCCCACCTTTCACACAGTCAGCACAGCAGCCCTGTAACCCCACCATTTACACAGCCAACACATCAGCACTGTAACCCCACCGTTCACACAGTCAAAACAGCAGCACTGTAACCCCACCATTCACACTGTCAGCACAGCAACTCTGTTACCGCACCATTCACACCATCAACACAGGAGCACTGTAACCCCACCATTCACACAGTCAGCACATCAACACTGTAACCCCACCATTACACAGTCACCACAACAGCACTGTAATCCCACCATTTACACATTCAACACAGCAGCACTGTAACCCCTACCATTTACACAGTCAATAGAGCAGCACTGTAATCCCCACCATTCACACATTAAAAACAACAGCACTGTAATCCCACCATTCACACAGTCAACACAGCAGCACTGTAAGCCCATCATTTGCACAGTCAACACAGCAGCACTGTAATCCCCACCATTCACACAGTCAACACAAGAGCACTGTAACCCCATCATTCACACAGTCCACACATCAGCACTGTAACCCCACCATTACACAGTCAACACAACCACACTCTAATCCCACCATTTAAATACTCAACACATCAGCACTGTAAACACACCAGTACACAGTCAACACATCAGCACTGTAACCCCAACATTACACAGTCAACACAACAGCACTGTAATCCCACCACTTACACAGTCAACACAACAGCACTGTATCCCCACAATTTAAACAGTCAAGACAGCATCACTGTAATCAAAACTTTTACACAGTCAGCACAGCAGCACTGTAAACCCACCATTCACTCAGTCAACACATCAGCACTGTAACCCCACCATTAACACAGTCCATACAGCAGCAATGTAACCCCACCATTCACACAGTCAACACACCAGCACGATGAGCCTCACCATTCACACAGTCAACACAGCAGCACTGTAACCCCCACCATTCAGACAGTCAACACAGCAGCACTTTAACCCCACCATTTACACAGAAAACACATAAGCACTGTAAACCCAGCATTACACAGTCAACACAAAAGCACTGTAATCCCACCTTTACACAGTCAACACAACAGCACTGTAACCACACCATTTACACAGTCAACATAGCAGCACTGTAACCCCACCATTCACACATTCAGCAAGAAGGACCCTAACCCCACCATTTATACAGTAAACATAGCAGCACTGTAACCCCACCTTTCACACAGTCAGCACAGCAGCCCTGTAACCCCACCATTTACACAGCCAACACATCAGCACTGTAATCCACCATTCACACAGCCAACACAGCAGCACTGTAACCCCACCATTCACACAGTCAGCACAGAAGCTCTGTTACCCCACCATTCACACCGTCAACAGAGGAGCACGGTAACCACACCATTCACACTGTCAGCACAGCTGCACTGTAACCCCCACATTCACACAGTCAACACAGCAGCACAGTTATACCGACCATTCACACAGTCAACACAGC
Organism: Rhizomys pruinosus; assembly: GCA_009823505.1. Lineage (NCBI taxonomy): Eukaryota > Metazoa > Chordata > Mammalia > Rodentia > Spalacidae > Rhizomys > Rhizomys pruinosus. The sequence continues at coordinate 2,502,751 of VZQC01000717.1, read as the reverse complement.
AGCACTGTAAACCACACGATTCACACAGTCAACACAGCAGCACTGTAACACCCACCATTCACACAGTCAACACAGCAGCACTATAATCCCACCAATCACACAGTCAACACAGCAGCACTGTAACCCCACAATTCACGCAACACAGCAGCACTGTCACCCCAACATTTACAGAGTCAGCACAGCAGCACTGTAACCCCACCATTCACACAGCACAGCAGCACTGTAATCTGAACATTCACACAGTCAACACAGCAGCACTGTAATCCCACCATTCACACTGTCAGCACAGCTGCACTGTAACCCCCCCATTCACACAGTCAACACAGCAGCACAGTGATACCCACCATTCACACAGTCAACACAGCAGCACTGTAAACCCCACCATTCACACAGCCAACACAGCAGCACTGTAACCCCCACCATTCACACAGTCAACACAGCAGCACTGTAACCCCACCATTCACAATTTCAGCACAGCAGCACTCTAACCCCACCATTTATATAGTCAACACAGCAGCACTGTAAACCCACCTTTCACACATTCAGCACAACAGCCCTGTAACCCCACCATTTAAACAGCCAATACATCAGCACTGTAATCCCACCATTCACACAGTCAACACAGCAGCACTGTAAACCCACCATTCACACAGTCAGCACAGAAGCTCTGTTACCCCACCATTCACACCGTCAACACAGGAGCAATGTAACCCCACCATTCACACTGTCAGCAAAGCTGCATTATAACACCCCCATTCACACAGTCAACACAGCAGCACAGTGATACCCACCATTCACACAGTCAAGACAGCAGCACTGTAAACCACACCATTCACACAGACAACACAGCAGCACCCTAACCCCCGCCATTCACACAGCACAGCAGCACTGTAACCCCAAAATTTACACAATCAGCACAGCAGCACTGTAACCCCAACATTCACAGTCAGCACAGCAGCACTGTAACCCCAACTTTCACACAGTCAACACAGCAGCACTGCAATCCCCACCATTTACAAAGTCAACACAGCAGCATTGTAACCCCCACCCCATTCACACAGTCAGCACAGCAGCACTGTAATCCCACCATTCACACAATCAGCACACTGTAACCCCACCATTCACAGAGTCAGCTCAGCAGCACTGTAAAGCCACCATTTACACAGTCAACACAGAAGCACTGTAACCCCACCATTTACACAGTCAACACAGCAGCACTGTAATAACACCATTTACACAGTCAGCGCAGCAGGACTCTAATCCTACCATTCACACAGTCTACACAGCAGCACTGTAACCCCACCATTCACAAAGCACAGCAGCATTGTCACGCCAACATTTATACAGTCAACACAGCAGCAGTGTAACCCCACCTTTCACACAGTCAACACAGCAGCACTGTAACCCCACCATTCACACATTCAGCACAGCAGCACTCTAACCCCACCATTTATACAGTCAACACAGCAGCACTGTAACCCCACCTTTCACACAGTCAGCACAGCAGCCCTGTAACCCCACCATTTACACAGCCAACACATCAGCACTGTAATCCCACCATTCACACGGTCAAAACAGCAGCACTGTAACCCCACCATTCACACTGTCAGCACAGCTGCACTGTAACCCCCCGATTCACACAGTCAACACAGCAGCACAGTGATACCCACCATTCACACAGTCAACACAGCAGCACTGTAACCCACACCATTCACACAGTCAACACAGCAGCACTGTAACCCCCACCATTACACAGTCAACACAACAGCACTATAATCCCACCATTTACACAGTCAACACATCAGCACTGTAAATCCACCATTACACAGTCAACACATCAGCACTGTATCCCCACCATTACACAGTCAACACAACAGCACTGTAATCCCACCGTTTACACAGTCAACACATCAGCACTGTAACCCCACCATTGCACAGTCAACACAACAGCACTATAATCCCACCATTTACACACTCAACACATCAGCACTGTAAATCCACCATTACACAGTCAACACAACAGCACTGTAATCCCACTGTTGACAAGGTCCACACAACAGCAATGTAATTCCACCATTTACACATTCAACTCAGCAGCACTGTAATCCCACCATTTACACAGCCAACACATCAGCACTGTAACCCCACCGTTCACACAGTCAAAACAGCAGCACTGTAACCCCACCATACACACTGTCAGCACAGCAGCTCTGTTACCCCACCATTCACACCATCAACACTGGAGCACTGTAACTCCACCATTCACACAGTCAGCACATCAACACTGTAACCCCACCATTACACAGTCACCACAACAGCACTGTAATCCCACCATTTACACATTCAACACAGCAGCACTGTAACCCCTACCATTTACACAGTCAATAGAGAAGCACTGTAATACCCACCATTCACACATTAAAAACAACAGCACTGTAACCCCACCATTCACACAGTCAACACAGCAGCACTGTAAGCCCATCATTTACACAGTCAACACAGCAGCACTGTAATCCCCACCATTCACACAGTCAACACAAGAGCACTGTAACCCCATCATTCACACAGTCCACATATCAGCACTGTAACCGCAACATTACACAGTCAACACAACCACACTCTAATCCCACCATTTAAATACTCAACACATCAGCACTGTAAACACACCAGTACATAGTCAACACATCAGCACTGTAACCCCAACATTACACAGTCAACACAACAGCACTGTAATCTCACCACTTACACAGTCAACACAACAGCACTGTATCCCCACAATTTAAACAGTCAACACAGCATCACTGTAATCCAAACTTTTACACAGTCAGCACAGCAGTACTGTAACCCCACCATTCACTCAGTCAACACATCAGCACTGTAACCCCACCATTAACATAGTCCGTACAGCAGCAATGTAACCTCACCATTCACACAGTCAACACAGCAACACTATGAGCCTCACCATTCACACAATCAACACAGCAGCACTGTAACCCCCACCATTCAGACAGTCAACAGAGCAGCACTGTAACCCCACCATTTACACAGAAAACACATAAGCACTGTAAACCCAGCATTACACAGTCAACACAAAAGCACTGTAATCCCACCTTTACACAGTCAACACAACAGCACTGTAACCACACCATTTACACAGTCAACATAGCAGCACTGTAACCCCACCATTCACACATTCAGCAAGAAGGACCCTAACCCCACCATTTATACAGTAAACATAGCAGCACTGTAACCCTACCTTTCACACAGTCAGCACAGCAGCCCTGTAACCCCACCATTTACACAGCCAACACATCAGCACTGTAATCCACCATTCACACAGTCAACACAGCAGCACTGTAACCCCACCATTCACACAGTCAGCACAGCAGCACTGTAACCCCACCATTTACACAGTCAACACAGCAGCACTGTAATCCCACCATTCACACAGTCAGCACAGCAGCACTGTAACCCCACCATTCACACAGTCAACACAGCAGCACTGTAACCCCACCATTCACACAGTCAACACAGCAGCACTGTGATCCCCTCCATACACAGAGTCCACAGAGCAGCACTGTAACCCCCACCATTTACACATTCAACACAGCAGCACTGTAATCCCCAACATTCACACAGTCAACACAGCAGCACTGCAACTCCCACCATTCACACAGTCAAAACAGGAGCACTGTAACCTCCACCATTCACACAGTCAACAAAGCAGCACTGCAACCCCCACCATTCACACAGTCAATACAGCAGCACTGTAATCCCCACCATTCACAAAGCCAAAACAGAAGCACGGTAACCCCCAACATTTACACACTCAACACAGCAGCACTGTAACCCCACCATTTACACAGTCAACACAACAGCACTGTAATCCCACCATTTACACAGTCAACACATCAGCACTGTAATCCCACCATTCACACAGTCAACACAACAGCACTGTAATCCCACCATTTACACAGTCAACACATCAGCACTGTAACCCCACCATTACACAGTCAACACAACAGCACTGTAATCCCACCATTTACACAGTCAACACATCAGCACTGTAACCCCACCATTACACAGTCAACACAACAGCACTGTAATCCCACCATTTACACAGTCAACACATCAGCACTGTAACCCCACCATTACACAGTCAACACAACAGCACTGTAATCCCACCATTTACACAGTCAACACATCAGCACTGTAACCCCACCATTACACAGTCAACACATCAGCACTGTAACCCCACCATTACACAGTCAACACAACAGCACTGTAATCCCACCATTTACACAGTCAACACATCAGCACTGTAACCCCACCATTACACAGTCAACACAACAGCACTGTAATCCCACCATTTACACAGTCAACACATCAGCACTGTAACCCCACCATTACACAGTCAACACAACAGCACTGTAATCCCACCATTTACACAGTCAACACATCAGCACTGTAACCCACCATTACACAGTGAACACATCAGCACTGTATCCCCACCATTACACAATAAACACAACAGCACCATAATCCCAACATTTACACAGTCAACACAACAGCACTGTAACCCCACGATTCACACATTCAACACAGCAGCACTGTAATCCCACCATTAACACAGTCAACACAACAACACTGTAACCCCACCATTCACACAGTCAACACATCAGCACTGTAAACCACCACTCACAGTCTCCACAGCAGCACTGTAACCCCACCATTTACACAGTCAACACAGCAGCACTGTAATCCCACCATTCACACAGTCAGCACAGTAGCACTGTAATCCCACCATTCACACAGTCAACACAGCAGCATTGTAACCCAACATTCACACATTCAGCACAGCAGCACTGTAAACCAACCATTTGCACAGTCAGCACAGCAGCACTGTAACCCCACCATTCACACATTCAGCACAGCAGCACTGTAACCCCACCATATATACAGTCAACACAGCAGCACTCTAAAACCACCATTCACAGCACTGTAACCCCACCATTTACACAGTCAACACAGCAGCACTGTAATCCCACTATTCACACAGTCAGCACAGCAGCACTGTAACCCCAGCATTCACACAGTCAAAACAGCAGCACTCTAAACACCACCATTCTCACAGTCACTACAACAGCACAGTAACCCCACCATTCACACAGTCAACACAACAGCAGTATAAACCCACAATTCACGCAGTCAACACAGCAGCACTGTAACCCCACCATTTACACAGTCAACACAGAAGCACTGTAATCCCCACCATTCACATAGTCAACACAACAGCACTGTAACCCCACAATTCACACAGTCAACACATCAGCACTGTAACCCTACCATTACACAGTCAACACAACAGCACTGTAATCCCACCATTTACACAGTCAACACATCAGCACTGTAAAACCACCATTACACAGTCAACACAACAGCACTGTAATCCCACTGTTTACAAGGTCAACACAACAGCAATGTAATGCCACCATTTACACATTCAACTCAGCAGCACTCTAATCCCACCATTTACACAGTCAACAAAGTAGCACTGTAATTTCACGATTTACACAGTAAACACAACAACAATGTAACCCCACCATTCACACAGTCAACACATCAGCACTGTAACCCCACCATTACACAGTCAACATAACAGAACTGTAACCCCACAATTCACACAGTCAGCACAGCAGCACTGTTACCCCACCATTTACACAGTCAACACAGCAGCACTGTAATTCCACCATTCACACAGTCAGCACAGCAGCACAGTAAACCCACCATTCACACAGTCAACACATCAGCACTGTAACCCCACCATTACACAGTCAACATAACAGCACTGTAATCCTATCATTCACACAGTCAGCACAGCAGCACTGTAACCCCACCATTTACTCAGTCAACCCATCAGCACTGTAACCCCACAATTCACACAGTCAACATAGCAGCACTGTAACCCCACCTTTACACAGCACAGCAGCACTGTAACACCCCCATTCACACAGTCAACACAGCAGCACTCTAAACCCCACCAATTACGCAGTAAACACAGCAGCACTATAATCCCCACCATTTACACACTCACCACAACAGCACTGTAACCCCACCATTCACACATTCAACACAACAGCAGTGTAAACCCACAATTCACGCAGTCAACACGGCAGCACTGTAACGCCACCATTTACACAGTCAACACAGCAGCACTTTAATCCGCACCATTCACATAGTCAACACAACAGCACTGTAACCCCACCTTTCACACAGTCAACAAATCAGCACTGAAAGCCTACAATTACACAGTCAACACAACAGCACTGTATCCCCACCATTACACAGTCAACACAACAGCACCCCACCGTTTACACAGTCAACACAACAGCACTGTAATTGCAACATTTACACAGTCAACAAATCAGCACTGTAAACCCACCATTACACAGTCAACACATCAGCACTGTATCCCCACCATTACACAGTCAACACAACAGCACTGTAACCCCACCGTTTAAACAGTCATCACAACAGCACTATAATCGCAACATTTACACAGTCAACACATCAGCACTGCAAACCCACCATTACACAGTCAACACATCAGCACTGTATCCCCACCATTACATAGTCAACACATCAGCACTGTAATTCCAAGGTTTACACATTCAACACAGCAGCACTGTAATCCTACCATTTACACAGTCAACACAGCAGCAATGTAATCACACGATTCACACAGTCAACACAACAACACTGTAACCCCACCATTCACACAGTCAACACAGCAGCACTGTAACCCCACCATTCACACAGTCAACACAGCAGCACTGTAACCCCACCATTAACACAGTCAGCACAGCAGCACTGTAACCCCACCATTCACACAGTCAACACAGCAGCACTGTAACCCCAACCATTCACACAGTCAACACAGCAGCACTGTAACCCCCACCATTCACACAGTCAACACAGCAGCACTGTAACCCCCACCATTCACACAGTCAACACAGCAGCACTGTAACCCCCACCATTCACACAGTCAACACAGCAGCACTGTAACCCCACCATTCACACAGTCAGCACAGCAGCACTGTAACCCCACTTATACAGTCAATACAGCAGAACCGTGATCCCCACCATTCACAGAGTCAACACAGCAGCACTGTAACCCCCACCATTCACACAGTCAACACAGCAGCACTGTAACCCCCACCATTCACACAGTCAACACAGCAGCACTGTAACCCCACCATTCACAGTCAACACAACAGAACTGTAATCACACCATTCACACAGTCAACACAACAGTACTGTAATCCCACCATTCACACAGTCAACACAGCAGCACTGTAACCCCACCATTCACACAGCACAGCAGCACTGTCACCCCAACATTTACACAGTCAGCACAGCAGCACTGTAACACCACCATTCACACTGTCAGCACAGCAGCACTATAACCCCACCATTCACACACACAGCACAGCAGCACTGTAACCCCACCATTCACACACTCAGCACAGCAGTAGTGTAACGCCAAGATTTACACAGTCAATACAGCAGCACTGTAACTCCACCATTCAAACAGTCAAAACAGCAGCACTGTAACACCCACCATTTATACAGTAAACCCAGCAGCACTGTAATCCCCACCATTCACACAGTCAACACAACAGCAATGTAACCACACCATTCACACTGTCAACACAGCAGCACTGTAACCCCACCATTCACACACTCAGCACAGCAGCACTGTAACCCTACCATTTATACATTCAACACAGCATCACTGTGATCCCCACCATTCACACAGTCAACACAGCAGCACTGTAACCCCACCATTCACACTGCACAGCAGCACTGTCACCCCAACATTTGCACAGTCAGCACATCAGCACTGTAATCCCACCATTTATACAGTCAACACAGCAACTCTCTAACCCCACCATTCACACTCAGCACAGTAGCACTGTAAACCCACCATTCACACAGTCAGCACAGCAGCACTCTAACCCCAGCATTTATACAGTCAACACAGCAGCACTGAAACCCCACCTTTCACACAGTCAGCACAGCAGGCCTGTATCCCCACCATTTATACAGCCAACACAGCAGCACTGTAATCCCACCATTCACACAGTCAACACAGCAGCACTCTAACCACACCATTCACACAGTCAGCACAGAAGCTCTGTTAGCCCACCATTCACACCGTCAACACAGCAGCACCTGAAACCCACCATTCACACTGTCAGCACAGGTGCACTGTAACTACAGCATTCACACAGTAAACACATCAGTACTGTAAACCCACCATTACACAGTCAACATAACAGCACTGTAATCCCAGCATTTGCACATTCAACACAGCAGCACTGTAACCCCCAACATTTACACAGTCAATACAGCAGTAGTGTAATCCCCACCATTCACACAGTCAACACAAGAGCACTGTCACCCCACCATTCACACAGTCAACACAGCAGCCTTGTAACCCCCACCATTTCCACCATCAACACAGCAGCACTGTAACCCCACTATTCACACAATCATCACAGCAGCACTGTAGCCCCAACATTCACACATTCAACATAGCAGTACTGTGATCCCCACCATTTACACAGTCCACACAGCAGCACAGTAACCCCCACCATTCACACAGTCAACACAGCAGCACTGTAATCCCACCATTCACACAGTCAACACAACAGCAATGTAACCACACCATTCACACAGTCAACACAGCAGCACTGTAACCCCACCAATCACACAGTCAGCACTGAAGCACTGTAACCCTACCATTTATACATTCAACACAGCATCACTGTGATCTCTACCATTCACACAGTCAACACAACAGCAATGTAAGCACACCATTCACACTGTCAACACAGCAGCACTGTAACCCCACCATTCACACACTCAGCACAGCAGCACTGTAACCCTACCATTTGTACATTCAACACAGCATCACTGTGATCCCCACCATTCACACAATCAACACAGCAGCACTGTAACCCCACCATTCATACACTCAGCACAGCAGCACTGTAACCCTACCATTTATACATTCAACACAGCATCACTGTGATCCCCACCATTCACACAGTCAACACAGCAGCACTGTAACCCCACCATTCACACAGTCAACACAGCAGCACTGTAACCCCACCATTCACACAGTCAACACAGCAGCACTGTAACCCCACCATTCACACATTCAACACAGCAGCACAGTGATCCCCACCATTCACACAGGCAACACAGCATAACAGTAACACCCACAATTCACACAGTCAACACAGCAGCACTGTAAACCCCACCATTCACACAGTCAACACAGCAGCACTGTAACCCCCACCATTCACACAGTCAACACAGCAGCACTGTAATCCCACCATTCACACAGTCATCACAGCAGCACAGTAACCCCACCATTCACACAGTCAGCAGAGCAGCACTGTAATGCCAACATTTACAGTCAACACAGCAGCACTGTAACCCCACCATTCACACACTCAGCACAGCAGCACTGTAACGCCACCATTTACACAGTCAACACAGCAGCACTGTAACCTCACCATTTACACAGTCAACACAGCAGAACTGTAACAACACCATTTACACAGTCAGCACAGCAGCACTCTAATCCCACCATTCACACAGTCTACACAGCAGCACTGTAATCCCACCATTGACACAGTCAACACAGCAGCACTGTAATCCCACCATTCACACAGTCAACACAGCAGCATTGTAACCCCCACCATTCACACAATCAACACAGCAGCACTGTATACCCACCATTTATACAGTCAGCACAACAGCACTGTAACTCCAGCTTTCACAGAGTCAAAACAGCAGCACTCTAACCCCCACCATTTACACAGTCAACACATCAGCACTGTAACCCCACCATTACACACTCAACACAACAGTACTGTAATCCCTCCATTTACAAGTCAACCCAGCAGCACTGTAATACCCACCATTCACACAGTCAACACAACAGCACTGTAACCACACCATTCACACTGTCAAAACAGCAGCACTGTAACCCCACCATTCACACAGTCAGCACAGCAGCACTGTAACACCACCATTTACACATTCAGCACAGCAGCACTCTAATCCCACCATTCACACAGTGTACACAGCAGCACTGTAATCCCACCATTCACACAGTCAACACAGCAGCACTGTAAACTCACCATTCACACAGCACAGCAGCACTGTCACCCCATTTGCACAGTCAGCACATCAGCACTGTAACCCCACCATTTATACAGTCAACACAGCAACACTGTAACCCCACCATTCACACAGTCAGCACAGCAGCACTGTAACCCCACCATTTACACAGTCAACCAAGCAGCACTGTAATCCGACCATTCGCACAGTCAACACAGGAGTACTGTAACCCCACCATTCACACAGTCAGCACAGCAGCACTCTAACCCCACCATTTATACAGTCAACACAGCAGCACTGTAACCCCACCTTGCACACAGTCAGCACAGCAGGCCTGTATCCCCACCATATATACAGCCAACACAGCAGCACTGTAATCCCACCATTCACACAGTCAACACAGCAGCACTCTAACCACACCATTCACACAGTCAGCACAGCAGCTCTGTTACCCCACCATTCACACCGTCAACACAGCAGCACCTTAACCCCAACATTCACATTGTCAGCACAGGTGCACTGTAAATACAGCATTCACACAGTAAACACATCAGTTCAGTAAACCCAGTATTACACAGTCAACACAACAGCACTGTAAACCCAGCATTTGCACATTCAACACAGCAGCACTGTAACCCCCACCATTTACACAGTCAATACAGCAGTAGTGTAATCCCCACCATTCACACAGTCAACACAAGAGCACTGTCACCCCACCATTCACACAGTCAACACATCAGCTCTGTAACCCCACCATTACACAGTCACCACAACAGCACTGTAATCCCACCATTCACACAGTCAGCACAGCAGCACTGTAATCCCACGATTACACAGTCAACACAGCAGCACTCTAATTCCACCATTTACACAGTCAACACAGCAGCATTGTAATCTCACCATTCACACAGTCAAGACAGCAGCACTGTAACCCCACCATTCACACAGTCAGCACAGCAGTACTGTAACCCCATTTATACAGTCAACACAGTAGCACTGTGATCCCCAGCATTCACAGAGTCAACACAGCAGCACTGTAACTCCCACCACTCACACACTCAACACAGCAGCACTGTATCCCCCACCATTCACACAGTCAACACAGCAGCACTGTAACCCCACCATTCACAGTCAACACAACAGAACTGTAATTACACCATTCACACAGTCAACACAACAGCACTGTAATCCCCCCATTCACACAGTCAACACAGCAGCACTGTGACCCCAACATTTACTCAGTCAACAGAGCAGTACTGTAACCCCCACAATTTACACAGTCAACACAGCAGCACTGTAACCCCACCATTCACACAATCAGCACAGCAGCACTGTAACCCCACCATTCACACATTCAACACAGCAGCACTGTGATCCCCTCCATTCACACAGTCCACACAGGAGGACAGTATCCCCCACCATTCACTCAGTCAACACAGCAGCACGGTAAACCCCACCATTCACACAGTAAACACAGCAGCACTGTAATCCCACCATTCACAAAGTCACCAGGGCAGCACTATAACCCCCACCATTCACACCATCGACACAGCAGCACTGTATCCCCACAATTTATACAGTCAGCACAGCAGCACTGTAACTCCACCATTCACACAGTCAAAACAGCAGCACTGTAACCCCCACCATTTATACAGTCAACACAGCAGCACTGTAATCCCCACCATTCACACAGTCAACACAACAGCACTGTAACCCCACCATTACACAGTCTACACAACAGCACTGTAATCCCACCATTTACACAGTCAACCCAGCAGCACTGTAATCCCCACCATTCACACATTCAACACAACAGCACTGTAACCAGACCATTCACACTGTCAACACAGCAGCACTGTAACCCCACCATTCACACACTCAGCACAGCAGCACTGTAACCCCACCATTTACACAGTCAACACAGCAGCACTGTAATCCCACCATTCACACAGTCAACACAGCAGCACTGTAACCCCACCATTCACACAGTCAACACAACAGCACTGTAACCCCACCATTACACAGTCAACACAACAGCACTGTAATCCCACCATTTACACAGTCAACCCAGCAGCACTGTAATCCCCACCATTCACACATTCAACACAACAGCACTGTAACCAGACCATTCACACTGTCAACACAGCAGCACTGTAACCCCACCATTCACACAGTCAACACAGCAGCACTGTAAACCATACAATTTACAGAGTAAACACAGCAGCACTGGAATCCCCACCATTCACATATTCAACACAACAGCACTGTAATCAACCCATTCACACATTCAACCCAACAGCACTGTATTCCCACCATACACACAGTCAACACAGCAGCACTGTAACCCCACCGTTTACTCAGTCAACACAGCAGCACTGTAACCCCCTACATTTACGCAGTCAACACAGCAGCATTGCAATCCACACCATTTACACTGTCAACACAGCAGCACTGTAATGCCCACCATTCACACACTCAACACAGCAGCACTGTAAGCCCCACCATTCCCACAGTCAACACAGCAGCACTGTAATCCCACCATTCACACAGTCATCACAGCAGCACTGTTACCCCACCATTCACACAGTCAGCAGAGAAGCACTGTAACGCCACCATTTCCACAGTCAACACAGCAGCACTGTAACCCCACCATTCACACACTCATCACAGCAGCACTGTAAAACCACCATTTACAGAGTCAACACAGCAGCACTGTAAATCCTACCATTTACACAGTCAACAAAGCAGCACTGTAATAACACCATTTACACAGTCAGCACAGCAGCACTCTAATCCCACCATTCACAGTCTACACAGCAGCACTGTAATCCCACCATTCACAGAGTCAACACAGCAGCACTGTAACCCCACCATTCACACAGCGCAGCAGCACTGTCACCCCAACATTTACACAGTCAGCACAGCAGCACTGTAACACCACCATTCACACTGTCAGCACAGCAGCAATATAACTCCACCATTCACACACTCAGCACAGCAGCACTGTAACCCCACCATTTATACATTCAACACAGCATCATTGTGATCCCCACCATTCACACAGTCAACACAGCAGCATTCTAACCCCCACCATTCACACAGTCAACCAAGCAGCCCTTTAACCCCAACCATTCACACAATCAGCACAGCAGCACTGTTACCCCACCATTCACACATTAAACACAACAGCACTGTCATCCCCTCCTTTCACACAGTCCACACTGGAGCACAGTATCCCCCACCATTCACTCAGTCAACACTGCAGCACTGTAATCCCACCATTCACACATTCAACACAGCAGCACTGTGATCCCCTCCATTCACACAGTCCACACAGGAGCACAGTATCCCCCACCATTCACTCAGTCAACACAGTAGCACTGTAACCCCCACCATTCACACAGTCAACACAGCAGCACTGTAATCCCACCATTCACAGTCACCAGAGCAGCACTGTAACCCCCACCATTCACACCATCAACACAGCAGCACTGTATCCCCACAATTTATACAGTCAGCACAGCAGCACTGTAACTCCACCATTCACACAGTCAAAACAGCAGCACTGTAACCCCCACCATTTATACAGTCAACACAGCAGCACTGTAATCCCCACCATTCACACAGTCAACACAACAGCACTGTAACACCACCATTACACATTCTACACAACAGCACTGTAATCCCACCATTTACACAGTCAACCCAGCAGCACTGTAATCCCCACCATTCACACATTCAACACAACAGCACTGTAACCAGACCATTCACACTGTCAACACAGCAGCACTGTAACCCCACCATTCACACACTCAGCACAGCAGCACTGTAACCCCACCATTTATACATTCAACACAGCATCATTGTGATCCCCACCATTCACAGTTATGCAGCTCTCCTCTCTGCTATCATCATACATCATCCCCGCGTCAACCTGCGCATCCCTACCGAAAGTCCATCTGGGCCTCCTCTCTGGCCGTGCCCACCAGGCGCTTCACATCCTCATCTCACCGGACACCGCCTCACCAGCGAGGCGTCGTCCGCACAATTCTCTCATCCACGGCCAGCACCCCTGCCCTGTACGTCTCGCCTGATCTTCCTCGGCAGCTCTCTGCATAACCATTATACGGCTCCTCGCAATATCGGCGCCCTCCCCCAAGCTCCTCGCGACCACCACTCTATCCCGTGCAGGTCTATTCCTTTATATTCGCCTTCATCCATTCTCTGACTTCGGTAAAGGCCTCTTTCTTCTTCTCGGTCACTCTACAAAAATCGTCCTAAGCACTTTTGGCCATTACCATCCTCTATTCGTCTGGCTTAGAATGTCCTCTAGTTCTCCACGTGAATTAAACTGCCGAGTTTCACTGCAAGTTTGGGATGGACCCCTGGGCTATTTTAACCACATTTACAAATTTTATCCTCTCTTGACTTGTTGGAGGTTCAACTTGTATATCCCTCTGGCGTCGTTCTCTCTATATATCTATGCCATCTCTATGTGCTGTTGACTCTGCCCATACACAACATTCTTCTCTCATATCATCTCTAAGGTCTCCCTCTTATGAACTCTCCTCCCGGGCACAGAGCCTGCTCCTTTCTATCTATCCTTCTCTCTACCTTTATGAATCTTTGCCTAGCTGCAGTTTTCAGGACCCATAACTGGTCACGACTCGTATTCCGCTTTCTGCCCGGCCATGCTGCTCTCTCTCTACTTGGTAGAATCTCTAAAGATTCTCTATCTATATCATGCCCCACCCTCTATCTCTATGGCTTCTATCTCCTCTGCTTCTATATATATATCTCTCTTCTATATCTATCTAGCTCTCATCACCCCTTCACACTTTAGCATCACCGCGCAGTAGTATCTGTGGGGGCCACCTGCCTCTGCCTCATATNGGGGAGTGGTACCAGCCTAAGAAAGAGATGTATGTTGCAAGCAAAGCTGGAAGAGCTGAGCCATATAAGCCCTTTGGAAGTCAAGTCCCAGAGGTTGCATATGGAGTTACTCGACTTGGCGATTGCCCTGCCAGTTTTCAGTCTTGTTTTTGTCCAGTGATTTCTCACTATGCCTCTATTCCTCCCTTTTGGAATGGGAATGTGTATTTGGTTCCACTGTATGTTGGGAGTATGTAATTTGCCTTTTGATTTTACAGGAGCTTACAGTTAAGAGATTGGCCTGAGTCTCAGAAGAGACCTTGGACTGTGGACTTTTGAATGGCATTGAAACTGGTAAAGACTATGGGGACTTTTAAGGTGGGACTAAATGCATTTTGCATTTTATGTGGTCCGGAGCCTATGGGGGCAAGGGAGTGGAATGTGGTGGTTTGGATGAGTGTCCCCCATAGGGTCTAGGTATTCAGACGTTTGTCTCCAGTTGGTGGCGCTGTTTTTGGAGGTCTTGGGGTGTGTGGCCATGCTGCAGGAAGTGTGTCACTGGGGGCGGGCTTAGTGAGCTTAACAAGCCTCGTGGTCTACAGTTGCTTCCTCTCTTTGCTTCCTGTGCTGATTGTGAGATGTGACCCTCGGTTTGCTGCTCCAGTCTCCAGGCGCCATGCCTCCTGCCACAATGGACTCTAATTCCCTGGAACCGCCAATCTTAAGCTCAAATAAACTCTTCCTTTTATAAGTTCCTTGGTCATGGTGTTTTATCACAGCAACAGAAAAGTGACTAATACACCTTCCCATTTCCCTCCCTCTTTCCCCCATTTCCCCCCCTCTTTCCTTCATATTTCCCTCTGTTTTCCCTCTTTCCCTCGCTTTCCTTCCTACTTTCCCTCCCTCTTCATATTCCCTTCTCCCTCCATCTTTCCCCCCTCTTTTCCTCCTATTTCCTTCCCTTTTCCTCCTTCTTTCCCTCTCTTTTCCTCTCTCTTTCCCTCTTTCCCACTCTTTCCCTGCCTCTCCTTCTTTCCCTGCCTCTCCCTCTCTTTCCCTGCCTCTCCCTCTCTTTCCCTGCCTCTCCCTCTCTTTCCCTGCTTCTCCCTCTCTTTCCCTACCTCTCCCACTCTTTCCCTGCCTCTCCCTCTCTTTCCCTGCCTCTCCCTCTCTTTCCCTGCCTCTCCCTCTCTTTCTTTTCCTTTCCCTCTCCTTCGCTGACTCTCCCTCTTTCCCTTCCTTTCCCTCTCTTTCCTTGCCTCTCCCTCTCTTTCCCTGCCTCTACCTCTTTCCCTGCGTCTCCCTCGCTTTCCCTGCCTCTCCCTCGCTTTCCCTGCCTCTCCCTCGCATTCCCTGCCTGTACCTCTGTTTTTCTGCCTTTCCCTCGCTTTCCCTGTCTCCCTCTCTTTGCCTGCCTCTCCCTCTCTTTCCCTGCCTCCCCCTTTCCCTGCCTCCCCTTCCCCTTCCCCTAACCCTTCCCCTTCCTCTTCCACTCCCTTTCCCCCCCTAGTTCCATCCCTAGTTCCCTCCCTTCTTCCCTCCCTCTTTCCCTCCCATTTCCCTCCCTCTATCCCTCCCTCTGTCCCTCCCTCTTTTCCTCCTTCTCCTCCACTGACGTATCAGCATACCCCTCCTTCTCCTCCACTGAAGTATCTGCACACCCCTCCTTCTCCTCCACTGAGGTATCTGCACACCCCTCCTCCTCAGCCGAAATAGCTGCATGCCCCTCCTTTAGAGGGTACATCCTTGACCACAGGTGCAAAGTCACAAGGAAGAGGATCTCGTGTTGGGGGCTCAGCAGTCCTGAGGTCAGCAGCTTCATTTTCTTCCCACACCTCCTGTCCAGGGAGGAGGATTTCTCAGAACCATGCATGAGAAGGTCTTGCTAGATAATTTCAATGTCACATATTTATTTAAAACTTCAGGAGGTCATGCCTCATTTTCTCCCAAAACATGGCAACAACTTGGAGCATCTGGGGACATCTTGGCAGCATTACAGGGTGTGCATGTCCTTCCTTCCTGATAACCGGGAATGCTTTCAAAGGTCCTTGCATTATCTCCAAAGCTTTATATAACATACTTAAGCAAATGAAGTTTCAAAGGTTGCTCTGCATTTCTTCCACCTCATTATATAACTGCAGTCAGCCCTCTGGATCTGTGGGTTCACCATGTGAGGATTCGACCAACACCAAGCTGATAATATTCAGAAGAAACTTTGCTTCTGAACTGAACCTACAGAGGCTTTTTCTTGCAATATCAAGACAGCACATGCCCTGTTCACACACTGTATGCAATCTAAAGATGACATACATAGGCTATGGACAAATACTATGCCAGTTTCTGCAGCTTTTCAATCCTTTTTCAGCTGTGCAAGCTTATGGGACACGATGAAATAAGGATACGCATATGGTGTGTGTGATAAATTAAGGTAATAAGCACTTACACCTCTTTAAAGTGTATTTACAGGGCACAAAGTGATGTTTAAAATATGTATATAGTCTGCACAGTTCTTGTCAGTCATGAGTGTTCCCATATGCTTGTTTGTGACTTCTGAGTGCTTCTCCCCTGGCCACTCATAAATGACACAGTATACCTCTTCATATAAAGGAATCGTGCTTCCATACCTTTGATGTCAGGAGAACCCTGGATCAATCCCCTGTAGATACTAAGGCACCACTGGCTCTCTACGTGGACATGCTAAGCACTGTCACTCTGCTCTACACTGCCATCTTCACACACCCCTAGCTCACATTCTGCACCTGAAGGACCTTGCACACTCCACCCAGTTTTCCAGCTCAGCCCTTCAATTTGGCTCTGGCCACATCTTGGAATTTGCCCTGGAGGACTGCTGCGGCACCTGAGTTTCATCATGAGTCCATTTGTTGCTTTTGTCCTCCTGATGATCTTCCTAGCACCACTCTGTGCTTCCAGGTCTTTCCTTTGAAAGCATATTCCCCACCAACCATGCATTCTCTTGTCTGTATTTCACAGAAGCCCATGTTTGATGTTTTCTGTGGCCTCAGGCTCAACTGTGTTTGCAGTCTTTACTCCTTCTTGGTCTTCTACTAGCTCTTTTCTGATTACTAATAGCCTGCATTTGACACATAATAGTAGAGGAGTTGCAGCTGAGGCATCTTGAGATTCAGGTGGAATGAGCTGGGTGCTTCTAGAGATTGAATCAAGGCCTGTTTGCCCAGTACCTCACCTTAGGGGCTGACTCTGCTTGGAAGTGCTGGGATCTTCAGGACACGCACAGACCTGATGGGCCACTAACCCTCTGTGTGGCCCCAAGGCATCCTGCTGTGCAGCAGGATGGGAAGCTGCATGTGCCCAATCATGCCTCTGTGCTCTACCACAAGGCACCCTGCTTTCCCAGACATGGCAGTCTGTGCACAGGCCTGGCTCCTGGGGGTCTTGTATGTTCAATCAATTTGATCAAATGAGTGTGCAGGCTATATTGCTGTAGGTTCACCTTTCACCCCAATCACAGCCTTTACATTCTACCATGCCCCCTCTTCTGCAGATTTTTCCCTAGGCTTAGACAAGGGGCACAGGTGGATGAGAAGCAAAACAGTCTACTTTCTCTGGAGCTGTTGTCTTGGACTCTGGTCAATTCTGGCTGTTTTCTTTCATGGGCTGACAGTTTGTCCAGAATAAACTTTCATTACTACTGTCCTGCCCGCATCTGTTATCTTCACTCCCTCTTTCTGTCCCACTTTCCCCCCTCTTTCCGTCCCTCTTTCTGTCCCTCTTTCCCTCCCTATTTCCCCCTCTTCCCTTCCTATTTTTCCTTTGTCATTTTATCTCCCATTTCCCTCCCTGTTTCCCTCCTCTTTCCTTCCCTCTTTCCCTCCCTTTCCCTCCCTCTTTCCCTCACTATTTCCCCCTTTTCCCTTGCCATTTTCCCTCCCCTTTCCCTCCCTCTTTCCCTCCCTCTTTCCACCTTTTCCCTTCCCATTTTCCCTCTGTGGTTCCTTCCCTCTTTCCCCTTCTTTACCTCCCTTTTACCCTCCCTCTTTCTCTCCCCTTTTCCCTCCCCTTTCCTTCACTCTATTTTTTATTGATGCTTTGTGTATTTCATACAACATATTCCAATTCAGTTCAGGCATATTTCCCTTTCGCTTCCCCCCATCCCACCCCACCCCATCCCAGATCATGCATTCTGCCATAACTGTCCTGCATCTTTCTCTCACTTTTTC
This sequence comes from Rhizomys pruinosus, assembly GCA_009823505.1. Lineage (NCBI taxonomy): Eukaryota > Metazoa > Chordata > Mammalia > Rodentia > Spalacidae > Rhizomys > Rhizomys pruinosus. The sequence goes on along the minus strand of VZQC01000717.1, from coordinate 2,483,483 downwards.
CTAATTTTTTAGCAATAAGTGATATTTTATGAGTACAAACATCCTTCATGTAAAAAAATTTGAAAAACAATCGTGTCTAAACACACACAGCCCCTTGGTCCCACCATCCAGTACGGGGGGCTTGTATGTTCAATCAAGTTGATCAAATGAGTGTACAGGATATATTGCTGTAGGTTCACCTTTCACCCCAATCACTGCCTTTACATTCTACCATGCCCCCTCTCTTCCGCAAATTTTTCCCTAGGCTTAGACAAGGGGCACAGGTGGATGAGAAGGAAATCAGTCTAATTTCTCTGGAGCTGTTGTCTTGGACTCTGGTCAATTCTGGCTGTTTTCTTTCTTTGGCTGACAGTTTGTCCAGAATAACCTTTCGATCCTACTTCCCTGCCCGAGTGAGTTATATTCCCTCTTTCCGTCTGACTTTCCCCCCTCTTTCCCTCCCTCTTTCCCTCCCTCTTTCCCCTTTTTCTCTTGACATTTTCCCTCCCATTTCCCTCCCACTTTCTCTCGCTTTCCCCCCCTCTTTACCCCTCTTCCCTTCCCATTTTCCCTCTCTTCCCCCCCTTTCCCTCCCTCTTTCCTCCCTCTGCCCTTCCCATTTTCCCTCTCAGTTTCCTTCCCTCTTTCCCCTTCTTTACCTCCCTTTTACCCTCCCTCTTTCTCTCCCTTTTTCCCTCCCTCTTTTTTTACTGAAGCTTTCTCTATTTCATATATCATTTTCAAATTCAGTGCAGGCATATTTCCCCTTCACTTCCCCCCATCCCACCCCACCCCATCCCAGATCATGCATTCTGCCATAACTGTCCGGCATCTTTCTCTCACCTTTTTTTTCCAATTTTTTAGCAATAAGTGATAATATATGAGTACAAGCATCCTTCATTTAAAACCAATTTGCAAGCAGTTGTGTCCAAAGCCACACAGCCTCTTGGTCCCATCATCCAGTAGGGGGGGGGGGGGCTTGTATGTTCAATCAAGTTGATCAAATGAGTGTCCAGGATATATTGCTGTAGGTTCACCGTTCACTCCAATCACAGCCTTTACATTCTACCACGCCCCCTCTTCTGCCGATTTTTCCCTATGCTTAGACAAGGGGCACAGGTGGATGAGAAGCAAAACAGTCTACTTCCTCTGGAGCTGTTGTTTTGGACTCTGGTCAATTCTAGCTGTTTTCTTTCATGGGCTGACAGTTTGTCCAGAATAACCTTTCGATCCAACTGCCCTGCCCGAGTGAGTTATCTTCCCTCCCTCTTTCTGTCCCACTTTCCCCCCTCTTTCCCTCCCTCTTTCCCTCCCTATTTCCCTCCCTCTTTCACCCTCTTCCCTTGCCATTTTCTCTCCCATTTCCCTCCTTTTTCTTTCCCTCCTTTTCCCTCCCTCTTTCCTTCCCTCTTTCCCCCTTTTCCCTTGCCATTTTCCCTCCCATTTCCCTCCCTCTTTCTCTCGCTTTTCCCCCTTTCCCCCTCTTCCCTTCCCAATTTCCTTATATTTTCCATCCGTTTCCTTCCTTCTTTCCCCCCTCTATCCCCCCCTCTTTCACCCCTCTGTCCCCTCTTTCATTCCTATTTCCCTAGCTTTTCCCTCTCTCTTTCCCTCCCTTTCCTTCCCAATTTCCCTGTGTCTTTTCATTGCACTTTCCCTTGATCTTGCCCCCATCTTTCCCACCCATTTCCCTCCCTCTTTCCCTCCCTTTTCCCTCCCTCTTTCCCTCCCTTTTCCCTCCCTCTTTCTCTCCCTTTTCCCTCCTTCTTTCTCTCCCTTTCCCTCCCTCTTTCTGTCCCTCTTTCCCTCCCTTTTCCCCTCCCTTTTTCTCTCCCTTTTTCCCTCTCTCTTTTTATTATTTTTTATTGATGATTTGTCTATTACATATATCATTTTCCAATTCAGTTCAAGCATATTTCACCTTTACTTCCCCCATCCCACCTCCCCCACCAGATCATGCATTCTGCCATGACTGTCCTGCATCATTCTCTCACTTTTTTCCCCATTTTTAGCAATAAGTGATTATTTATTAGTACAAGCATCCTTCATGTAAAACCAATTTGCAAGCAGATGTGTCCACACCCACACAGCCCCTTGTTCCCACTATCCAGTGGGGGGGGGCTTGTATGTTCAAATAAGTTGATCAAATGAGTGTCCAGGCTATATTGCTCTAGGTTCACCTTTCACCCCAATCACAGCCTTTACATTCTACCACGCCCCCTCTTCCGCAGGTTTTTCCCTAGGCTTAGACAAGGGGTACAGGTGGATGAGAAGCAAAACAGTCTACTTTCTCTGGAGCTGTTGTCTTGGACTCTGGTCAATTCTGGCTCTTTCCTTTCATGAACTGACAGTTTGTCCAGGAATAACTTTTCGATCCTACTGCCCTGACTGAGTGAGTTATCTTACCTCCCTCTTTCTGTCCTACATTTGCCCCTCTTCCTCTCCCTCTTTCCCTACCTCTTTCCCCCTTTTCCCTTGCCATTTTCCCTCCCACTTCCCTCCCTCTTTCTCTTCCTTTTCCTTCCTCTTTCACTCCCTTTCATTCCCTCTTTCCCTCCCTTTTCCCTCTCTCTTTCCCTCCTTTTTCCCTTCCTCTTTCCCTTCCTTTCCCCTCCCTCTTTCCCTTCCTTTCCCTCCCTCTTTACCTCCCTTTTCCTTCCCTCTTTCAACTCTCTTTCCTTCATATTTCCCTCCCGTTTCCCTCCCTCATTCCTTCCCTCTTTCCCTCCCTTCTTCCCTCCCTCTTTCCCTTCCAATTTCCACCCTCTTCCCTTCCCCTTTCCACCCTCTTCCCTTCCCATTTTCCCTCCCTTTTCCCTAATTTCCCTCCCTCTTCCCCGTCCCTCCCTCTTTCTCTCCCTCTTTCTCTCACTTTCCCCCATTTTTCCTCCTCTTCCCCCTATTTCCCTCCCTTTTCATTGCCTCTTTCCCGCCCTCTTTCCCCTCTCTTTCCTTCGCTCTTTCCTGCCCTTTTCCTTTTCGCTTTCCCTCCTTCTTTCCCTCCCTCTTTCCCCTCTTTCCTTCCCATTTTCCCTCCCTTTTCCCTCCGTTTTCTCTTCCTCTTTCCCCCCTCTTTCCCTCCCTCTTTCCTCCTCTTTCTTTTCAACTTTCTCCCCTCTTTCCTTCATATTTACATCCCTTTTCCCTCCCTCTTTCCCTCCGTTTCCTTTCCTCTTTCACTTCCAATTTCCATGCCATTGTCCTTCCCATCATTTCCCCCTCTTTCCTTGCTGTTTCCCTCCCTCTTTCCCTCCCTCTTTCCCCATCTTGCCTTCTTATTTCCCTCCATTTTCCCTCTCTCTTTCTCTCTCTTTTCTTCCCACTTTCCTTCCCTCTTTACATTCCTCTTTCCATCCATCTTTCCCCACGTTTTCCCTCCCATTTCCCTCCCTCTTTCCCTCCCTTTTTCCCTCCCTTTATCCTCCCTCTTAACCTACCTTTTACTTCCCTCTTTCCCCTCTTTCCTTCATATTTCCCTCCCTTTTCCCTCCCTCTTTCCCACCTATTTCTCCCCTCTTTCCTTCCCATTCTCCCTCCCTTTTCCCTCCCTCTTTCCCTCCCTCTTTCCCCCCTCTTTCCCTCCCTCTTTTCCCCCACTTTCCATAGTTTTTACCTCCGTCTTTCCCTCCTCTTTCCCACCTATCTCCATACTTCAGTCCCATTTCTGTCCCTCTTTGCCTCCCTCTTTGCCTCCCTCTTTGCCTCCCTCTTTCCCTCCCTCTTTCCCTCCCACTTGAATTCACACATTCCTTCCCAATTTCCCTAATTCTTTCCCTCCCTCTTTCCCTCCCATTTACCTCCCTCTTTTCCCTCTCTTTCCCTATTTGTTTCCCTCCCTTTTATCTCCCTCTTTTCCCTCTCTTTCCCTCCCTCTTTCCCTCCCTATGTCCCCCCTCATTCCCTAGCTTTTATATCCCTCTTTACTCCACTACTTAACACGTCTATCCTTCATATTTCACTCCCTTTTCCCTCTCTCTTTCCCTCCCCTTCTTTGCCTCTTTCACTCCCTCTTTCCATCCCACTTTCCCTCACATTTCCCTCCCTCTTTCTCTCCCTTTTCCTCCCTCTTTCCCTCCGTTTCCCCTCCCTCTTTCCCTCCCTTTCTCCTCCCTCTTTCCCCCTCTTCCCTTACAATTTTCCCTCCCTTTCCCTCCCATTTCCCTCACTCTTTCCCTAGTTTTCACCTCCCTCTATTCTCCCTCTTTCCCACCTATTTCCTTCATGATTCACTCCCTTTTCCCTGTCTGTTTTCCTCCCTTTCCTTGCATCTTTCCTTCCCTCTTTCCATCCCACTTTTCCTCCGTCTTTCCCCCCTCTTTACCTCCCACTTCCCTCCCTCTTTCTCTCCCTTTTCCTCCCTCTTTCCCTCCCTTTGTCCTTCCTGTTTCCCTCCCTTTTCCCTCCCATTTCCCTCCCTCTTTCCCGTCCTTCCTTCATATTTCCCTCCCTTTTTCCTCACTCCTTCCCTCCCTCTTTCCTTCCCTCTTTCCCTCCCTCTTTTCCTCCCTAATTCCACCCTCTTCCCTTCCTATTTTCAATACCTTTTCCCTCTCTCTTTCCTTCCCTTTCCTTGCCTATTTCCCTCCATCTTTCCATCCCATTTTCCCATCTTTCCCCCCTCTTTCCCTCCCATTTCTCTCCCTCTTTCTCTCCCTTTTCCTCCCTCTTTCCCTCCCTTTTCCCTTCCTCTTTCCCTCCCTTTTCCCTTCCTCTTTCCCTCCCTTTTCCCTCCCTCATTCTGTCCCTTTCCTTTCTGCTTTCCCTCCGTCTTTCCCTCCATCTTTCCACCTTCTTCCCTTCCCACTTTCCCTCCCTTTTCCCTCCTTATTTCCCTCCCAATTTCACCCACTGTCCCTCTTTCTCTCCCTCTTTCCCCCCACTTTCCCCCTCTTTTCCCCCTATTTCCCTCCCTTTTAATTGGATCTTTCCCTCACTCTTTCCCTCTCTTTCCCTCCCTTTCCTTTCCTTTTTCACTTCCACTTTCCATGCCATTGTCCTTCCATCTTTTCCCCTTCTTTCGCTACAGTTCCCTCCTTCTTTCCATCCCTCTTTCACCCCTCTTCCCTTCCCATTTCCCCTCCCGTTTCCCACTCTATTTCCCTCTTTCTCCCCTCTTTCCCTCCCTTTTCCCTCCCTCTTTCCCCTCACATTCCCCCTCTTTCCTTCATATTTCCCTCCCTTTTCGCTATCTCTTTTCCTAACTTTTTTTCCTACTTTCCCTCCATCTTTACATTCCACTTTCCCTTAATCTTTCCCCCACTTTCCCTCCCATTTCCCTCCCTCTTTCCCTCCCATTTACTTCCCTCTTTCCTTCCCATTTCCTCCCTCTTTCTCTCAATTTCCCTGCCTATCCCTCGGTTTCCCTGCCTCTCCCTCTCTTACTCTGCCTCTCCCTCTCTTTCCCTTCCTCTCCCTCTCTTTCCCTGCCTCTCCCTCTCTTTCCCTGCCTCTCCCTCTCTTTCCCTGCCTCTCCCTCTCTTTCCCTGCCTCTCCCTCTCTTTCCCTGCCTCTCCCTCTCTTTCCCTGCCTCTCCCTCACTTTCCCTGCCTCTCCCTCGCTTTCCCTGACTCTCCCTTGCTTTCACTGCCTCTCCGTCGCTTTCCCTGCCTCTCCCTCTCTTTTCCTGCCTCTCCCTCTCTTTCCTTGCCTCTGCCTCTCTTTCCCTGCCTCTCCCTCTCTTTCCCTGGCACTCCCTCTCTTTCCCTTCCTCTCCCTCTCTTTCCGTGCCTCTCCATTTCCCTGCCTCCAATTTTCCCTGCCTCCCCCTTTCCCTGCCTCCCCCTTTCTCTCTGTCTTCCCTTAAATCTTCCCGTCCCTTTTCTCCCCTAATTCCCTCCCTCATTTCCTCCTCCCTTGTTCCCTCCCTCTTTCTCTCCCTTTTCCCTCCCACTTTCCCTAACTCTTTCCCTCCCTCCTTCCCTCCCTCTTTCCCTCACTTTTCCCTACCTCTTTCCCTCACTTTTCCCTCCCTCTTTCCCCTCCCTTTTCCTTTCCTCTTTCCTCTCCCTTTTACCTCCCTCTTTCCCCTCCCTTTTCCCACCCTGTTTCCCCTCCCTTTTCCCTCCCTCTTTCCCTCCCTCTTACCTCCCTCATTCTCTCCCTCTTTCCCCCCACTTCCCTTCCCATTTTCCCTCCCTTTTCCCCTCCCTCTTTCCCTCCCTCTTTCCTGCCTCTTCCCTTCCCATTTTCTCACTTTTCCCTCTCTGTTTCCTTGCCTCTTTCCCCCCTCTTTTCCTCCCTTTTTCCTCCCTCTTTCACCCCTCTGTACCCTCTCTCCTTCATATTTCCCTCCCTTTTCCCTCTCTTCCCCTCCCTTTCCTTCTCAATTCATGCCCTACTTACATTCCACTTTCTTTCCAACTTTCTCCCTCTTTCCCTCCCATTTCCCTCCCTCTTTCTCTCCCTTTTCCTCCCTCTTTCCCTCCCTTTTCACTCCCTTTCCCCTCCCTTTTCCCTCCCTTTTCCCTCCCTCTTTCCCTAGCTTTTACCTCCGTCTTTCCCCCTCTTACCTATTACCTTCATATTTCATTCAATTTACCCTCTCTCTTTCCCTCCCTTTCCTTGCCTCTTTCCCTCCCTTTACCTCCCCCTTTCCCTCCCTCTTTCCCCCACATCTTTCCCCCCTCTTTCCTTCTTATTTCCCTCCATTTTCCCTCTCTCTTTCCCTCCATATCCTTCCCTCTTTCACTTCCTTTTTCCATCTCATAGTCCCTCCATATTTCCCCATATTTCCCTGCCATTTTCCTCCCTCTTTCCCTCCCTCTTCCCTTCCCATTTTCCCTCCCTTTTCCCTCTTGCTATCCTGCCCTCTTTCTCCCTCTTTCCCTTCCTTTTCCTTATCTCTTTCCCTCCCTTTCCTTCCCTCTTTCATGTCCTCATTCCATCCCCTTTTCCCTCCATCTTTCTCCCCTCTTTTCCTGCCATTTCCCTCCCTCTTTCCCTCCCTCATTCCCTCCCTCTTCCCCCTTCTTCCCTTCCCATTTTCCCTCGCTTTTCCCTCTAACTTTCCTCCCTTTCCTCCTCTTTCCCTCCCTTTTCCCCTCCTCTTTCCATCCCTTTTCCCTCCCTCTTTCCCCCTTCTTTCCCCCTCTTGCCTTATTTCCCTCCTTTTCCCTCTTTCATTCTCTCCCTTTCCTTCCCACTTTCTCTCCCTCTTTACATTCCACTTTACCTCCATCTTTCCCCATTTTCCTTCCCATTTTCCTCCCTCTTTACCTCCCTTTTCCTCACCATTTCCCTCCCTTTTCTCTCCCTCTTAACCTCCCTTTTACCTCCTTCTTTCCCCTCTTTCCTTCATATTTCCCTCCCTTTTCCCTCCCATTTCCCTCCCTCGTTCCCAACTCTTTCCCCCCACTTCCCTTCCCATTTTTGCTCCATTTTCCTTCCCTCTTTCCCTCCCTCTTCCTTCCCTCTTTCCCTCCCTCTTCCCTCTCTCTTTCCCTCCCACTTCCCCCCTCTTTCCCTCCCTCCTTCTCCCTTCTTTACCTCCCTTTTCCTCCCTATTTCCCTCCCTTTTCCCTCCCTCTTAACCTCCCTTTTACCTCCCTCTTTCCCCACTTTCCTTCATATTTCCCTCCCTTTTCCCTCCCTTTTTCCTCCCACTTTCCCAACTCTTTCAACCCTCTTCTCCTCCATTTTTCGCTCCCTTTTCCCTCCCTCTTTCCCTCCCTCTTCCCCCCTCTTTCCTTCCCTCCTTCCCTCTTTTGCTCCCTCTTTCCCCCTTTCCATAGCTTTCACCTCCCTCTTTCCCACCTATTTCCTTCATATTTCACTCCCTTTTACCTCTCTTTGCCTCCCTCTTTCCCTCCCTCTTTCCCTCCCACTTGAAATCTCTCATTCCCTCCCACTTTCACTAATTCTTTCCCTCCCTCATTCCCTCCCTTTTACCTCCCACTTTCCCTGCTCTTTCCCTCCCCCTTTCCCTTGCTATTTCCCCTCTCTTTCCGTAGCTTTTTCCTCCCTCTTTTCTCCACACTTTCAAACCTCTTTCCTTCATATTTCATTCCCTTTTCCCTCTGTCTTTCCCTCCCTTTCCTTGCCTCTGTCCCTCCCACTTTCCATCCCACTTTGTGTCACATTTCACTCCCTCTTTCACTACCTTTTCCTCCCTCTTTCCCTCCCTTTTCCCTCACTCTTTCCTTCCCTTTTCCCCTCCCTCTTTCACCCCTCTTTACCTAGCTTTTCCTCCCTCTATTCTCCACTCTTTCCCACCTCTTTCCTTCATATTTCACTCGCTTTTCCCTCTCTCTTTCCCTCCCTTTCCTTGCCTCTTTCCCTCCCTCTTTCCATCCAACTTTCCCTCACATTTCCCTCCCTCTTTCTCTCCCTTTTCCTCCCTCTTTCCCTCTCTTTCTGTCCCTCTTTCCCTCCATTTTCCCTCCCTCTTTCCCCTCTCTTTCCTTCATATTTCTCTCCATTTTCCCTCCCTTTTCTCTCCCTCTTTCTCTCCCTTATCCCTCCCTCTTCCTCTTTCCCTCCCTCTTTCTCACTTTTCCTCCCTATTTCTCTCCCTTTTTCCTCCCTCTTTCTCTCCCTTTTTCCTCCCTCTTTCTCTCCCTTTTCCCTCCCTCTTTCTCTCCCATTCTCTCCCTTTTTCCCTCTCTTTTACCTCCTTCTTTTTTATTTTTTTACTGATGCTTTGTGTATTTCATGCTTCATTGTCCAATTCAGTTCAGGCATATTTCCCCTTCCCTTCCCCCCATCCTACCAAACCCCATCCCAGATCATGCATTCTGTCATAACTGTCCTGCATCTTTATCTCAGTTTTTTTTTCCATTTTTTAGCAATAAGTGATAATTTATGAGTACAAGCATCCTTCATGTAAAACCAATTTACAAGCAGTTGTGTCCAAACTCACACATCCCCTTGGTCCCACCATCTAGTAGGGGGGGCTTATATGTTCAATAAAGTTGATCAAATGAGTGTCCAGCTATAATGCTCTAGGTTCACCTTTCACCCCAATCACAGCCTTTACATTCTACCACGCCCCCTCTTCTGCAGATTTTTCCCTAGGCTCAGACAATGGGCACAGTTGGATGAGAAGCAAAACAGTCTACTTTCTCTGGAGCTGTTGTCTTGGACTCTGGTCAATTCTAGGTGTTTTCTTTCATGGGCTGACAGTTTGTCCAGGAATACTCTTTTGATCCTACTGCCCTGCCTGTGTGAGTTATCTTCCCACCCTCTTTCCATCCCACTTTCCCTGCTATTTACCTCCCTCTTTCCCCCTCTTCCCTTGCCATTTTCTCTCCCTTTTCCCTCCCTCTTTACTCCCTCCTTCCCTCCCTCTTTCCCTCCCTCTTCCCCTCCCCCTTTCCCCCCTTTCCCTTGCAATTTTTCCTCCCATTTCCGTCCCTCTTTTCGTCCCTCTTTCCCTCCCTCTTCACCTCCCTCTTTCCCTTCTTCCCTTGCCACTTTCCCTCCCATTTCCCGCCCTCTTTCTCTCCCTTTCCCCCCTCTTCCCTTCACATTTTCCCTCACTATTCCCCCTCTTTACCTTCCTCTTTCCCCCTATTACCTTCCCATTTTCTCTACCTTTTCTCTCTCTGATTCCTTCCCTCTCTCCCCCCTCTTTCCCTCCCTTTTCCCTCCCACTTTCACCCTCTGTCCCCTCTTTCCTTCATATTTCCCTCCCTTTTCCCTCTGTATTTCCATCCCTTTCCTTCCCAATTTCCTTCCCTCTTTTCATTCCACTTTTCCCTCCATCTTTCTAACATCTTTCCCTCCCATTTTCCTCCCTCTTTCCCTCCCTTTTCCCTCCCTCCTCTTTCCCTTCCTTTTCCTCCCTCTTTCCCTCCCTTTTCCCTCCCTCTTTCCCTCCATTTTCCCTCCCTCTTTCTCTCCTTTTCCCTCCCTCTTTCTCTCCCTTTTCCCTCCCTCTTTCTCTCTTTTCCCTCCCTCTTTAACTCCTTCTTTCTCTTCCACTTTCTCTCCTTTCTCTCCCCTTTCCCTCCCTCTTTCTTTTTTTCTTTTCTTTTATTTTTTTATTGATGCTTTGTGTATTACATACATCATTTTCCAATTCAGTTCACGCATATTTCCCCTTCCCTTCCCCCCATCCCACCCTACCCCATTCTAGATCATGCATTCTGCCATAACTATCCTGCATCTTTCTCTCAGTTTTTTTTCCATTTTTTAGCAATAAGTGATAATTTATGAGTACACGCATCCTTCATGTAAAACGAATTTGCAAGCAGTTGTGTCCAAACCCACACAACCCCTTGGTCCTACCATCCAGTAGGGGTGGTTTGTATGTTCAATCAAGTTGATCAAATGAGTGTCCAGGCTATACTGCTGTAGGTTCACCATTCACCCCAATCACAGCCTTTACATTCTACCATGCCCCCTCTTCCGCAGATTTTTCCCTAGGCTTAGACAAGGGGCACAGGTGAATGAGAAGCAAAACAGTCTACTTTCTCTGGTGCTGTTGTCTTGGACTCTGGTCAATTCTATCTGTTTTCTTTCATGGGCTGACATTTTGTCCAGAAATAACCTTTCAATCCTACAGCCCTCTGCCCTCCCCGAGTGAGGTATCTTCCCTCCCTCTTTCCATCCCATATTCCCCCCACTTTCCCTCCTTCTATCCCTCCCTCTTTCCCACTTCCCTTGCCATTTTCCCTACCATTTCCCTCCCTCTTTCCCCCTTCTTTCCCTAGCTTTTACCTCCCTCTATTCCCCCTCTTTCCCACCTATTTCCTTCATGTTTCACTCCCCTTTCCCTCTCTTTCCTTGCTTCTTTCCCTCCCTCTTATCATCCCAATTTCCCTTCATCTTTCCCCCCTCTTACTGTCCCATTTCCCTCCCTCTTTCTCTCCCCTTTCCTCCCTCTTTCCCTCCCTTTCCCTCCCTCTTTCCCTCCCTTTTCTCCCTCTTTCCCCACTGTTTCCTTCATATTTCTCTCCCTTTTCCCTCCCTATTTCTCTCCCTTTCCCTCCCTCTTTCTCTCCATTTCACTCCCTCTCACCCTCCCTTTTTCCCTACCACTCTCCCTCCCGTTTTTCCTCCCTCTCTCCCTCCCTTTTTCCCTCCCTCTCTCCCTCCTTTTTTCCTTCCCATTTCCCTCCCTTTGTCCCTCCCTCTTTTTTTAATTTTATTTTCTTTATTGATGATTTGTGTATTTCATAGATCATTTTCCAATTTGGTTCAGGCATATTTCCCCTTCCCTTCGCCCCATCCCACCCCATCCCAGATCATGAATTCTGCCATAACTGTCCTGCATCTTTCTCTCAGTTGTTTTCCCATTTTTTAGCAATAAGTGACAATTTATGAGAACAAGCATCCTTCATGTAAAACCAATTTGCAAGTAGTTGAGTCCAAACACACACAGCCCCTTTGTCCCCCCATCCAGTAGGTGGGGCTTGTATGTTCAATCAAGTTGATCAAATGAGTGTCCAGGCTATATTGCTCTATGTTCACCATTCACCCCAATCACAGCCTTAACATTCTACCACGCCCCCTCCTCCACAGATTTTACCCAAGGCTTAGATACAGGGCACAGGTGGTTGAGAAGCAAAACAGTCTACTTTCTCTGGTGCTGTTGTCTTGGACTCTGGTCAATTCTGGCTGTTTTCTTTCATGGGCTGACAGTTTGTCCAGGAATAAACTTTCAATACTACTGCCCTGCCGAAGTGAGTTATCTTCCCTCCCTCTTTCCGTCCCACCTTCCCCCTCTTTCCCTCCCTTTTTCCCTCACTCTTTCCCTCCCTCTTTCGCTCCCTCTTTCCCTCCCTTTTCCCCGTTTTCCCTTGCCATTTCCCTCCCTCTTTCCTTCCTTGCTGCCCTCTCTTCCCTTGCCATTTTCCCTCCCATTTCCCTCCCTCCTTCCCCCTTTTCCCTTGCCAATTTCTCTCCCATTTCCCTCACTCTTTCTCTCCCTTTTCCCCCCCTCTTTCCTCCTCTTCCCTTGTCCTTTTCCCTCCCATTTGCCTCCCTCTTTCCCACCCTCCTTCCCCCTTTTCCCTTGCCATTTTCCATCCCATTTCGCTCCCTCTTTCCCTCCCTCTTTCCCTCTTTTCCCTTGCCATTTTATGTCCCATTTCCCTCCCTCTTTCTCTCCCTTTTCCCCCCTCTATCCCCCCTTTCCTTCCCATTTTCCCTCCCTTCTCCCTCCTGTTTCCCTCCCTCTTTCCCCCTCTTTCCTTCCCATTTTCCCTACCTTTTCTCTCTGTTTCCTTCCCGCTTTCCGCCCTATTTCCCTCCCTTTTCCCTCCCTCTTTCACCCCTCTGAACCCTCTTTCCTTCATATTTGCCTTCCTTTTCCCTCTCTCTTTCCCTCCCTTTCCTTCCCAATTTCCCTCCCACTTTTCATTCCAGTTTCCTTCCATCTTTCCCCGCTCTCTCCCTCCCATTTCCCTCCCTCCTTTGCTCCCTTGGCTTCTCTCCACTATTTAACACCTCTATCCTTCATATTTCACTCCCTTTTCCCTCTCTCTTTCCCTCCCTTTCCTCGCCTCTTTCCCTCCCTCTTTCCATCCCACTTTCCCTCACATTTCCCTCCCTATTTCTCTCCCTTTTCCTCCCTCTTTCCCTCCCTTTTCCCTCCTTCTTTCCCTCCCTTTTCCCTCCCTCTTTCCCTCCGTTTTTCCCATTTTCTTTCCCTCCCTTTCCCTTCCTCTTTCCCCCTCTTCCCCTGCAATTTTACCTCCCTTTTCCCTCCCATTTCCCTCCCTCTTTCCCTAGCATTTACGTCCCTCTATCCCCCCTTTCCCGCCTATTTCCTTCATGATACACTTCCATTTCCCTCTCTATTTTCCTCCCTTTCCTTGCATCTTTCCTTCCCTCTTTCCTTCCCACTATTCCTCCGTCTTTCCCCCCTTAATCCCTCCCATTTCCCTCCCCCTTTCTCTCCATTTTCCTCCCTCTTTCACTCCCTTTTTCCTCCCTGTTTCCCTCCCTTTTCCCTCCCATTTCCCTCCCTCTTCTGTCTTTCCTTCATATTTCCCTTCCTTTTTCCTCACTCATTCCCTCCCTTTTTCCCTCCCTGTTTCCCTCCCTCTTTTCCTCCATAATTCCACCCACCATTTATACAGCCAACATAGCAGCAATCTAAAACCACCTTTCACACAGTCAGGACAGCAGCACTGTAACCCCACCATTTACATAGTCAACACAGCAGCACTGTAATCCCACCATTCACACAGTCAGAACAGAAGCACTGTAACCCCAACATTAACACAGTCAACACAAAAGCACTGTAACCCCACAATTCACACAGTAAACACAGATGCACTGTAACCCCACCATTCACACAGTAAGCACAGCAGCACTGAAACCCCAACATTTATTCAGTCAACACAGCAGCACTCTAAAATCACATTTCACACAGTCAGGACAGCAGCACTGTAACCCCACCATTCACACAGTCAGCACAGCAGCACTGTAACCCCAACATTTATACAGTCAACACAGCAGCACTCTAAAACCACCTTTCACACAGTCAGGACAGCAGCACTGTAACCCCACCATTTACACAGTCAACACAGCAGCACTGTAACCCCACCATTTACACAGTCAACACAGCAGCACTGTAATCCCACCATTCACACAGTCAGCACAGCCGCACTGTAACCCACAATTTACACAGTCAACGCAACAACACTGTAACCCCACCATTTACACAGTCAACACAGCAGCACTGTAATCCCACCATTCACACAGTCAGCACAGCAGCACTGTAATCACACCATTCATTCAGTCAACACAGCAGCACTGTAACCCAACATTCACACATTCAGCACAGCAGCACTGTAATCCCACCATTTACACAGTCAGCACAGCAGCACAGTAACCCCACCATTCACACAGTCAACACAACAGCAGTATAAACCCACAATTCACGCAGTCAACAAAGCAGCACTGTAAACCCACCATTTACACAGTCAACACAGAAGCACTGTAATCCCCACCATTCACATAGTCAACACAAAAGCACTGTAACCCAACAATTCACACAGTCAACACATCAACACTGTAACCCTACCATTACACAGTCAACACAACAGCACTGTAACCCCACAATTCACACAGTCAACACATCAGCACTGTAACCCTACCATTACACAGTCAACACAGCAGCACTGTAATCCCACCATTCACACAGTCAGCACAGCAGCACTGTAACCCCAAGATTCACATAGTTAACACAGTAGCACTCTAAACCCCACCAATTACACAGTAAACACAGCAGCAGTGTAATCCCCACCATTCACACAGTCACCACAACAGCACTGTAAACCCACCATTCACACAGTCAACACAACAGCAGTATAAACCCACAATTCACGCAGTCAACACAGCAGCACTGTAACCCCACCATTTACACAGTCAACACAGCAGCACTGTAATCCTCACCATTCACATAGTCAACACAACAGCAGTGTAACCCCACCATTCACACAGTCAACACATCAGCACTGTAACCCTACCATTACACAGTCAACACAACAGCACTCTAATCCCACCATTTACACAATCAACACATCAGCACTGAAACCCCACCATTACACAGTCAACACATCAGCACTGTAACCCTACCATTACACAGTCAACACAGCAGCACTGTAATCCCCACCATTCACACAGTCAACACAACAGCACTGTAACCCCACCATTACACAGTCAACACAACAGCACTATAATCCCACCATTTATGCAGTCAACACATCAGCACTGTAAATCCACCATTACACAGTCAACACATCAGCACTGTATCCCCACCATTACACAGTCAAAACAACAGCACTGTAATCCCACCGTTTACACAGTCAACACAACAGAACTGTAAGGCCACCATTTACACATTCAACTCAGCAGCACTGTAATCCCATCATTTACACAGTCAACACAGTAGTACTGTAACTGCATGATTTACACAGTCAACACAACAACAGTGTAACCCCACCATTAACACAGTCAACACATCAGCACTGTAACCCCACCATTACACAGTCAACATAACAGCACTGTAATCCCACCATTCACACAGTCAGCACAGCAGCACTGTATCCCCACCATTTACACAGTCAACACCACAGCACTGTAATCCCACCATTCACACAGTCAGCACAGCAGCACAGTAACCCCACCATTCACACAGTCAACACATCAGCACTGTAATCCCACCATTTACACAGTCAACACAACAGCACTGTAATCCTACCATTCACACAGTCAGCACAGCAGCACTGTAACACCACCATTTACACAGTCAACACATCACCACTGTAATCCCACCATTCACACAGTCAACACAGCAGCACTGTAACCCCACCATTCACACAGTCAACACAACAGCACTGTAACCCCACAATTCACACAGTCAACATAGCAGCACTGTAACCCCACCATTTACACAGTCAGCACAGCAGCACTGTAACCCCCCCATTCACACAGTCAACACAGCAGCACTCTAAACCCCACCAATTACACAGTAAACACAGCAGCACTATAATCCCCCCATTAACACAATCACCACAACAGCACCATAATGCCACCATTCACACAGTCAACACAACAGCAGTGTAAAACCACAATTCACGCAGTCCACACGGCAGCACTGTAATGCCACCATTTACACAGTCAATACAGCAGAACTTTAATCTGCACCAATCACATATTCAACACAACAGCACTGTAACTCCACCTTTCACACAGTCAACACATCAGCACTGAAACCCTACAATTACACAGTCAACACAACAGCACTGTAATCCCACTATTTACATAGTCAACATATCAGCACTGTAACCCCACCATTATACAGTCAACACATCAGCACTGTATACCCACCATTTCACAGTCAACACAACAGCACTGTAATCCCACCATTTACACAGTCAACAAATCAGCACTGTAAACCCACCATTACACAGTCAACACATCAGCACTGTATCCCCACCTTTACACAGTCAGCACAACAGCACTGTAACCCCACCGTTTACACAGTCAACACAACAGCACTGTAATCGCAACATTTACACAGTCAACACATCAGCACTGCAAACCCACCATTACACAGTCAAAACATCAGCACTGTATCCCCACCATTACATAGTCAACACATCATCACTGTAATCCCAAGGTTTACACAGTCAACACAACAGCACTGTGACCTGGCGATTTACACATTCAACACAGCAGCACTGTAATCCTACCATTTACACAGTCAACACAGCAGCACTGTAATCGCACGATTCACACAGTCAACACAACAACACTGTAACCCCACCATTCACATAGTCAATACAGCAGCACTGTAACCCCACCATTAACACAGTCAGCACAGCAGCACTGTAACCCCACCATTCACACAGTCAACACAGCAGCACTGTGATCCACTCCATACAAAGAGTCCACACAGCAGCACTGTAACCCCCACCATTCACACATTCAACACAGCAGCACTGTAACCCCCAACATTCACACATTCAACACAGGAGCACTGTAACCCCCACCATTCACACAGTCAAAACAGCAGCACTGTAACCTCCACCATTCACACAGTCAACAAAGCAGCACTGTAACCGCGACCATTCACACAGTCAATACAGCAGCACTGTAATCCCCACCATTCACAAAGTCAAAACAGCAGCACGGTAACCCCCAAATTTACACACTCAACACAACAGCACTGTAATCCCCACCATTCACACAGTCAACACAACAGCACTGTAACCCCGCCATTCACACAGTCAACACAGCAGCACTGTATCCCCAACATTTACACAGTCAGCACAGCAGCACTGTAACCCCACCATTCACACAGTAAACACAGCAGCACTGTAAACTCACCATTACACAGTCAACACATCAGCACTGTATCCCCACCTTTACACAGTCAACACAACAGCACTGTAACCCCACCGTTTACACAGTCAACACAACAGCACTGTAATCGCCACATTTACACAGTCAACATATCAGCACTGTAAACTCACCATTACACAGTCAACACATCAGCACTGTATCCCCACCATTACATAGTCAACACATCCGCACTGTAATCCCAAGGTTAAAACAGTGAACACAACAGCACTGTAACCCGACGATTTACACATTCAACACAGCAGCACTATATTCCTACCATTTACAATGTCAACACAGTAGCACTGTAATCGCACGATTAACACAGTCAACAAAAAGACACTGTAACCCCACCATTCACACAGTCAACAGAGAAGCACCGTACCCCCAGCATTAACACAGTCAGCACAGCAGTATTGTAACCCCACTACTCACAAAGTCAACACCACAGCACTGTAACCCCACCATACACACAGTGAGCAGAGCAGCACTGTAACCCCACCATTACAAAGTCAACACAAGAGCACTGTAATCCCACCATTTACACATTCAACACAACAGTACTGTAACCCCATCATTTACACAGTCAACACAGCAACACTGTAATCCCACCATTTTCCTTGGTCGGCAGAGAAGCACTGTAATACCACCATTCACACAGTCAACACAGCAGCACTGTAAACCCACCATTCACAAAGTCAACACAGCAGCACTGTAACCCTACCATTTACACAGTCAACACAGCAGCACTGTAATCGCAACATTCACACAGTCAACACAGCAGCACTGTAACCCCACCATTTACACACTCAACACAGCAGCACTCTAACAACACCATTTACACAGGCAGCACAGCAGCACTCTAATCCCAACATTCAGACAGTGAACACAGCAGCACTGTAATACCACCAATCACACAGTCAACACAGCAGCACTGTAATCCCACCATTCACACAGTCAACACAGCAGCACTGTAACCCCACCATTCACACTCTCAGCAGCACTCTATCCCCACGATTCACACAGTCAACACAGCAGCACTGTGATCCCCAACATTCACACAGTCAACAGAGCAGCGCTGTAACCCCGCCATTCACAGAGGCAACACAGCAGCAGTGTAACCCTCACAATTGACACAGTCAACACAACAGCACTGTAATCCCATCATTCACACAGTCAACACAGCAGCACTGTAACGCCCACCATTCACACAGTCAACACAGCAGCACTGTATCCCCACCATATACACAGTCAGCACAGCAGCACTGTAACCCCACCATTAACACAGTAAACACAGCAGCACTGTAAACCCCACCATTTACACAGTAAACACCACAGTCAACACAACAGCACTGTAATCACACCATTCAGACAGTCAACCCAACAGCACTGTATTCCCACCATTCACACAGTCAAACCAGCAGCACTGTAACCCCACCATTTACACAGTCAACACAGCAGCACTGTAATGCCCACCATTCACACATTCAACACAGCAGCACTGTAATGCCCACCATTCACACATTCAACACAACAGCACTGTAAACCCACCATTCACACAGTCAGCACATCAGCACTGTAACTTCACCATTACAGAGTCAACACAACAGCACTGTAATCACACCATTTACACAGTGAACACATCAGCACTGTAACCCCACCATTACACAGTCAACACAAAAGCACTGTAATCCCTCCATTTACACAGTTGACACAACAGCACCGTAACCCCACGATTTACACAGTCAACACAGCAGGACTGTAATCCCACGATTCACAGAGTCAACACAACAACATGGTAACCCCGCCATTCACACAGTCAGCACAGCAGCAATATAACCCCACCATTCACACAGTCCACACAGAATAACTGTGATCCCCACCATTCACACAGTCAACACAGCAGCAGTGTAACCCCACATTGACACAGTCACCTCATAAGCACTGTAATCCCACGATTACACATTCAACACAACAGCACTGTAATCCCACCATTTACACATTCAACACAACAGCACTGTAACCCCACCATTTACACAGTCAACACAGCAGCACTGTAATGCCCACCATTCACACATTCAACACAGCAGCACTGTAATGCCCACCATTCACACATTCAACA
The DNA here is from genome assembly GCA_009823505.1 of Rhizomys pruinosus. NCBI lineage: Eukaryota > Metazoa > Chordata > Mammalia > Rodentia > Spalacidae > Rhizomys > Rhizomys pruinosus. The sequence goes on along the minus strand of VZQC01000717.1, from coordinate 2,464,585 downwards.
CAACAGCACTGTAAACCCACCATTCACACAGTCAGCACATCAGCACTGTAACTTCACCATTACAGAGTCAACACAACAGCACTGTAATCACACCATTTACACAGTGAACACATCAGCACTGTAACCCCACCATTACACAGTCAACACAAAAGCACTGTAATCCCTCCATTTACACAGTTGACACAACAGCACCGTAACCCCACGATTTACACAGTCAACACAGCAGGACTGTAATCCCACGATTCACAGAGTCAACACAACAACATGGTAACCCCGCCATTCACACAGTCAGCACAGTATCAATATAACCCCACCATTCACACAGTCCACACAGCATAACTGTGATCCCCACCATTCACACAGTCAACACAGCAGCAGTGTAACCCCACATTGACACAGTCACCTCATAAGCACTGTAATCCCACGATTACACATTCAACACAACAGCACTGTAATCCCACCATTTACACATTCAACACAACAGCACTGTAACCCCACCATTCACACAGTCAACACAGCAGCACTGTAATCCCACCGTTCACACAGTCAGCACATCAGCACTGTAATCCCACCATTCACACAATCAACACAGCAGCACTGTAATCCCACCGTTCACACAGTCAGCACATCAGCACTGTAATCCCACCATTCACACAATCAACACAGCAGCACTGTAAGCCCACCGTTCACACAGTCAGCATATCAGCACTGTAATCCCACCATTCACACAATCAACACAGCAGCACTGTAAGCCCACCATTCACACAGTCAACACACCAGCACTGTAACACCACCATTTACAAAGTCCGCACAGCAGCACTCTAATCCCACCATTCACACAGTCAACATAGCAGCACTGTTACCCCAACATTCACACAGTCAACACTGCGTCACTGTAACCCCACCATTCACACAACACTGCAGCAATATAACCCCAACATTTACACAGTCAGCACAGCAGGAGTGTAACCCCACCATTTACACAGTCAACACAGCAGCACTGTAACAACACCATTTACACAGTCATCACAGCAGCACTGTAATCCCACCATTCACACAGTCAAAATAGCAGCACTGTAATCACACAATACACAGGACTGCAGCACTGTAATCCCAACATTTACACAGTCAGCACAGCAGAATTGCAACCCCACCTTTCATGCAGTCAGCACAGCAGCACTGTAACCCCAGCATTTATACAGTCAACACAGCAGCACTGTAACCCCAACATTCACACAGTCAGCACAGCAGCACTGTAACCCCACCATTCACACAGTCAACACAGCAGCAATGTAACCCCACCATTTACACAGTCAACACAGCAGAACACTAATCCCCAAAATTCACACAGCCAACACATCAGCACTGTAACCCCACCATTATAGAGTCAACAAAACAGCACTGTAATCCCACCATTTACACAGTCAACCCATCAGCACTGTAACCCCACCATTACACAGTCAACACATCAGCACTGTCTTCCCACCATTACACAGTCAACACATCAGCACTGTAACCCCACCATTACACAGTCAACACAACAGCACTGTAATCCCACCATTTACACAGTCAACACATCAGCACTGTAACCCACCATTACACAGTGAACACATCAGCACTGTATCCCCACCATTACACAATAAACACAACAGCACCATAATCCCAACATTTACACAGTCAACACAACAGCACTGTAACCCCACGATTCACACATTCAACACAGCAGCACTGTAATCCCACCATTAACACAGTCAACACAACAACACTGTAACCCCACCATTCACACAGTCAACACATCAGCACTGTAAACCACCACTCACAGTCTCCACAGCAGCACTGTAACCCCACCATTTACACAGTCAACACAGCAGCACTGTAATCCCACCATTCACACAGTCAGCACAGTAGCACTGTAATCCCACCATTCACACAGTCAACACAGCAGCATTGTAACCCAACATTCACACATTCAGCACAGCAGCACTGTAAACCAACCATTTGCACAGTCAGCACAGCAGCACTGTAACCCCACCATTCACACATTCAGCACAGCAGCACTGTAACCCCACCATATATACAGTCAACACAGCAGCACTCTAAAACCACCATTCACAGCACTGTAACCCCACCATTTACACAGTCAACACAGCAGCACTGTAATCCCACTATTCACACAGTCAGCACAGCAGCACTGTAACCCCAGCATTCACACAGTCAAAACAGCAACACTCTAAACACCACCATTATCACAGTCACTACAACAGCACAGTAACCCCACCATTCACACAGTCAACACAACAGCAGTATAAACCCACAATTCACGCAGTCAACACAGCAGCACTGTAACCCCACCATTTACACAGTCAACACAGAAGCACTGTAATCCCCACCGTTCACATAGTCAACACAACAGCACTGTAACCCCACAATTCACACAGTCAATACATCAGCACTGTAACCCTACCATTGCACAGTCAACACAACAGCACTGTAATCCCACCATTTACACAGTCAACACATCAGCACTGAAACATGACCATTACACAGTCAACACGTCAGCACTGTCTTCCCAACATTACACAGTCAACACATCAGCACTGTAATCCTTCCATTACACAGTCAACACTGCAGCACTGTAATCCCCACCATTCACACAGTCAACACAACAGAACTGTAACCACACCATTCACACAGTCAACACATCAGCACTGTAACTCCACCATTACACTATCAACACAACAGCACTGTAATCCCACCATTTACACAGTCAACAGATCAGCACTCTAAACCCACCAATACACAGTCAACACAACATCAATGTAACCCCATGATTTACACATTCATCACAGCAGCACTGTAATCCCAACATTTACACAGTCAACACAGTAGCACTTTAATTGCACGATTCACACAGTCAACACAACAACACTGTAACCCCAACATTCACACAGTCAGCACAGCAGCACTGTAACCCCAACAATTATGCAGTAAACACAGCAGCACTATAATCCCCACCATTTACACACTCACCACAACAGCATTGTAACCCCACCATTCACACGGTCAACACAACAGCAGTGTAAACCCACAATTCACGCATTCAACATGACAGCACTGTAACGCCACCATTTACACAGTCAACACAGCAGCACTTTAATCTGCACCATTCACATAGTCAACACAACAGCACTGTAACCCCAACTTTCACACAGTCAACACATCAGCACTGAATCCCTACAATTACACAGTCAACACAACAACACTGTAATCCCACTATTTACACAGTCAACACATCAGCACTGTAACCCCACCATTATACAGTCAACACATCAGCACTGTATCCCCACCATTTCACAGTCAACACAACAGCACTGTAATCCAACCATGTACACAGTCAACAAATCAGCACTGTAAACCCACCATTTATACAATCAACACAGCAGCACTCTAAAACCACCATTAACACAGTCAGGACAGCAGCACTGTAACCCCACCATTTACACAGTCAACACAGCAGCACTGTAATCCCAACATTCACACAGTCAACACAGCAGCACTGTAATCCCACCATTCACACAGTCAACACAGCAGCACTGTAATCGCACCATTCAAACAGTCAGCACAGCAGATCTGTAACCCCACCATTCACACATTCAACACAGCAGCACTGTAAACCCACCATTCACACAGTCAGTACAGCAGCACTGTAACACCACCATTCACACATTCAACACAGCAGCACTGTGATCCCCACCATTCACACAGTGAACACAGCAGCACTGTAATCCACACCATTAACACAGTCAACACAGCAGCAATGTAACCCCCACCATTCACACAGTCAACACAGCAGCACTGTAACCCCAGCATTACACAGTCACCACAACAGCACTGTAATCCCACGATTTACACATTCAACACAGTAGCACTGTAACCCCTACCATTTACACATTCAATACAGCAGCATTGTAATCCCCACCATTCACACATTAAAAACAACAGCACTGTAACCCCACCATTCACACAGTCAACACAGCAGCATTGTAACCCCATGATTTACACAGTCAACACAGCAGCACTGTAATAACCACCATTCACACAGTCAACACAAGAGCACTGTAACCCCATCATTCACACAGTCCACACATCAGCATTGTAAACCCACCATTACACAGTCAACACAACCGCACTCTAATCCCACCATTTACACAGTCAACACATCAGCACAGTAACCACACCAGTACACAGTCAACACATCAGCACTGTAACCCCACCATTACACAGTCAACACAACAGCACTGTAATCCCAGCACTTACACAGTCAACACAACAGAACTGTAATCCCAGGATTTACACAGTCAACACAGCATCACTGTAATCCCACCTTTTACACAGTCAGCACAGCAGCACTGTAATCCCACCATTCACTCAGTCAACACATCAGCACTGTAACACCAACATTCACACAGTCTGTACAGCAGCAATGTAACCCCACCATTCACATAGTCAACACAGCAGCACGGTGATCCTCATCATTCACACAGTCAACACAGCAGCACTGTAACCCCCACCATTCACACAGTCAACACAGCAGCACTGTAACCGCCCCCATTTACAGAGAAAACACATAAGCACTGTAACCCCAGCATTACACAGTCAACACAAAATCACTGTAATCCCACTGTTACACAGTCAACACAACGGCACTGTAACCACACCATTTACACAGTCAACACAGCAGCACTGTAATCCCACCATTCACACAGTCTGCACAGCAGCACTGTAATCCCACCATTCACACAGTCAACACAGCAGGACTGTAACCCCACAATTCACACAGTCAGCACAAAAGAAGTGTAACTCCACCATTTACACAGTCAACACAGCATCACTGTAACCCCACTATTTTCACAGTCAACACAGCAGCACTGTAACAACACCATTTACACAGTCATCACAGCAGCACTCTAATCCCTACATTCTCACAGTCAACTCAGCAGCACTGTAATCCCACCATTCACACAGTCAACAAAGCAGCACTGTAACCCCTTCATTCACAAAGCACAGCAGCACTGTAACCCCAAAATTTACACAGTCAGCAGAACAGCACTGTAACCCCAACATTCACACAGTCAGCACAGCAGCACTGTACCCCACCATTCACACAGTCAACACAGCAGCAATGTAACCCCACCATTTACACAGTCAACACAGCAGAACACTAATCCCCAAAATTCACACAGCCAACACATCAGCACTGTAACCCCACCATTATAGAGTCAACACAACAGCACTGTAATCCCACCATTTACACAGTCAACCCATCAGCACTGTAACCCCACCATTACACAGTCAACACATCAGCACTGTAACCCCACCATTACACAGTCAACACAACAGCACTGTAACCCAACGATTTACACAGTCAACACAGCAGGACTGTTATCCCACCATTTCTACAGTAAACACAGCAGCACTGTAATCCCACCATTCACACAGTCAACACAACAACACTGTAAAACCACCATTCACACAGTCAGCAGAGCAGCAATGTAAGCCCACCATTCACACAGGCAGCACAGCCCTGTGATCCCCAACATTCACACAGTCAAGAGAGCAGCACTGTAACCCCCACAATTCACACAGTCAACACAGCAGCACTGTAATCGCAACATTCACACAGTCAACACAGCAGCACTGTAACCCCACCATTACACAGTCAACACAACAGCACTGTAATCCAACGATTTACACAGTCAACACAGCAGGACTGTTATCCCACCATTTCTACAGTAAACACAGCAGCACTGTAATCCCACCATTCACACAGTCAACACAACAACACTGTAAAACCACCATTCACACAGTCAGCAGAGCAGCAATGTAAGCCCACCATTCACACAGTCAGCACAGCACTGTGATCCCCAACATTCACACAGTCAAGAGAGCAGCACTGTAACCCCCACCATTCACACAGTCAGCACAGCAGGACTGTAATCCCACCATTCACACAATCAGCACAGCAGCACTGTAACCCAACAATTCACAGACTCAGCACAGCAGCACTGTACAGCCACAATTTACACAGTCAACACAGAAGCACTGTAACCCCACCATTTAAACAGTCAACACAGCAGCACTGTAATAACATCATTTACACAGTCAGCAGAGCAGCACTCTAATCCTACCATTCACACAGTCTACACAGCAGCACTGTAATCCCACCATTCTCCACAGTCAACACAGCAGCACTGTAACCCCACCATTCACACAGCACAGCAGCGCTGTCACCCCAACATTTACACAGTCAGCACAGCAGCACTGTAACCCCACCATTCACACAGGCAGCACAGAAGCACTGTAACCCCACCATTTATACAGTCCACACAGCAGCACTTTAACTCCACCTTTCACACAGTCAACACAGTAGCACTGTCACCCCAACATTTACACAGTCAGAACAGCAGCACTGAAACCCCACCATTCACACAGGCAGGACAGCAGCCCTGTAACCCCACCATTTACACAGGCAACAGATCAGAACTGTAATTCCACCATTCACACAGTCAACATAGCAACACTGCAACCCCACCATTCACAGAGTCAGCACAGCAGCTCTGTTACCCCACCATTCACACCGTCAACACATGAGCACTGTAACCCCACCATTCACACTGTCAGCACAGCTGCACTGTAACCCCCCATTCACACAGTCAACACAGCAGCACAGTGATACCCACCATTCACACAGTCAAAACAGCAGCACTGTAACCCCCACCATTTACAGAGTCAACACAGCAGCACTGTAATCCCACCATTCACACATTCAACACAGCAGCACTGTAATCCCACCATTTACACAGTCAACACAACAGCACTGAAATCCCACCATTCACAGAGTCAACACAGCAGCACTGTAACCCCCACCATTTACACAGTCAATATAGCAGTAATCCCCACAATTCACACAGTCAACACAAGTGTAGTGTAACCCCACCATTCACACAGTCAACACATCAGCACTGAAACCCCACCATTACACAGTCACCAAAACAGCACTGTGATCCCACCATTTACACATTCAACACAACAGCACCTTAACCGCTACCATTTACACAGTCAACACAGCAGCACTGTAATCCCCACCATTCACACATTAAAAACAAGAGCACTGTAACACCTTCATTCACACAGTCAACACAGCAGCACTGTTACCCCATCATTTACACAGTCAACACAGCATTACTGTAATCCCCACCATTCACACAGTCAACACAAGAGCAGTGTGACCCTACCATTTACACAGTCAACACAGCAGCACTGTAACCCCACCATTACACAGTCAACACAATAGCACTGTAACCCCACAATTTACACAGCCAACACATCAGAACTGTAATCCCACCATTCACACAGTCTGCACAGCAGGACTGTAATCCCACCATTCACACAGTCAACACATCAGCACTGTAACCCCACCATTTACACAGTCAACATAGCACCACGGTAAGCCCACCATTTACATAGTCAACACAGCAGCACTGTAACAACACCATTTACACAGTCAGCACAGCAGCACTCTATTCCCAACATTCTCACAGTCAACTCAGCAGCACTGTAATCCCACCATTCACACAGTCAAAAAAGCAGCACTGTAACCCCATCATTCACATAGCACAGCAGCCCTGTAACCCCAAAATTTACACAGCACAGCAGCACTGTAACCCCAACATTCACACAGTCAGCACAGTAGCACTGTACCCCACCTTTCACACAGTCAACACAGCAGCACTTCAATCCCCTCCATTTACACAGTCAACACAGCAGCACGGTACCCCCACAATTTATACAGTCAGCACAGCAGCACTGTAACTCCACCATTCACACAGTCAAAACAGCAGCATTGTAATCCCCACCATTTATACAGTCAACAGAGCAGCACTGTAATCCCCACCATTCACACAGTCAACACAACTGCACTGTAATCCCACCATTTACACAGTCAACCCAGCAGCACTGTAATCCCCACCATTCACACATTCAACACAACAGCACTGTAACCACACCATTCACATTGTCAACACAGCAGCACTGTAACCCCACCATTAACACACTCAGCACAGCAGCACTGTAACCCCACCATTTATACATTCAACACAGCATGATCCCCACCATTCACACAGTCAACACAGCAGCACTCTAACCCCCACCATTCACACAGTAAACCCAGCAGCCCTTTATCCCCCACCATTCACGCAGTCAACACAGCAGCACTGTAATCCTACCATTCACCTAGTCAACACAGCAGCACTGTTACCCCCACCATTCACACACTCAACGTAGCAGCAATGTAACCCGACAATTTAATCAGTCAACACAGCAGCAATGTAACTCCCACCATTCGACAGTCAACACTGCACCACAGTAAAAATATCATTCACACAGTCACCACAGCAGCACTGTAACCCTCCATTCACACAGTCAACAGAGCAGCACTGTAATCCCACCATTGAGACAGTCAACCCAGCAGGACTGTAACCCCCACCATTCACACAGTCAACACAGTAGCACAGTAACCCCACCATTTACACAGTCAACACAACAGCACAGTAACCCCCACCATTTTCACAGTCAACACAACCGCACTGCAATCCCCACCATTCACGCAGTCAATACAACAGCACTGTAACCCCACCATTTACACAGTCAACACAACAGCACTGTAACCCCACCATTCACACAGTTAACACAGCAGCACTGTAACCCCACCATTTACACAGTCAACACATCAGCACAGTAATCCCCAAAATTCTCACAGTCAACACAACAGCACTGTAATCACACCATTCACACAGTCAACACATCAGCACTGTAACTCCACCATTACACAGTCAACACAACATCACTGTAATCCCACCATTTATACAGTCAACACATCAGCACTGTAACCCCACCATTCACACCGTCAGCATAGCAACACTGTAACCCCACCATTTATACAGTCAGCACAGCAGCAATGTAACCCCACCATTCACACAGTCAGCACAGCAGCACTGTAACCCCATCATTTACACAGTCAACACAGCAGCAATGTAATCCCACCATTCACACAGTCAACACAGCAGCACTGTAACCCCACCATTTACACAGTAAACACATTATGACTGTAACCCCACCATTACACAGTCAGCACAGCAGCACTGTAATCCCACCATTCACACCTTCAACACAGCAGAACTGTAACCCCACCATTCACAGAGTCAGCACAGCAGAACTGTAAGCCCTCCATTCACACTGTCAACACAGCAGCACTGTAACCCCACCATTTACACAGACAACACAACAGCACTGTAATCCCCCCACTTACACTGTCAAGACATCAGCACTGTAACCCCACCATTACACAGTCAACACATCAGCACTGTAACCCCACCATTACACAGTCAACACAACAGCACTGTAATCCCACCATTTACACAGTCAACAGAACAGCACTGTAATGCCACGATTTACACACTCAACACAGCAGCACTGTAATCCCATTATTTATACAGTCAACACAGCAGCACTGTAATCCCACCATTCACACATTCAACACAACAACAATGTAACCCCACCATTCACACAGTCAGCTGAGCAGCAATGTATCCCCATCATTCACACAATCAACACAGCCATGTGATCCCCACCATTCACACAGTCAAGACAGCAGCACTGTAACCCCCACCATTCACACAGTCAATACAACAGCACTGTAAACCCACCATTTACACAGTCAAAACAGCAGCACTGTAACCCCCACCATTCACACAGTCAGCACAGTCGCACTGTAACCCCACCATTCACACAGTCAACACAACAGCACTGTAACCCCAACATTTACAGTCAGCACAGCAGCACTGTAACCCCACCATTACACAGTCAGCACAGCAGCACTGTAACCCCACCATTTACACAGTCAACACAGCAGCACAGTAATCCCTGCCATTTACACAGTCAACACAGCAGCATTGTGATCCCACTATTACACAGTCAGCAAAGCAGGCCTGTAATCCCACGATTACACAGTCAGCACAGCAGCACTGTAATCCCACCATTACACAGTCAGCACAGCAGCACTGTAATCCCTACCTTTTACACAGACAACACAGAAGCACTGTAATCCCCACCATTTACACAGTCAACACAGCAGCACTGTAACCCAACATTACACAGTCAGCACAGCAGCACCATAACCCCACCATTACACAGTCAGCACAGCAGCACTGTAATCCCACCATTACACAGTCAGCAGAGCAGCACTGTAACCCCACCATTACGCATTCATCACAGCAGCACTGTAACCCCACAATTACAAAGCCAGCACACCTGCACTCTAAATATGTATGCTTGTATGCACAGGCATGTTGATCAGTTAGTAGTCCAGACTATATTCCTGTGGACTCACAATTCACCCCTATCTCTCTGCAGCCCTTACAATCTACCACGCCTCCTCTTCCGCTGTTTGTTCCCTGGGCTTTGGGAAACGGGCACAAGTGGGTGAGAAGGAAATAGTCTAATTTCTTTGGAGTTGTCATTTTGGACTCCAGTCTGTTCAGGTTGTTTCCCTTCATGTGTTGGCAGCTTTTCTAGTGATACCCTTTTTAGTCATACTAACAAAGCACAAGTTATTGGATGTACAGGCATTTAAGCAGTACCAATTACTATGTCAAGCTAAGCTGTGAGCATAGACACAAATGCTTGGATGGTATGCTAATCCGCAAACTGTGGTTTCTCTATAAAGTGTGGCAAGATATTTTTGTGGCTTATAACATCTCCTAACCACTAGAGGACATAAGCTTGTGGAATCCACTGTGAGTTATTCCTCCAAGAGAGAGCTAAGAGCCAAATAGATTTGGGATATATATAGACACTTGGTTGCCACTGTTGCACAGTATCTCCAGGATGTTGAGGTGTAGCTGATATTGACGGAGGAGACTTGCTTGTCTCAGGGAGACCAATATTTTGCTGTATTGCTTTAGTTTACAGAAAAGCTTTTGACTACTGTAAGAAGAGCTTAAAGGGCCATTCTAGTGGGGGCCTGGAAGAAAGCATGGCTGCAAAAGATGTAGTTCCGGGGTAAAATAAAGACTTAGGCAGCAACAGGGTTATTTTGATAAAGAGTCTGGCAGCAGTTTGCCCACAGCCCAGATGCTTGCCTGATGCTAAGTTGAAAAGCTGTGGACTGATGTCTTTGGTGGAGGATATTTCAAGACAGCCTAATGTAGAAATGGTGGTTTGGCTTTTCATGGTGAATATTTTGCAGATCTACAGTGAAGAAGAGCAGATGGGGCAGAAAGAAATGCAGAATGTACAGTTTGGATATGAAATCTGTACTAGGAAGATTAAAGGTGGGGCCAAGGCATGTGAAGGAGAGGCTCCCTTTCATAAGGAGATTAAAGCAATTAAGGAGAGGCCTGGAGATTTACAAGTAAACAACAGAATCAGTACCTTCAGGGCAAGGCCACACCCAGCTAATCCTCCAACTAGTCCAGGGCACAGAAAAGTTGCAAATGTGGTTGAAATAGGCCAGGGTCCATCCCAAAATTGCAGACACACTCGGCAGTTTCATTCACGTGGTGCTGGCTTTAGAGGCATGAAGTTTGCAAGAGTGAAGGGGTCATCAGTTCTTCCTCCATGGTATCAGAGAGCTGCCAAGGTCAGGCAGAGTACAGCAGGGGCGTCCCTGAATAAAGAAGGCCCTGATGGGCCATTGCGTGAAGCTGTGAGTGTGAAGCCTGGTTGGCAGCGGAGAGCCCAAGAAGACTTTCAAGATACCAGACCTGTGACATATTTGCCAAGGAGAGCTGCATACGGGGAGTGGTACCAGCCTAAGGAAGACATGTGTGTTGCAAACAAAGCTGGAAGAGCTGTGGCGCTGTTTTTGGAGGTCTTGGGGTGTGTGGCCATGCTGCAGGAAGTGTGTCACTGGGGGCAGGCTTAGTGAGCTTAACAAGCCTCGTGGTCTACAGTTGCTTCCTCTCTTTGCTTCCTGTGCTGATTGTGAGATGTGACCCTCGGTTTGCTGCTCGTCTCCATCCGCCACACCTCCCACCACAATGGACTCTAATTCCCTGGAACCACTAATCCTAAACTCAAATAAACTCTTCCTTTTATGAGTTCCTTGGTCATGGTGTTTTATCACAGCAACAGAAATGTGACTAATACAGTTATTGGTACCAGAAACTGGGCTGTTGGCTATGAAGAACCTGATCATGTGTATGTTTGGAAAAATGGGGAAGACTTTGGAACTTTGGGCTACAAAGACTTTTTTTCAAAAGGGATTCTACAATATAATGACACAGTTGTTTGCAGATAACATTGATGTTACTCAGTATGTCATACAATCAGGTAACTGGTGCATTTTGCAAGTATCTGTGTCCAAATTTTGAACAACCCAAGGTTCCAATAGTCCAGGTGGAGAAGCTTGTATGCACAGGCATGTTGAACAGTTAGGAGTCCAGACTATATTCCTGTAGTCTCACAATTCACCCCTATCTCCCTGCAGCCCTTACAGTCTACCACGCCTCCTCTTTCACAGTTGGTTCCCTGGGCTTTGGGAAGGTGCACAACTGGGTGAGAAGAAACCAATCTAATTTATTTGGAGTTGTCAGTTTGGACTCCAGTCTGTTCAGGTTGTTTCCCTTCATGGGTTGACAGCTTTTCCAGTGATACCCTTGTTAGTCCTACTAACAAAGCACAAGCTATTGGATGTACAGGCATTTAAGCAGTACCAATTATTATGTCAAGCTAAGCTGTGAGCATAGACACAGATGCTTGGAAGGTATGCTAATCTGCACACTGTGGTTTCTCTATAAAGGGTGACAAGTTCTTATTGTGGCTTATAACATCTCCTAACCACTAGAGGACATAAGCTTGCGGCATCCACTGTGAGTTATTCCTCCAAGGAGAGAGCTAATAGCCAAATAGATTTGGGATATATGTAGACACTTGGTTGCCACTGTTGCACAGTATCTCCAGGATGTTGAGATGTAGCTGATATTGATGGAGATTTGCTTGTCTCAGGGAGAACAATATTTTGCTGTATTGCTTTAGTCTATAGAAAAGCTTTTGACTACTGTAAGAAGAGCTAAAGAGCCATTCTAGTGGAGGCCTGGAAGAAAGCATGGCTGCAAAAGATGTAGTTCTAGGGGAAAATAAAGACTTAGGCAGCAACCGAGATATTTTGATAAAGAGTCTGGCAGCAGTTTGCCCGCAGCCCGGATGCTTGCCTGATGCTACGTTGAAAAGCGGTGGACTGATGTCTTTGGCGGAGGATATTTCAAGGCAGCCTAATGTAGAAATGGTGGTTTGGCTTTTCATGGTGAACATTTTGCAGATCTACAGTGAAGAAGAGCAGATGGGGCAGAAAGAAATGCAGAATGTACAGTTTGGATATGAAATCTGCACTAGGAAGATTAAAGGTGGGGCCAAGGCATGTGAAGGAGAGGCTCCCTTTCATAAGGAGATTAAAGCAATTAAGGAGAGGCCTGGAGATTTACAAGTAAACAAAAGAATCAGTACCTTCAGGGCAAGACCACACACAGCTAATCCTCCAACTAGTCCAGGGCAGAGAAAAGTTGCAAATGTGGTTGAAATAGGCCAGGGTCCATCCCAAAATTGCAGCAAAACTCTGCAGTTTCATTCACGTGGTGCTGACTTTAGAGGCATGAAGTTTGCAAGAGTGAAGGGGTCATCAGTTCTTCTTCCATGGTTTCAGAGAACTGCCAAGGTCAGGCAGAGTACAGCAGGGGCGTCCCTGAATAAAGAAGGCCCTGATGGGCCATTGCGTGAAGCTGTGAGTGTGAAGCCTGGTTGGCAGCGGAGACCCCAAGAAGACTTTCAATATGCCAGACCTGTGACATATTTGCCAAGGAGAGTCGCATACGGGGAGTGGTACCAGCCTAAGAAAGACATGTGTGTTGCAAACAAATCTGGAAAAGCTGAGCCCTCTAAGCCCTTTCCCAGAGGTTGCATGTGGAGCTTCTGGACTTGGCAATTGCCCTGCTGGTTTTCAGTCTTGTTTTGGTCCAGTGTTTCCACACTATGCCTCTATTCCTCCCTTTTGGAATGGGAATGTGTATTCGGTTCCACTGAATGCTGGGAGTATGTAATTTGCCTTTTGTTTTTACAGGAGCTTACAGTTAAGAGATTGGCCTGAGTCTCAGAAGAGACCTTGGACTGTGGACTTTTGAATGGCATTGACATGGGTAAAGACTATTCGACTTTTAAGGTTGGACCAAATGCATTTTGCATTTTATATGGTGAGGAGCCTATGGGGGCCAGGGAGTGGAATGTGGTGGTTTGGATGAGTGGCCCCCATAGGATCTAGGTATTCAGACGTTTTTCTCCAGTTGCTGGTGCTGTTTTTGGAGGTCTTGGGGTGTGTGTTCATGCTGCAGGAAGTGTGTCACTGGGGGCAGGCTTAGTGAGCTTAACAAGCCTCGTGGTCTACAGTTGCTTCCTCTCTTTGCTTCCTGTGCTGATTGTGAGATGTGACCCTCAGTTTGCTGCTCCAGTCTCCAGCCGCCACACCTCCCGCCACAATGGACTCTAATTCCCTGGAACCGCCAATCCTAAGCTCAAATAAACTCTTCCTTTTATAAGTTCCTTGGTCATGGTGTTTTATCACAGCAACAGAAAAGTGACTAATACAGTTATTGGTACCAGAGACTGGGCTGTTGGCTGTGAAGAACCTGACCATGTGTATGTTTGGAGAAATGGGGAAGACTTTGGAACTTTGGGCTAGAAAGCCTTTTTTTAAAGGGATTCTACAATATAATGACACAGTTGTTTGAAGATAACATTGATGTTACTCAGTATGTCATACAATCAGGTTATTGGTGCATTTTGCAAGTATCTGTGTCCACATTTTGAACAACCCAAGGTTCCAATAGTCCAGGTGGAGAAGCTTGTATGCACAGGCATGTTGATCAGTTAGGAGTCCAGACTATATTCCTGTAGTCTCACAATTCACCCCTATCTCCCTGCAGCCCTTACAATCTACCATGCCTCCTCTTCTGCAGTTCGTTCCCTGGGCTTTGGGAAAGGGGCACAAGTGGGTGAGCAGAGAACAGTCTAATTTCTTTGGAATTGTCATTTTGGACTCCAGTCTGTTCAGGTTGTTTCCCTTCATGGGTTGACAGCTTTTCCAGTGATACCCTTGTTAGTCCTACTAACAAAGCACAAGCTATTCGATGTACAGACATTTAAGCAGTACGAATTATTATGTCAAGCTAAGCTGTGAGCATAGACAGAGAGGCTTGGACGGTATGCTAATCCGCAAACTGTGGTTTCTCTATAAACTGTGATAAGTACTTATTGTGGCTTATAACATCTTTCCCTGCCTCTCCCTCTCTTTCCCTTCCTCTCTCTCTCTTTCCCTGCCTCTCCCTCTCCCTCTCTTTCCCTGCCTCTCCCTCTCTTTCCCTGCCTCTCCCTCTCTTTCCTTTCCTCTCCTTTCCCTGCCTCTCCCTCTCCCTGCCCCTCCCTCTCTTTCCCTGCCTCTCACTCTCTTTCCCTGCCTCTCTCTCTCTTTTCCTGCCTCTCCCTCTCTTTCCCTGCCTCTCCCTCTCTTTCCCTGCCTCTCCTTCTCTTTCCCTGCCTCTCCCTCTCTTTCCTTGCCTCCCCCTTTCCCTGCCTCCCCTTCCCCTAACCCTTCCCCTCCCTCTTCCCATCCCTTTTTCCCCCTACTTCCCTCCTTTGTTACCTCCCTCTCTCCCGCCCTTTTCCCTCCCTCTATCCCTCCCTCTGTCCCTCCCTCTTTTCCTCCTTCTCCACTGAGGTATCTGCATACCCCTCCTTCTCCTCCACTGAGGTATCTGCACACCCCTCCTTCTCCTCCATTGACATATCTGCACACCCCTTCTCCTCAGCTGAAATAGCTGCATGCCCCTCCTTCAGAGGGTACATCCTTGACCACAGGTGCAAAGTCACAAAGAAGTGGATCTCGTGCTTGGTTCTCAGCCGTCCTGAGGTCAGCAGCTTCATTTTCTTCCCACACCTCCTGTCCAGGGAGGAGGATTTTTCAGAACCATGTATGAGAAGGTCTTGCTAGGTAAATTCAATGTCACATATTTATTTAAAACTTCAGGAGGTCACGCCTCATTTTCTCCCAAAGACATTGCAACAACTTGGAGCATCTGGGGACATCTTGGCAGCATTACAGGGTGTGCATGTCCTTCCTTCCTGATAACCAGGAAAGCTTTCTAAGGTCCTTGCATTATCTCCAAAGCTTTATATAACATACTTAAGCAAATGAAGTTTCAAAGGTTGCTCTGCATTTCTTCCACCTCATTATATAACTGCAGTCAGCCCTCTGGATCCATGGGTTCAGCATGTGAGGATTCGACCAATACCAAGCCGATAATATTCAGAAGAAACTTTGCCTCTGGACTGAACCTACAGAGACTTTTTCTTGCAATATCGAGACAGCACATGCCCTGTTCTCACACTGTATGCAATCTAAAGATGACACACATAGGCTATGGACAAATGCTATGCCAGTTTCTGCAGCTTTTCAATTTTTTTCAGATGTGCAAGCTTATGGGACATGATGAAATAATGATACACATATGCTGTGTGTGATCAATCAAGGTAATGAGCACTTACACCTCTTTAAAGTGTATTTACAGGGCACAAAGTGATGTTTAAAATATGTATATAGTCTGCACAGTTCATGTCAGTCATGAGTGTCCCCATATGCTTGTTTGTGACTTCTGAGTGCTTCTCCCCTGGCCACTCATAAATGACACATATAAAGGACTCATATAAAGGACTCGTGCTTCCAATCCTTCGATGTCAGGAGGACCCTGGATCAATCCCCTGTAGATACTAAGGCACCACTGGCTCTATACGTGGACATGCTAAGCACTGTCACTCTGCTCTACACCGCCATCTTCACACACCCCTAGCTCACATTCTGCACCTGAAGGACCTTGCACACTCCACCCAGTTTTCCAGCTCAGCCCTTCAATTTGGCTCTGGCCACGTCTTGGAATTTGCCCTGGAGGACTGCTGCAGCACCTGAGTTTCATCGTGAGTCCATTTGTTGCTTTTGTCCTCCCGATGATCTTCCTAGCACCACTCTGTGCTTCCGGGTCTTTCCTTTGAAAGCATGTTCCCCACCAACCATGCATTCTCTTGTCTGTATTTCACAGAAGCCCATGTTTGATGTTTTCTGTGGCCTCAGGCTCAACTGTGTTTGCAGTCTTTACTCCTTCTTGGTCTTCTACTAGCTCTTTTCTGATTACTAATAGCCTGCATTTGACACATAATAGTAGAGGAGTTGCAGCTGAGGCATCTTGAGATTCAGGTGGAATGAGCTGGGTGCTTCTAGAGATTGAATCAAGGCCTGTTTGCCCAGTACCTCACCTTAGGGGCTGACTCTGCTTGGAAGTGCTGGGATCTTCAGGCCACGCACAGCCCTGATGGGCCACTAACCCTCTGTGTGGCCCCAAGGCTTCCTGCTGTGCAGCACTGGGAAGCTGCATGTGCGCAATCATGCCTCTGTGCTCTACCACAGGGCACCCTGCTTCCCCAGACATGGCAGTCTGTGCCCAGGCCTGGCTCCTGGGGGGCTTGTATGTTCAATCAAGTTGATCAAATGAGTGTCCAGGCTATATTGCTGTAGGTTCACCTTTCACCCCAATCACAGCCTTTACATTCTACCACGCCCCCTCTTCCGCAGATTTTTCCCTAGGCTTAGACAAGGGGCACAGGTGGATGAGAAGCAAAACAGTCTACTTTCTCTGGAGCTGTTGTCTTGGACTCTGGTCAATTCTGGCTGTTTTCTTTCATGGGCTGACAGTTTGTCCAGAATAAACTTTCTATACTACTGCCCTGCCCTATTGAGTTATCTTCACTCCCTCTTTCTGTCCCAATTTCCCCCCTCTTTCTGTCCCTCTTTCCCTCCCTCTTTCCCCCTCTTCCCTTGCTATTTTTCCTTTGTCATTTTCTCTCCTATTTCCTTCCCTGTTTCCCCCCTCTTTCCCTCCCTCCTTCCCTCACTACCCTTTTTCCCTTGCCATTTTCCCTCCACTTTCCCCTCCCTCTTTCTCTTCCTCTTTCCCTCCGTCTTTCCACCTTTTCCCTTCCCAATTTCCCTACATTTTCCCTCTCTCGTTCCTTCCCTCTTTCCCCTTCTTTACCTCCCTTTTACCCTCCCTCTTTCTCTCCCTTTTTCCCTCCCCTTTCCTTCACTCTATTTTTTGTTGATGCTTTGTGTATTTCATACATCATTTTCCAATTCAGTTCAGGCATATTTCCCCTTCGCTTCCCTCCATCCCACCCCACCCCATCCCAGATCATGCATTCTGCCATAACTGTCCTGCATCTTTCTCTTACTTTTTCCCCATTTTTTAGCAATAAGTGAAATTTTATGACTACAAACATCCTTCATGTAAAAAAATTTGAAAAACAGTCGTGTCTAAACACACACAGGCCCTTGGTCCCACCATCCAGTAGGGGGGTCTTGTATGTTCAATCAATTGATCAAATGAGTTTCCAGGATATATTGCTGTAGGCTCACCTTTCACCCCAATCACAGCCTTTACATTCTACCACGCCCCATCTTCCACAGACTTTTCCCTAGGCTTAGACAAGGGGCACAGGTGGATGAGAAGAAAAACAGTCTAATTTCTCTGGAGCTGTTGTCTTGGACTCTGGTCAATTCTGGCTGTTTTGTTTCTTGGGCTGACAGTTTGTCCAGAATAACCTTTCGATCCTACTGCCCTGCCCCAGTGAGTTATCTTCCCTCCCTCTTTCGTTCCCACTTTCCCCCCTCTTTCCCTCCTTCTTTCCCTCCCTCTTTCCCCCTCATCCCATGATATATTCCCTTGCCATTTTCTCTCCTATTTCCCTCCTTTTCCCTCCCTCTTTCCCTCCCTCTTCCCCTTTTTCCCTTGACATTTTCCCTCTCTGTTTCCTTCCCTCTTTCCCCTTCTTTACCTCCTTTTTACCCTCCCTCTTTCCCTTTTCCCTCCCCTTTCCCTCCCTCTTTTTTTATTGAAGCTTTCTCTATTTCATACATCATTTTCAAATTCAGTGCAGGCATATTACCCCTTCACTTCCCCCCACCCCACCCCACCCCATCCCAGATCCTCCATTGTGCCATAACTGTCTGGCATCTTTCTCTCACTTTTTTTCCAATTTTTTATCAATAAGTGATAATGTATGAGTACAAGCATCCTTCATTTAAAACCAATTTGCAAGCAGTTGTGTCCAAACCCACACAGCCCCTTGGTCCCATCATCCAATAGGGGGGCTTGTATGTTCAATCAAGTTGATCAAATGAGTGTCCAGGATATATTACTGTAGGTTCACCGTTCACCCCAATCACAGACTTTACATTCTACCATGCCCCGTCTTCTGCAGATTTTTCCCTAAGCTTAGACAAGAAGCACAGTGGATGAGAAGCAAAACAGTCTACTTCCTCTGGAGCTGTTGTTTTGGACTCTGGTCAATTCTGGCTGTTTTCTTTCATGGGTTGACAGTTTGTCCAGAATAACCTTTCGATCCAATTGCCCTGCCTGAGTGATTTATCTTCCCTCTCTCATTCTGTCCCAATTTCCCCCCTCTTTCCCTCCCTCTTTTCCTCCCTATTTCCCTCCCTCTTTCACCCTCTTCCCTTGCTATTTTCCCTTGACATTTTCTCTCCCATTTCCCTCCCTCTTCTTTCCCTCCCTTTCCCTCCCTCTTTCCCTCCCTCTTTCCCTCCCTCTTTCCCTTCCTCTTTCCCCCTTTTCCCTTGCCTTTTCCCCTCCCATTTCCCTCCCTCTTTCTCTCGCTTTTCCCCCCTTTCCCCCTCTTCCCTTCCCAATTTCCCTACATTTTCCCCCTCTCTTTCCTTCCTTCTTCCCCCCTCTATCCCCCCTTTTCCCTCCCTCTTTCACCCCTCTGTCCCCTCTTTCATTCCTATTTCCCTCCCTTTTCCCTCTCTCTTTCCCTCCCTTTCCTTCCCAATTTCCCTGCGTCTTTTCATTGCACTTTCCCTTCATGTTTCCCCGTCTTTCCCACCCATTTCCTTCCCTCTTTCCCTCCCTTTTCTTCCCTCTTTCCCTCCCTTTTCCCTCCCTCTTTCTCTCCCTTTTCCTTCCTTCTTTCTCTCCCTTTCCCTCCCTCTTTCTGTCCCTTTTTCCCTCCCTCTTTCCCTCCCCTTTTCCCTTCCTTTTTCTCTCCCTTTTTCCCTCCCTCGTTTTATTATTTTTTTATTGATGCTTTGTCTATTACATACATCATTTTCCAATTCAGTTCAGGCATATTTCCCCTTTTCTTCCCCCACATCCCACCTCCCCCACCAGATCATGCATTCTGCTATGACTGTCCTGCATCATTCTCTCACTTTTTTCCATTTTTTAGCAATAAGTGATTATTTATGAGTACAAGCATCCTTCATGTAAAACCAATTTACAAGCAGTTGTGTCCACGTCCCACCATCCAGTAGGGGGAGCTTGTATGTTCAATCAAGTTGATCAAATGAGTGCCCAGGCTATATTGCTGTAGGTTCACCTTTCAGCCCAATCACAGCCTTTACATTCTACCACGCCCCCTCTTCCGCAGGTTTTTTCCCTAGGCTTAGACATGGGTCACAGGTGGATGAGAAGCAAAACTGTCTACTTTCTCTGGAGCTGTTGTCTTGGACTCTTGTTAATTGTTTTCTTTCATGAGCTGACCGTTTGTCCAGGAATAACTTTTCAATCCTACTGCCCTGCCCAAGTGAGTTATCTTCCCTCCCTCTTTCTGTCCCACATTCGCCCCTCTTCCCCTCCCTCTTTCCTTCCCTCTTTCCCTCCCTCTTTCCCCCTTTTCCCTTGCCATATTCCCTCCCATTTCCCTCCCTCTTTCTCTTCCTTTTCCTCCCTCTTTCCCTCCCTTTCCCTCCCTCTTTCCCTCCCTTTTCCCTCTCTCTTTCCCTCCCTTTTCCCTCCCTCTTTCCCTTTTCCCTCCCTCTTTCACTTCCTTTTCCCTCCCACTTTCCCTCCCTTTTCCTTCCCTCTTTCAACTCTCTTTCCTTCATATTTCTCTCCCGTTTCCCTCCCATTTCCATCCCTAATTCCCTCCGTCTTTCCCTCCCTCCTTCCTTCCCTCTTTCCCTCCCACTTTCCATCCTCTTCCCTTCCCATTTTCCCTCCCTTTTCCCTAATTTCTCTCCCTCTTTCCTACATCCCTCCCACTTTCCCCCTATTTCCTTCCCATTTTCCCTCCCTTTTCCCTCCTTTTTTCTCTTCCTCTTTCCCGTCTTTTCCTCCCTCTTTCGTTCCCTCTTCCCCCCTCTTTCCTTCCCTCTTTCTCCCCTCTTTCCTTCATATTTACATCCCTTTTCCCTCCCTCTTTCCCTCCATTTCCTTTCCTTCTTTACTTCAAATTTCCATGCCATTGTCCTTCCATCTTTTCCCCCTCTTTCCTTGCTGTTTCCCTTCCTTTTTCCCTCCCTCTTTCCTCCTCTTTCCCCACTTTTTCCCTCCCCTTTCCCTCCCTCTTTCCCTCCCTTTTCCCCTCCCTTTATTCTCCCTCTTAACCTACCTTTAACTTCCCTCTTTCCCCTCTTTCCTTCATATTTCTCTCCCTTTTCCCTTCCTCTTTCCCACCTCTTTCTCCCCTCTTCCCTTCCCATTTTCTCTCCCTCTTTCCCCCCTCTTTCTCTCTCTCCTTATTCACTCTTTGCATAGCTTTTACCTCCCTCTTTCCCTCCTCTTTCCCACCTATCTCCATACTTCAGTCCCATTTCCCTCCCTCTTTGCCTCCCTCTTTCCCTCCCTCTTTCCCTCCCACTTGAATTCACACATTCCCTCCCACTTTCCCTACTTCTTTCCCTCCCTCTTTCCCTCCCCTTTATCTCCCTCTTTTCCCTCTCTTTCCCTACCTCTTTACCTCCCTTTTATCTCCCTCTTTTAACTCCCTCTTTTACGTCTCTTTCCCTCCCTCTTAACCTCCCTATGTCCGCCCCCTCATTCCCTAGCTTTTATCTCCCTCTTTTCTCCACTATTTACCACCTCTATCCTTCATATTTCACTCCCTTTTACCTCTCTCTTTCCCTCCCTTTCCTTGCCTCTTTTCCTCCCTCTTTCCATCCCACTTTCCCTCACATTTCCCTCCCTCTTTCCCTTTTCCTCCCTCTTTCCCTCCCTTTTCCCTCCCTCTTTCCCTCCATTTCCCCTCCCTCTTTCCCTCCCTTTACCCTCCTTCTTTCCCTCCCTTTTCCCTCCCTCTTTCCCCTCTTCCCTTGCAATTTTACCTCCCTTTTCCCTCCCATATCCTTCCCGCATTCCCTAGCTTTTACCTCCCTCTATCCCCCCTCTTTCCCACCTATTTCCTTCATGATTCACTCCCTTTTTCCTCTCTCTTTTCCTCCCTTTCCTTCCCTCTATCCTTCTCACTATTCCTCCGTCTTTCCCACTTCAATCCCTCCCATTTCCCTTCTCCTTTCTCTCACTTTTCCTGCCTCTTTCCCTCCCTATTTCTTCCCTGTTTCCTTTCATTTCCCTCCCATTTCCCTCCCTCTTTCTCCTGTCTTTCCTTCATATTTCCCTCCGTTTTTCCTCACTCATTCCCTCCCTCTTTCCCTCCCTCTTTCCCTTCCTCTTTTCCTCCCTAATTCCACCCACCATTTATACAGTCAACACAACAAAACCACCTTTCACACATTAAGGACAGCACCACGGTAACCCCACCATTTACACATGTCAACACAGCAGCACTGTAATCCCAACATTCTCACAGTCAGCACAGCACTGTAACCCCACCATTCACACAGTCAACAAAACAGCACTGTAACCCCACAATTCACACAGTCAACACAGATGCACTGTAACCCCACCATTTACACAGTCAGCACAGCAGCACTGTAACCCCATGATTCACACAGTCAACACAGCAGCACTCTAAACACCAAAAATTACACAGTAAACACAGCAGGAGTGTAATCCCCACCATTCAAACAATCACCACAACAGCACTGTAACCCCACCATTCACACAGTCAACACAACAGCAGTATAAACCCACAATTCACACAGTCAACACAGCAGCACTGTAACCCCACCATTTACACAGTCAACACAGCAGCACTGTAATGCGCACCATTCATATAGGCAACACAACAGCACTGTAAACCCACCATTCACACAGTCAACACATCAGCACTGTAACCCTACCATTACACAGTCAACACAACAGCACTGTAAACCCACCATTTACAGAGTCAACACAGGAGCACTGTAATCCCACCATTCACACAGTCAGCACAGCAGCACTGGAATCCCACCATTCACACAGTGAACACAGCAGCACTTTAACCCAACATTCACACAGTCAGCACAGCAGCACTTTATTTTTTTTTTTTTTTTTTTTTTTTTTTTTTTTTTTTTTTTTTTTTAAAATTTTTTAATTTTTACTTTTATTTATTTTTGTAGTGTATGGTGTACTGTCTGCATGTAGGTTTGTGCACCCGTGCTCGGTTGCAATGTGCGCAGGTCAGAAGGAGGGTGTCGGATTCCCCTGGAACTGGAGTTCTCCTGGAATTGGAGTTTCAGACGGTTCTCAGCCGCCATGTGGGTGCTGGGGATCGAACCCGGGTCCTCTGTAAGAGCGGTCAGCGCTCTCAACCACTAGGCCATCTCTCCAGCCCCTACACAGCAGCACTTTAACCCCACCATTTACACAGTCAGCAAAGCAACACTGTAACCCCACCATTCACACAGTCAGCACAGCAGCACTGTAACCCCACCATTTATACAGTCAACACAGCAGCACTCTAAAACCACCATTCACACAGTCAGGACAGCAGCACTGTAACCCCACCATTTACACAGTCAACACAGCAGCACTGTAATCCCACCATTCACACAGTCAGCACAGCAGCACTGTAACCCCACCATTCACACAGTCAACACAACAGCACTGTAACCCCACAATTCAAACAGTCAACACACCAGCAGAGTAACCCCACCATTTACACAGTCAGCACAGCAGCACTGTAACCCCACCTTTCACACAGTCAACACAGCAGCACTCTAAACCCCACCAATTACACAGTAAACACAGCAGCACTATAATCCCCATCATTCACACAGTCACAACAACAGCACTGTAATCCCCACCATTACACAGTCAACACATCAGCACTGTAACCCCACCATTACACAGTCAACACAACAGCACTGTAATCCCACAATTTACACAGTCAACACATCAGCACTGTAACACACCATTACACAGTGAACACATCAGCACTGTATCCCGACCATTACACAGTCAACACAACAGCACTGTAATCCCACCATTTACACAGTCTACACAACACCACTGTAACCCACGATTCACACATTCAACACATCAGCACTGTAATCCAACCATTAACACAGTCAACACAGTAGCACTGTAATTGCATGAAATACACAGTCAACACAACAACACTGTAACCCCACCATTCACAGTCAACAGAGCAGCACTGTAAACCACCATTCACAGCACAGCAGCACTGAAACCCCACCATTTACACAGTCAACAGAGCAGCACTGTAATCCCAACATTCACACAGTCAACACAGCAGCACTGTAATCCCAGCGTTCACACATTCAACACAACAGCACTGTAACCCCACCATTTACAAAGTCAACACAACAACACTGTAACCCCACCATTTACACAGTCAACACAGCAGCACTGTAATCCCACCATTCACACAGTCAGCACAGCAGCACTGTAATCCCACCATTCACACAGTCAACACAGCAGCACTGTAACCCAACATTCACACAGTCAACACAGCAGCACTGTAATCCCACCATTTACACAGTCAGCACAGCAGCACTGTAACCCCACCATTCACACAGTCAGCACAGCAGCACTGTAACCCCACCATTTATACAGTCAACACAGCAGCACTCTAAAACCACCATTCACACAGTCAAGACAGCAGCACTGTAACCCCACCATTCACACAGTCAACACAACAGCAGTGTAAACCCACAATTCATGCAGTCAACATGGCAACAGTGTAACGCCCCCATTTACAAGGTCAACACAGCAGCCCTTTAATCCGCACCATTCACATAGTCAACACAACAGCACTGTAACCCCACCTTTCACACAGTCAACACATCAGCACTGTAATCCTACAATTACACAGTCAACACAACAGCACTGTAATCCCACTATTTACACAGTCAACACATCAGCACTGTAACCCCACCATTATACAGTCAACACATCAGCATTGTAAACCCACCATTACACAGTCAACACATCAGCACTGTATCCTCACCATTACACATAAAACACAACAGCACTGTAACCCCACCATTTACACAGTCAACACAATAGCACTGTAATCGCAACATTAACACAGTCAACACATAAGCACTGCAAAACCACCATTACACAGTCAACACATCAGCACTGTATCCCCACAATTACATAGTCAACACTTCAGCACTGTAATCCCAAGGTTTACACAGTCAACACAACAGCACTGTGACCCGACGATTTACACATTCAACACAGCAGCACTGTAATAATACCATTTACACAGTCAACACAGCAGCACTGTAATCGCACGATTCACAGTCAACACAACAACACTGTAACCCCACCATTATACAGTCAACAGAGCAGCACGGTAATCCAACAATTTACACAGTCAACACAAGAGCACTGTAACCCCACGATTTACACAGTCAACTCAGCAGGACAGTAATCCCACCATTTATACAGTCAACACAGCAGCACTGTAATCCCACCATTCACATAGTCAACACAACAACACTGTAACCACACCATTCACACAGTCCGCAGAGCAGCAATGTGACCCCACCATTCACACAGTCAACACAGCACTGTGATCCCCAACATTCACACAGTCAAGAGAGTAGCACTTTAACCCCCACCATTCACACAGTGAGCACAGCAGCACTGTATTCCCACCATTCACAAAATCAGCACAGCAGCACTGTAACCCCACCATTCACAGAGTCAGCACAGCAGAACTGTAAAGCCACCATTTACACAGTCAACACAGAAGCACTGTAACCCCACCATTTACACAGTCAACATAGCAGCACTGTAATAACACCATTTACACAGTCAGCACAGCAGCACTCTAATCCTACCATTCACACAGTCTGCACAGCAGCACTGTAATCCCACCATTCACACAGTCAACACAGCAGCACTGTAACCCCACCTTTCACACAGCACAGCAGCACTGTCACCCCAACATTTACACAGTCAGCACAGCAGCANAACACAGCAGCACTGTAATAATACCATTTACACAGTCAACACAGCAGCACTGTAATCGCACGATTCACAGTCAACACAACAACACTGTAACCCCACCATTATACAGTCAACAGAGCAGCACGGTAATCCAACAATTTACACAGTCAACACAAGAGCACTGTAACCCCACGATTTACACAGTCAACTCAGCAGGACAGTAATCCCACCATTTATACAGTCAACACAGCAGCACTGTAATCCCACCATTCACATAGTCAACACAACAACACTGTAACCACACCATTCACACAGTCCGCAGAGCAGCAATGTGACCCCACCATTCACACAGTCAACACAGCACTGTGATCCCCAACATTCACACAGTCAAGAGAGTAGCACTTTAACCCCCACCATTCACACAGTGAGCACAGCAGCACTGTATTCCCACCATTCACAAAATCAGCACAGCAGCACTGTAACCCCACCATTCACAGAGTCAGCACAGCAGTACTGTAAAGCCACCATTTACACAGTCAACACAGAAGCACTATAACCCCACCATTTACACAGTCAACATAGCAGCACTGTAATAACACCATTTACACAGTCAGCACAGCAGCACTCTAATCCTACCATTCACACAGTCTACACAGCAGCACTGTAATCCCACCATTCACACAGTCAACACAGCAGCACTGTA
Organism: Rhizomys pruinosus; assembly: GCA_009823505.1. Classification (NCBI taxonomy): domain Eukaryota; kingdom Metazoa; phylum Chordata; class Mammalia; order Rodentia; family Spalacidae; genus Rhizomys; species Rhizomys pruinosus. The sequence goes on along the minus strand of VZQC01000717.1, from coordinate 2,437,627 downwards.
ACCCACCATTCACACAGCACAGCAGCACTGTCACCCCAACATTTACACAGTCAGCACAGCAGCACTGTAACCCCACCATTCACACAGGCAGCACAGAAGCACTGTAACCCCACCATATATACAGTCCACACAGCAGCACTTTAACCCCACCTTTTACACAATCAGCACAGCAGCACTGTAACCCCACCATTTACATAGTCAACAAAGCAGCACTGTAAACCGACCATTCTCACAGTCAACACATCAGCACTGTAATCCCACCATTCACACATTCAGCATAGCAGCTCTGTTATCAAACCATTCACACCATCAACACAGGAGCACTGTAATCCCACCATTCACACTGTCAGCACAGCTGGACTGTAACCCCCCCATTCACACAGTCAACACAGCAGCACAGTGATACCCACCATTCACACAGTCAACACAGCAGCACTTAAACCCACACCATTCACACAGTCAACACAGCAGCACCGTAACCCCCACCATTCACACAGTCAACACAGCAGCACTGTAATCCCACCATTCACACAGTCAACACAGCAGCACTGCAAACCCCACCATTCACACAGTCAACACTGCAGCAATGTAATCTCACCATTTACACAGTCAGTACAGCAGCACTGTAATCCCAACCTTCACGCAGTCAAAACAACAGCACTGTAACCCCCACCATTTACACAGTCAACACAGCAGCACGGTATCCTCACCATTCGCGCAGTCAACACATCAGAACTGTAAACCCACCATTACACAGTCAACACAACAGCACTGAATTCCCACCATTTATACAGTCAACACAACAGCACTGAATTCCCACCATTTATACAGTCAACACAACAGCACTGAAATCCCACCATTTACACATTCAACACAGCAGCACTGTAACCCCCATCATTTACACAGTCAATACACCAGTACTGTAACCCCCATCATTCACACAGTCAACACAAGTGCAGTGTAACCCCACCATTCACACAGTCAACACATCAGCACTGTAATCCCACCATTACACAGTCACCACAACAGCACTCTAATCCCACCATTCACACATTCAACACAGCAGCACTGTAATCCCTACGATTTACACAGTCAATACAGCAGCACTGTAATCCCCACCATTCACACATTAAAAACAACAGCACTGTAAACCCACCATTCACACAGTCAACACAGCAGCACTGTAACCCCATTATTTACACAGTCAACACAGCAGCACTGTAATCCCCACCACTCACACAGTCAACACAAGAGCACTGTAACCCCATCATTCACACAGTGCACATAACAGCACTGTAACCCCATCATTACACAGTCAACACAACCACACTCTAATCCCACCATTTACACAGTCAACACATCAGCAATGTAACCACACCAGTACATAGTCAACACATCAGCACTGTAACCCCACCATTACACAGTCAACACAACAGCACTGTAATCCCACCACTTACACCGTCAACACAACAGCACTGTAAACCCACGATTTAAAGAGTCAACACAGCATCACTGTAATCCGAACTTTTACACACTCAGCACAGCAGCACTGTAATCCCACCATTCACTCAGTCAACACATCAGCACTGTAACCCCACCATTCACACATTCTGTACAGCAGCAATGTAACCCCACCATTCACACAGTAAACACAGCAGCACTGTGATCCTCACCATTCACACAGTCAACACAGCAGCACTGTAACCCCCACCATTCACACAGTCAACACAGCAGCATTGTAACCCCACCATTTACACAGAAAACACATAAGCACTGTAACCCCAGCATTACACACTCAACACAAAAGCACTGTAATCCCAGCTTTACACAGTCAACACAACAGCACTGTAACCACACCATGTACACAGTCAACACAGCAGCACTGTAACCCCACCATTCACACATTCAGCAAGCAGGACCCTAACCCCACCATTTATACAGTCAACACAGCAGCACTGTAACCCCACCTTTCACACAGTCAGCACAGCAGCCCTGTAACCCCACCATTTACACGGCCAACACATCAGCACTGTAATCCCACCATTCACATAGTCAACACAGCACCACTGTAACCCCATTTACACAGTCAGCACAGAAGCTCTGTTACCCCAATATTCACACCGTCAACACAGGAGCACTGTAAACCCACCATTCACACTGTCAGCACAGCTGCACTGTAACCCCCCCATTCACACAGTCAACACAGCAGCACAGTGATACCCACCATTCACACAGTCAACACAGCAGCACTGTAAACAACACCATTCACACAGTCAAAATAGCAGCACTGTAACCCCCTCCATTCACACAGTAAACACAGCAGCACTGTAATCCCACCATTGACACAGTCAACACAGCAGCACTGTAACCCCACCATTCACACAGCACAGCAGCACTGTCACCCCAACATTTACACAGTCAGCACAGCAGCCCCGTAACCGCACAATTCATACAGGCAGCACAGCAGCATTGTAACCCCACTATTTATACAGTTAACACAGCAGCACTGTAAACCCACCTTTCACACAGTCAGCACAGCAGGACTGTAACCCCACCATTTACACAGTCAACAAAGCAGCACTGTAATCCAACCATTCACACAGTCAACACAGAAGCACTATAAACCTACCATTCACAATTTCAGCGCAGCAGCATGCTAAACCCACCATTTATAAAGTCAACAGAGCAGCACTATAACCACACCTTTCACACAGTCAGCACAGCAGCCCTGTAACCCCACCATTTACACAGCCAATACATCAGCACTGTAATCCCACCATTCACACAGTCAACACAGCAGCACTGTAACCCCACCATTCACACAGTCAGCACAGCAGCACTGTAACCCCACCATTTATACAGTCAACACAGCAGCACTGTGATCCCCACCATTCACACAATCAACACAGCATCACTGTTACCCCAACATTCACACAGTCAACACAGCAGCATTGTAACCCCCACCAATCATACAGTCAACACAGCAACACTGTAACCCCACCATTCACACAGTCAACAGAACAGCACTGTAATCACACCGTTCACACAGTCAACACAACAGTACTGTAATCCCACCATTCACACAGTCAGCACAGCACCACTGTAACCCCATCATTCACACAGTCAACAGAACAGCACTGTAATCACACCGTTCACACAGTCAACACAACAGTACTGTAATCCCACCATTCACACAGTCAGCACAGCAGCACTGTAACCCCACCATTTACACAGTCAACACAGCAGCACTGTAATCCCCACCATTCACACAGTCAACACAACAGCACTGTAACCCCACCATTCACACAGTCAACACAGCAGCACTGTAACCCCACCATTCACACAGTCAACACAGCAGCACTGTAACCCCACCATTCACACAGTCAACACAGCAGCACTGTAACCCCACCATTCACACAGTCAACACAGCAGCACTGTAACCCCACCATTCACACAGTCAACACAGCAGCACTGTAACCCCACCATTCACACAGTCAGCACAGCAGCACTGTAACCCCACCATTTACACAGTCAACACAGCAGCACTGTAATCCCACCATTCACACAGTCAGCACAGCAGCACTGTAACCCCACCATTTACACAGTCAACACATCAGCACTGTAATCCCACCATTCACACAGTCAACACAGCAGCACTGTAACCCCACCATTCACACAGTCAACACAGCAGCACTGTGATCCCCTCCATACACAGAGTCCACAGAGCAGCACTGTAACCCCCACCATTTACACATTCAACACAGCAGCACTGTAATCCCCAACATTCACACAGTCAACACAGCAGCACTGCAACTCCCACCATTCACACAGTCAAAACAGGAGCACTGTAACCTCCACCATTCACACAGTCAACAAAGCAGCACTGCAACCCCCACCATTCACACAGTCAATACAGCAGCACTGTAATCCCCACCATTCACAAAGCCAAAACAGAAGCACGGTAACCCCCAACATTTACACACTCAACACAGCAGCACTGTAACCCCACCATTTACACAGTCAACACAACAGCACTGTAATCCCCCCATTTACACTGTCAACGCATCAGCACTGTAACCCCACCATTACACAGTCAACACATCAGCACTGTAACCCCACCATTACACAGTCAACACAACAGCACTGTAATCCCACCATTTACACAGTCAACACATCAGCACTGTAACCCCACCATTACACAGTCAACACAACAGCACTGTAATCCCACCATTTACACAGTCAACAGATCAGCACTGTAAACCCACCATTACACAGGCAACACATCAGCACTGTATCCCCACAATTACACAGTCAACACAACAGCACTGTAACCCCACTGTTGACACAGTCAACACAACAGCACTGTAATCCCAACATTTACACAGTCAACACATCAGCACTGCAAACCCACCACTACACAGTCAACACATCAGCACTGTGTCCCCACCATTACATAGTCAACACATCAGCACTGTAATTCCAAGGTTTACACAGTCAACACAACAGCACTGTGACCCGACGATTTACACATTCAACACAGCAGCACTGTGATCCTACCATTTACACAGTCAAAACAGCAGCACTGTAATCGCACGATTCACACAGTCAACACAACAACACTGTAACCCCACCATTAACACAGTCAAGACAGCAGCACTGTAACACCACCATTAACACAGTCAGCACAGCAGCACTGTAACCCTACCATTACACAGTCAACACAACAGCACTGTAATCCCACCATTTAAACAGTCAACACATCAGCACTGAAACACCACCATTACACAGTCAACACATCAGCACTGTAACCCCACCATTACACAGTCAACACAGCAGCACTGTAATCCCACCATTTACACAGTCAACACATCAGCACTGTAACCCACCATTACACAGTGAACACATCAGCACTGTATCCCCACCATTACACAATAAACACAACAGCACCATAATCCCAACATTTACACAGTCAACACAACAGCACTGTAACCCCACGATTTACACAGTCAACACAGCAGGACTGTAATCCCACCATTTATACAGTCAACACAGCAGCACTGAAACCCCACCATTCACACAGTCAGCAGAGCAGCAATGTAACGACACCATTCACACAGTCAACACAGCACTGTAATCCCCATCATTCACACAGAGTAGCACTGTAACCCCCCACCATTCACACAGTCAACACAGGAGCAGTGTAACCCCACTATTACACAGTCAAAACAACAGCACTGCAATCCCACCATTTACACAGTCAACACAAGAGCACTGTAACCCCACCATTTACACAGTCAAGACAGCAGCACTGTAATCCCAACATTCACACAGTCAGCACAGCAGCACTGTAACCCCACCATTCACACAGTCAGCAGAGCAGCACTGTAAAGCCACCATTTACACAGTCAACACAGCAGCACTGTAACCCCACCATTTACACAGTCAACACAGCAGCACTGTAATAACTCCATTTACACAGTCAACACAGCAGCACTGTAGTCCGACCATTCACACAGTCAACACAGCAGCACAGTAACCCCAACATTCACACATTCAGCACAGCAGCACTCTAACCCCACCATTTATACAGGCAACACAGCAGCACTATAACCCCACCTTTCACACATTCAGCACAGCAGCCCTGTAACCCCACCATTTACACAGCCAACACATCAGCACTGTAATCCAACCATTCACACAGTCAACACAGGAGCACTGTAAACCCACCATTTACACAGTCAGCACAGAAGCTCTGTTACCCCACCATTCACACTGTCAACACAGGAGCACTGTAACCCCACCATTCACACTGTCAGCACAGCTGCAGTGTAACCACCCCATTCACACAGTCAACAGGGCAGCACAGTGATACCCACCATTCACACAGTCAACACAGCAGCACTGTAAGCCACACCATTCACACAGTCAACACAGCAGCACTGTAACCCCCACCATTCACACAGTCAACACAGCAGCACTGTAACCCCACCATTCACACAGTCAATACAGCACCACTGTAAACCCCAACTCACACAGTCAGCACCACAGTAGCGTAACTCCACCATTTACAGAGTCAACACAGCATCACTGTAACCCCACCTTTTACACAGTCAAAACAGCAGCACTGTAACAACACCATTTACACCGTCATCACAGCAGCACTCTAATCCGAACATTCTCACAGTCAACTCAGCAGCACTGTAGTCCCACCATTCACACAGTCAACAAAGCAGCACTGTAACCCCATCATTCACACAGCACAGCAGCAGTGTAACCCAAAAATTTACACAGTCAACACAGCAGCACTCTAACCCCAACATTCACATAGTCAGCACAGCAGCACTGTAAGCCCACCTTTGACACAGTCAACACAGCAGCACTGCAATCCCCACCATTTACACAGTCAACACAGCAGCACTGTAATGCCCACCATTCACACAGTCAACACAAGAGTACTGTAACCCCACCATTCACACAGTCAACACAGCAGCAATGTAACCCCACCATTTACACAGTCAACACAGCAGAACTCTAATCTCCAACATTCACACAGTCAACACATCAGCACTGTGATGCCACCATTACAGAGTCAAGACAGCAGCACTGTAATCCCACCATTTACACAGTCAACACATCAGCACTGTAACCTCACCATTACACAGTCAACACATCAGCACTGTAACCCCACCATTACACAGTCAACAGAACAGCACGGTAATCCCACAATTTACACAGTCAACACAAGAGCACTGTAACCCCACGATTTACACAGTGAGCTCAGCAGGACTGTAATCCCACCATATATACAGTCAACACAGCAGCACTGTAATCCCACCATTCACATAGTCAACACAACAGCACTTTAACCCCACCATTCACACAGTCAGCAGAGCAGCAATGTCACCCCACCATTCACACAGTCAACACAGCACTGTGATCCCCAACATTCACACAGTCAAGAGAGTAGCACTTTAACCCCCACCATTCACACAGTGAGCACAGCAGCACTGTATTCCCACCATTCACACAATCAGCACAGCAGCACTGTAACCCGACCATTCACAGAGTCAGCACAGCAGTACTGTAAAGCCACCATTTACACAGTCAACACAGAAGAACTGTAAGCCCACCATTTACATAGTCAACATAGCAGCACTGTAATAACACCATTTACACAGTCAGCACAGCAGCACTCTAATCCTACCATTCACACAGTCTACACAGCAGCACTGTAATCCCACCATTCACACAGTCAACACAGCAGCACTGTAACCCCACCATTCACAGAGCACAGCAGCACTTTAACCCCAACATTTACACAGTCAGCACAGCAGCACTGTAACACCACCATTCACACAGGCAGCACAGAAGCACTGTAACCCCACCATTTATACAGTCCACACAGCAGCACTTTAACCCCACCTTTCACACAGTCAGCACAGCAGCACTGTAACCCCACCATTTACACAGTCAACAAAGCAGCACTGTAAACCATTAACACAGTCAACACATCAGCACTGTAATCCCACCATTCACACATTCAGCACAGCAGCACTGTAACCCACACCATTCACACAGTCAACACAGCAGCACTGTAATCCCACCATTCACACAGTCAACACAGCAGCACTGTAACCCCCCATTCACACAGTCAACACAGCAGCACAGTGATACCCACCATTCACACAGTCAAAACAGCAGCACTGTAACCCCCACCATTTACAGAGTCAACACAGCAGCACTGTAATCCCACCATTCACACATTCAACACAACAGCACTGTAAACCCCACCATTCACACAGTCAACACAGCAGCACTGTAATCCCACCATTTACACAGTAAGTACAGTAGCACTGTAATCCCACCATTCACACAGTCAAAACAGCAGCATGTAACCCCCACCATTTACACAGTCAACACAACAGCACTGTAACCCCACCACTCACGCAGTCAACACATCAGTACTGTAAACCCAACATTACACAGTCAACACAACAGCACTGAAATCCCACTATTTACACATTCAACACAGCAGCACTGTAACCCCCACCATTTACACAGTCAATACAGCAGTACTGTAATCCCCACCATTCACACAGTCAACACAAGTGCAGTGTAACCTCACCATTCACACAGTCAACACATCAGCACTGTAACCCCACTATTACACAGTCACCACAACAGCACTCTAATCCCACCATTTACACATTCAACACAGCAGCACTGTAACCCTTACCATTTACACAGTCAATACAGCAGCACTGTAATCCCCACCATTCACACATTAAAAACAACAGCACTGTAAACCCACCATTCACACAGGCAACACAGCAGCACTGTAACCCCATCATTTACACAGTCAACACAGCAGCACTGTAATCCCCACCACTCATACAGTCAATACAAGAGCACTGTAACCCCATCATTCACACAGTGCACATATCAGCACTGTAAACCCATCATTACACAGTCAACACAACCACACTGTAATTCCACCATTTACACAGTCAACACAACAGCACTGTAACCCCACCATTACACAGTCAACACAACAGCACTGTAATCCCACCACTTACACTGTCAACACAACAGCACTGTAAACCCACGATTTAAAGAGTCAACACAGCATCACTGTAATCCGACCTTTTACACAGTCAGCACAGCAGCACTGTAATCCCACCATTCACTTAGTCAACACATCAGCACTGTAACCCGACCATTCACACAGTCCGTACAGCAGCAATGTAACCCCACCATCCACACAGTCAACACAGCAGCACTGTGATCCTCACCATTCACACAGTCAACACAGCAGCACTGTAACCCCCACCATTCACACAGTCAACACAGCAGCACTGTAACCCCACCATTTACACAGAAAACACATAAGCACTGTAACCCCAGCATTACACAGCCAACACAAAAGCACTGTAATCCCAGCTTTACACAGTCAACACAACAGCACTGTAACCACACCATTTACACAGTCAACACAGCAGCACTGAAACCCCACCATTCACACATTCAGCAAACAGGACTCTAACCCCACCATTTATACAGTCAACACAGAAGCACTGTAACCCCAGCTTTCACACAGTCAGCACAGCAGCCCTGTAACCCCACCATTTGCACAGCCAACACATCAGCACTGTAATCCCACCATTCACACAGTCAACACAGCACCACTGTAACCCCACCATTTACACAGTCAGCACAGAAGCTCTGTTACCCCACCATTCACACCGTCAACACAGGAGCACTGTAACCCCACCATTCACACTGTCAGCACAGCTGCACTGTAAACCCCCCATTCACACAGTCAACACAGCAGCACAGTGATACCCACCATTCACACAGTCAACATAGCAGCACTGTAAACAACACCATTCACACAGTCAACATGGCAGCACTGTAACCCCCACCATTCACACAGTCAACACAGCAGCACTGTAATCCCAACATTGGCACAGTCAACACAGCAGCACTGTAACCCCACCATTCACACAGCACAGCAGCACTGTCACCCCAACATTTACACAGTCAGCACTGCAGCCCTGTAACCCCACAATTCACACAGTCAGCACAGCAGCATTGTAACCCCACCATGGATACAGTCAACACAGCAGCACTGTAAAACCACCTTTCACACAGTCAGCACAGCAGGACTGTAATACCACCATTTACACAGTCAACACAGCAGCACTGTAATCCGACCATTCACACCGTCAACACAGCAGCACAGAAACCCCAACATTCACACATTCAGCACAGCAGCACTCTAAACCCACCATTTATATAGTCAACACAGCAGCACTGTAACCCCACCTTTCACAGAGTCAGCACAGCAGAACTGTAACCCCACCATTTACACAGTCAAAAGAGCAGCACTGTAATCCGACCATTCACACAGTCAACACAGCAGCAGTGTAAACCCAACCTTCACACATTCAGCACAGCAGCACTCTAACCCCACCATTTATATAGTCAACACAGCAGCACTGTAAACCCACCTTTCACACAGTCAGCACAGCAGGACTGTAATCCCACCATTTACACAGTCAACAAAGCAGCACTGTAATCTGACCATTCACACAGTGAACACAGCAGCACTGTAAACACACCATTCACAATTTCAGCACAGCAGCATTCTAAACCCACCATTTATAAAGTCAACAGTGCAGCACTGTAACCCCACCTTTCACACAGTCAGCACAGCAGCCCTGTAACCCCACCTTTTACACAGCCAATACATCAGCACTGTAATCCCACCATTCACACAGTCAACACAGCAGCACTGTATCCCCACCATTCACACTATCAGCACAGCTGCACTGTAACCCCCCCATTCACACAGTTAACACAGCAGCACAGGGGTGCCCACCATTCACACAGTAAACACAGCAGCACTGTAACCCCCACCATTCACACAGCACAGCAGCACTGTAACCCCAAAATTTACACAGTCAGCACAGCAGCACTGTAACCCCAATATTCACACAGTCAGCACAGCAGCACTGTAAGCCCACCTTTCACACAGTCAACACAGCAGCACTACAATCCGCACCATTTACACAGTCAACACAGCAGCACTGTAATGCCCACCATTCACACAGTCAAAACAAGAGTACTGTAACCCCACCATTCAAACAGTCAACACAGCAGCAATGTAACCCCACCATTTACACAGTCAACACAGCAGAATTCTAAGCCCCAACTTTCACACAGTCAACACATCAGCACTGTAACCCCATCATTACACAGTCAACAGAACAGCACTGTATTCCCACCATTTACACAGTCAACACAACAGCACTGTAACCCCACAATTTACAAAGTCAACACAGCAGGACTGTAATCCCACCATTTATACAGTCAACACAGCAGCACTGTAATCCCACCATTCACACAGTCAACACAACAGCACTGTAACCCCACCATTCACAGTCAGCAGAGCAGCAATGTAATGACACCACTCACACAGTCAACACAGCACTGTGATCCCCACCATTCACACAGTCAAGAGAGTAGCACTGTAACCCCCACCATTCACACAGTCAACACAGCAGCAGTGTAACCCCACTATTACACAGTCAAAACAACAGCACTGTAATCCCACCATTAACACAGTGAACACAACAGCACTGTAACCCCAACATTTACACAGTCAACACAGCAGCACTGTAATCCCAACATTCACACAGTAAGCACAGCAGCACTGTAACCCCACCATTCACACAGTCAGCAGAGCAGTACTGTAAAGACACCATTTACACAGTAAACACAGCAGCACTGCAACCCCACCATTAACACTGTCAACAAAGCAGCACTGTAATAACTCCATTTACACAGTCAACACAGCAGCACTGTAATGCGACCATTCACACAGTCAACACAGCAGCACAGTAACCCCAAAATTCACACATTCAGCACAGCAGCACTCTAACGCCACCATTTATACAGTCAACACAGCAGCACTTTAACCCCACCTTTCACACAGTCAGCACAGCAGCACTGTAACCCCACCATTTACACAGTCAAAAGAGCAGCACTGTAACCCCACCATTCACACACTCAACACAGCAGCACTGTAATCCACACCATTCACACAGTCAATACAACAGCACTGTAAACCCACCATTCACACAGTCAACACATCAGCACTGTAAACCCACCATTACACATTCAACACAACAGCACTGTAACCCCAACATTCACACAGTCAAAACAGCAGTGCTGCAACCCCCACCATTCACACAGTCAACACGTCAGCACTGTAATCATACCATTCAAACAGTCAGCACAGCAGCACTGTAATCCCACCATTACAATGTCAACACAGCAGCACTGTAATACCACCATGTACATTGTCAACACAACAGCACTGTAACCCCACGATTTATACAGTCAACACAGCAGGACTGTAATCTCACCATTTATACAGTTAACACAGCAGCACTGTAACCCCACCATTCACACACTCAGGACAGCAGCACTGTAACGCCACCATTTACACAGTCAACACAGCAGCACTGTAACAAAACCATTTACACAGTCAGCACAGCAGGACTCTAATCCCACCATACACACAGTCTACACAGCAGCACTGTAATCCCACCATTCACAGAGTCAACACAGCAGCACTGTAAACCCACCATTCACACAGCACAGCAGCACTGTAACCCCACCATTCACACACTCAGCACAGCAGCACTGTAACCCCACCATTCACAGACTCAGTACAGCATCACTGTAACGCCACCATTTACACAGTCAACACAGCAGGACTGTAACCCCCACCATTCACACAGTCAACACAGTAGAACTGTAATCCCACCATTCACACAGTCACCACAGCAGCACTGTATCCCCCACCATTCACACAATCAACACAGCAGCACTGTATCCCCACAATGTATACACTCAGCACAGCAGCACTGTAACTCCACCATTCAAACAGTCAATACAGCAGCACTGTAAAACCCACCATTGACACAATCAACACCGCAGAACTGTAACCCCTACCATTCACACAGTCAACACAGCAGAAATGTAATCCCACCATTCACACAGTCACCACAGCCGCACTGTATCCCCCACCATTCCCACAATCAACACAGCAGCACTGTATCCCCACAATTTATACAGTCAGCACAGTAGCACTGTAATTCCATCATTCAAAGAGTCAATACCGCAGCACTGTAACACCCACCATTTCTACAGTAAACCCAGCAGCACTGTAATCTCCACCATTGACACAGTCAACACAACAGCAATATAAAACCACACCATTCACACTGTCAACAGAGAAGCACTGTAACCCCACCATGCACACACTCAGCACAGCAGCACTGTAACCCTACCATTTATACATTCAACACAGCATCACTGTGATCCCCATCATTCACACAGTCAACACAGAAGCACTGTAATCCTACCATTCACCTAGTCAACACAGCAGCACTGTAACCCCAAACATTCACACAGTCAACATAGCAGCACTGTAACCCCACCATTTACTTAGTCAACACAGCATCACTGTGATCCCCACTATTCACACAGTCAACACAGCAGCACTCTAAACCCCACTATTCACACAGTCAACACAGAAGCACTGTAATCCTACCATTCACCTAGTCAACACAGCAGCACTGTAACCCCAAACATTCACACAGTCAACATAGCAGCACTGTAACCCCACCATTTACTTAGTCAACACAGCAGCACTGTAACCCCCACCATTCACACAGTCAAGACAGCAGCACTGTAACCCCCACCATTCACACACTCAAGACAGCAGCACTGTAACCTCCACCATTCACACAGTCCACACAGCAGCACTGTAATTTCAACACTCCGTCAGTCAACACAGCAGCAGTGTAACCCACATCATTCACACATTCAACACAGGAGCACTGTAATCCCACCATTTACACAGTCAGTACAGCAACATTGTAATCCCACCATTCAGGCAGTAAAACAGCAGCACTGTAACCCCCACCAATTACACAGTCAATACAGCAGCACTGTAATCCCCACCATTCACACAGTCAACACAACAGCACTGTAACCCCAACATTCACACAGTCAGCACATCTGTACTGTAAACCAACCATTACACAGTCAACACAACAGCACTGTAATCCCACCATTTACACATTCAACACAGCAGCACTGTAACCCCACCATTACACAGTCACCACAACAGCACTGTAATCATACCATTCAAACAGTCAGCACAGCAGCACTGTAATCCCACCATTACAATGTCAACACAGCAGCACTGTAATCCCACCATGTACATTGTCAACACAACAGCACTGTAACCCCACGATTTATACAGTCAACACAGCAGGACTGTAATCTCACCATTTATACAGTTAACACAGCAGCACTGTACCCCACCATTCACACACTCAGGACAGCAGCACTGTAACACCACCATTTACACAGTCAACACAGCAGCACTGTAACAAAACCATTTACACAGTCAGCACAGCAGGACTCTAATCCCACCATACACACAGTCTACACAGCAGCACTGTAATCCCACCATTCACAGAGTCAACACAGCAGCACTGTAAACCCACCATTCACACAGCACAGCAGCACTGTCACCCCA
>VZQC01000717.1:2363899-2399186 GCA_009823505.1 Rhizomys pruinosus | reverse complement strand
CACCATTCACACAGTCAACACAGCAGCACTGTAATCCCACCATTCACATAGTCAACACAGCAGCACTGTAACCCCACAATTCACACAGCGCAGCAGCACTGTCACCCCAACATTTACACAGTCAGCACAGCAGCACTGTAACCCCACCATTTACACAGTCAGCACAGCAGCATTGTAACCCCACCATTTATACAGACAACACAGAAGCACTGTAACCCCACCATTCACACAGTCAGCACAGGAGCACTGTAACCCCACCATTTACACAGTCAACACAGCAGCACTGTAACCCCACCATTCACAATTTCAGCACAGCAGCACTCTAACCCCACCATTTATACAGTCAACACAGCAGCACTGTAACCCCACCTTTCCCACAGTCAGGACAGCAGCCCGGTAACCCCACCATTTACACAGCCAATACATCAGCACTGTAATCCCACCATTCATACAGTCAACACAGCAGCACTGTAACCCCACCATTCACACAGTCAGCACAGAAGCTCTGTTACCCCACCATTCACACCGTCAACACAGCAGCACTGTAACCCCACCATTCACACAGTCAGCACAGAAGCTCTGTTACCCCACCATTCACACCGTCAACACAGGAGCACTGTAACCCCACCATTCACACTGTCAGCACAGCTGCACTGTAACCCCCCCCATTCACACAGTCAACACAGCAGCACAGTGATACCCACCATTACACAGTCAACACAACAGCACTGTAATCACACCATTCACATAGTCAGCACAGCAGCACTGTAATCCCACCATTCACACCGTCAACACAGCAGAACTCTAACCCCACCATTCACAGAGTCAGCACAGCAGAACTGTAAGCCCACCATTCACACAGTCAACACAGCAGCACTGTAACCCCACCATTTACACAGTCAACACAACAGCACTCTAATCCCCCATTTACATTGTCAACACATCAGCACTGTAACCCCACCATTACACAGTCAACACATCAGCACTGTAACCCCACCATTACACAGTCAACACACTGTAATCCCACCATTTACACAGTCAACAGAACAGCACTGTAATGCCATGATTTACACACTCAACACAGCAGCACTGTAATCCCATTATTTATACAGTCAACACAGCAGCACTGTCATCCCACCATTCACACATTCAACACAACAACACTGTAACCCCACCATTCACACAGTCAGCTGAGCAGGAATGTAAGCCCATCATTGACACAACACAGCAATGTGATCCCCACCATTCACACAGTCAATACAACAGCACTGTAAACCCAACATTTACATAGTCAAAACAGCAGCACTGTAACCCCACCATTGACACAGTCAGCACAGTCGCACTGTAACCCCACCATTCAGTCAACACAACAGCACTGTAACCCCAACATTTACAGTCAGCACAGCAGCACTGCAACCCCACCATTACACAGTCAGCACAGCAGCACAGTAATCCCTGCCATTTACACATTCAACACAGCAGCACTCTGATCCCACTATTACACAGTCAGGACAGCAAGCCTGTAACCCCACCATTACACAGTCAGCACAGCAGCACTGTAATCCCACCATTACACAGTCAGCACAGCAGCACTGTAATCCCCACCTTTTACACAGTCAACACAGCAGCACTGTAATCACCACCATTTACACAGTCAACACAGCAGCACTGTAACCTACCATTACACAGTCAGCACAGCAGCACCATAACCCCACCATTACACAGTCAGCACAGCAGCACTGTAACCCCACCATTACACAGTCAGCACAGCAGCACTGTAACCCCACCATTACACAGTCAGCACAGCAGCACTGTAACCCCACAATTACAAAGCCAGCACAGCTGCACTCTAAATATGTATGCTTGTATGCACAGGCATGTTGATCAGTTAGGAGTCCAGACTATATTCCTGTAGTCTCACAATTCACCCGTATCTCCCTGCAGCCCTTACAATCTACCATGCCTCCTCTTCCGCAGTTGGTTCCCTGGGCTTTGGGAAACGGGCACAAGTGGGTGAGAAGAAAACAGTCTAATTTCTTTGGAGTTGTCATTTTGGACTCCAGTCTGTTCAGGTTGTTTCCCTTCATGGGTTGACAGCTTTTCTAGTGATAAACTTTTTAGTCATACTAAAAAAGCACAAGCTATTGGATGTACAGGCATTTAAGCAGTACCAATTATTATGTCAAGCTAAGCTGTGAGCATAGACACAAATGCTTGGATGGTATGCTAATCCGCAAACTGTGGTTTCTCTATAAAGTGTGACAAGATATTTTTGTGGCTTATAACATCTCCTAACCACTAGAGGACATAAGTTTGTGGAATCCGCTGTGAGTTATTCCTCCAAGGAGAGAGCTAATAGCCAAATAGATTTGGGATATATATAGACACTTGGTTGCCACTGTTGCACAGTATCTCCAGGATGTTGAGGTATAGCTGATATTGATGGAGGAGACTTGCTTGTCTCAGGGAGAACAATATTTTGCTGTATTGCTTTAGTCTATAGAAAAGCTTTTGACTACTGTAAGAAGAGCTTAAAGGGCCATTCTAGTGGAGGCCTGGAAGAAAGCATGGCTGCAAAAGATGTAGTTCCACGGGAAAATAAAGATTTAGGCAGCAACCACGATAGTTTGATACAGAGTCTGGCAGCAGTTTGCCCGCAGCCCAGATGCTTGCCTGATGCTAAGTTGAAAAGCGGTGGACTGAGGTCTTTGGTGGAGGATATTTCAAGACAGCCTAATGTAGAAATGGTGGTTTGGCTTTTCATGGTGAATATTTTGCAGATCTACAGTGAAGAAGAGCAGATGGGGCAGAAAGAATTGCATAATGTACAGTTTGGGTCTGAAATCTGCAATAGGAAGATTAAAGGTGGGGCCAAGGCATGTGAAGGAGAGGCTCCCTTTCATAAGGAGATTAAAGCAATTAAGGAGAGGCCTGGAGATTTACAAGTAAACAAAAGAATCAGTACCTTCAGGGCAAGATCACACCAAGCTAATCCTCCAACTAGTCCAGGGCAGAGAAAAGTTGCAAATGTGGTTGAAATAGGCCAGGGTCCATCCCAAAATTGCAGCCAAACTCGGCAGTTTCATTCACGTGGTGCTGGCTTTAGAGGCATGAAGATTGCAAGAGTGAAGGGGTCATCGGTTCTTCCTCCATGGTTTCAGAGAGTTGCCAAGGTCAGGCAGAGTACAGCTGGGGCGTCCCTGAATAAAGAAGGCCCTGATAGGGCATTGCGTGAAGCTGTGAGTGTGAAGCCTGGTTGGCAGCGGAGACCCCAAGAAGACTTTCAAGATGCCAGACCTGTGACATATTTGCCAAGGAGAGCGGCATACGGGGAGTGGTACCAGCCTAAGAAAGACATGTGTGTTGCAAACAAAGCTGGAAAAGCTGAGCCCTCTAAGCCCTTTCCCAGAGGTTGCATGTGGAGCTTCTGGACTTGGCGATTGCCCTGCTGGTTTTCAGTCTTGTTTTGGTACAGTGTTTCCACACTATGTCTCTATTCCTCCCTTTTGGAATGGGAATGTGTATTCGGTTCCACTGAATGCTGGGAGTATGTAATTTGCCTTTTGATTTTACAGGAGCTTACAGTTAAGAGATTGGCCTCAGGCTCAGAAGAGACCTTGGACTGTGGACTTTTGAATGGCATTAAAACTGGTAAAGACTATGGGAACTTTTAAGTTTGGACTAAATGCATTTTGCATTTTACATGGTCAGGAGCATATGGGGGCCAGGGAGTGGAATGTGGTCGTTTGGATGAGTGTCCCCCATAGGCTCTAGGTATTCAGACGTTTGTTTCCAGTAGGTGGCGCTGTTTTTGGAGGTCTTGAGGTGTGTGGCCATGCTGCACGATGTGTGTCACTGGGGGCAGGCTTATTGAGTTTAACAAGCCCCATGGTCTACAGTTGCTTCCTCTCTTTGCTTCCTGTGCTGATTGCGAGATGTGACCCTCGGTTTGCTGCTCCAGTCTCCAGCTGCCATGCCTCCTGCCACAATGGACTCTAGTTCCCTGGAACCGCCATTCATAAGCTCAAATAAACTCTTCCTTTTATAAGTTTCTTTGCATGGTGTTTTATCGCAGCAACAGAAAAGTGACTAATACACCTTCACATTTCCCTACCTCTTTCCCCCCATATCCCCCCTCTTTCCTTCATATTTCCCTCTCTTGTCCCTCTCTTTCCCTCCCTTTCCTTCCTACCCTCCCTCCCTCTTTATATTCCCTTCTCCCTCCATCTTTCCCTCTCTTTCCCTCCTATTTCCCTCCCTTTTCCTCCTTCTCTCCCTCTCTTTTCCTCCCTGTTTCCCTCTCTCCCACTCTTTCCCTGCCTCTCCCTCTCTTTCCCTGCCTCTCCCTCTCTTTCCCTGCCTCTCCCTCTCTTTCTTTCCCTGCCTCTCCCTCTCTTTCTTTCCCTGCCTCTCCCTCTCTTTCCCTGCCTCTCCCTCTCTTTCCCTGCCTCTCCCTCTCTTTCCCTGCCTCTCCCTCTCTTTCCCTGCCTGTCCTTCTCTTTCCCTGCCTCTCCCTCTCTTTCCTTGCCTCCCCCTTTCCCTGCCTCCCCTTCCCCTAACCCTTCCCCTCCCTCTTCCCATCCCTTTTTCCCCCTACTTCCCTCCTTTGTTACCTCCCTCTCTCCCGCCCTTTTCCCTCCCTCTATCCCTCCCTCTGTCCCTCCCTCTTTTCCTCCTTCTCCACTGAGGTATCTGCATACCCCTCCTTCTCCTCCACTGAGGTATCTGCACACCCCTCCTTCTCCTCCATTGACATATCTGCACACCCCTTCTCCTCAGCTGAAATAGCTGCATGCCCCTCCTTCAGAGGGTACATCCTTGACCACAGGTGCAAAGTCACAAAGAAGTGGATCTCGTGCTTGGTTCTCAGCCGTCCTGAGGTCAGCAGCTTCATTTTCTTCCCACACCTCCTGTCCAGGGAGGAGGATTTTTCAGAACCATGTATGAGAAGGTCTTGCTAGGTAAATTCAATGTCACATATTTATTTAAAACTTCAGGAGGTCACGCCTCATTTTCTCCCAAAGACATTGCAACAACTTGGAGCATCTGGGGACATCTTGGCAGCATTACAGGGTGTGCATGTCCTTCCTTCCTGATAACCAGGAAAGCTTTCTAAGGTCCTTGCATTATCTCCAAAGCTTTATATAACATACTTAAGCAAATGAAGTTTCAAAGGTTGCTCTGCATTTCTTCCACCTCATTATATAACTGCAGTCAGCCCTCTGGATCCATGGGTTCAGCATGTGAGGATTCGACCAATACCAAGCCGATAATATTCAGAAGAAACTTTGCCTCTGGACTGAACCTACAGAGACTTTTTCTTGCAATATCGAGACAGCACATGCCCTGTTCACACACTGTATGCAATCTAAAGATGACACACATAGGCTATGGACAAATGCTATGCCAGTTTCTGCAGCTTTTCAAATTTTCAGATGTGCAAGCTTATGGGACATGATGAAATAATGATACACATATGCTGTGTGTGATCAATCAAGGTAATGAGCACTTACACCTCTTTAAAGTGTATTTACAGGGCACAAAGTGATGTTTAAAATATGTATATAGTCTGCACAGTTCATGTCAGTCATGAGTGTCCCCATATGCTTGTTTGTGACTTCTGAGTGCTTCTCCCCTGGCCACTCATAAATGACACATATAAAGGACTCATATAAAGGACTCGTGCTTCCAAACCTTCGATGTCAGGAGGACCCTGGATCAATCCCCTGTAGATACTAAGGCACCACTGGCTCTATACGTGGACATGCTAAGCACTGTCACTCTGCTCTACACCGCCATCTTCACACACCCCTAGCTCACATTCTGCACCTGAAGGACCTTGCACACTCCACCCAGTTTTCCAGCTCAGCCCTTCAATTTGGCTCTGGCCACGTCTTGGAATTTGCCCTGGAGGACTGCTGCAGCACCTGAGTTTCATCGTGAGTCCATTTGTTGCTTTTGTCCTCCCGATGATCTTCCTAGCACCACTCTGTGCTTCCGGGTCTTTCCTTTGAAAGCACGTTCCCCACCAACCATGCATTCTCTTGTCTGTATTTCACAGAAGCCCATGTTTGATGTTTTCTGTGGCCTCAGGCTCAACTGTGTTTGCAGTCTTTACTCCTTCTTGGTCTTCTACTAGCTCTTTTCTGATTACTAATAGCCTGCATTTGACACATAATAGTAGAGGAGTTGCAGCTGAGGCATCTTGAGATTCAGGTGGAATGAGCTGGGTGCTTCTAGAGATTGAATCAAGGCCTGTTTGCCCAGTACCTCACCTTAGGGGCTGACTCTGCTTGGAAGTGCTGGGATCTTCAGGCCACGCACAGCCCTGATGGGCCACTAACCCTCTGTGTGGCCCCAAGGCTTCCTGCTGTGCAGCACTGGGAAGCTGCATGTGCGCAATCATGCCTCTGTGCTCTACCACAGGGCACCCTGCTTCCCCAGACATGGCAGTCTGTGCCCAGGCCTGGCTCCTGGGGGGCTTGTATGTTCAATCAAGTTGATCAAATGAGTGTCCAGGCTATATTGCTGTAGGTTCACCTTTCACCCCAATCACAGCCTTTACATTCTACCACGCCCCCTCTTCCGCAGATTTTTCCCTAGGCTTAGACAAGGGGCACAGGTGGATGAGAAGCAAAACAGTCTACTTTCTCTGGAGCTGTTGTCTTGGACTCTGGTCAATTCTGGCTGTTTTCTTTCATGGGCTGACAGTTTGTCCAGAATAAACTTTCTATACTACTGCCCTGCCCGAGTGAGTTATCTTCACTCCCTCTTTCTGTCCCACTTTCCCCCCTCTTTCTGTCCCTCTTTCCCTTCCTCTTTCCCCCTCTTCCCTTCCTATTTTTCCTTTGTCATTTTCTCTCCTATTTCCCTCCCTGTTTCCCCCCTCTTTCCCTCCCTATTTCCCTCACTCCCCTTTTTCCCTTGCCATTTTCCCTCCACTTTCCCTCCCTCTTTCTCTTCCTCTTTCCCTCCCTCTTTCCACCTTTTCCCTTCCCAATTTCCCTACATTTTCCCTCTCTGGTTCCTTCCCTCTTTCCCCTTCTTTACTTCCCTTGTACCCTCCCTCTTTCTCTCCCTTTTTCACACAGTCACCACAACAGCACTGTAATCCCCACCATTACACAGTCAACACATCAGCACTGTAACCCCACCATTACACAGTCAACACAACAGTACTGTAATCCCACCATTTACATAGTCAACACATCAGCACTGTAACCCAACATTACACAGCCAACACATCAGCACTGTATACCCACCATTACACAGTCAACACAACAGCACTGTAATCCCACCATTTACACAGTCAACACAACAGCACTGGAACCCCACGATTCACGCATTCAAAACAGCAGCACTGTAATCCCACCATTTACACAGTCAACACAGTAGCACTGTAATTGCACGATTTACACAGTCAACACAACAACACTGTAACCCCACCATTCACACAGTCAACACATCAGCACTGTAAACCACCATTCACAGTCAGCACAGCAGCACTGTAACCCCACCATTCACACAGTCAGCACAGCAGCACTGTAACCCCAACATTTATACAGTCAACACAGCAGCACTCTAAAACCACATTTCACACAGTCAGGACAGCAACACTGTAACCCCACCATTTACACAGTCAACACAGCAGCACTGTAACCCCACCATTTACACAGTTAACACAGCAGCACTGTAATCCCACCATTCACACAGTCAACACAGCAGCACTGTAACCCCACCATTTACACAGTTAACACAGCAGCACTGTAATCCCACCATTCACACAGTCAGCACAGCAGCACTGTAATCCCACTGTTTACACATTCAACACAACAGCACTGTAACACCAAGATTTACAAAGTCAACACAAAAACACTGTAACCCCACCATTTACACAGTCAACACAGCAGCACTGTAATCCCACCATTCACACAGTCAGCACAGCAGCACTGAAATCCCACCATTCACACAGTCAACACAGCAGCACTGTAACCCAACATTCACACATTCAGCACAGCAGCACTGTAATCCCACCATTTACACAGTCACCACAGCAGCACTGTAACCCCACCATTCACACATTCAGCACAGCAGCACTGTCACCCCACCATTCACACAGTCAACACAACAGCACTGTAACCCCACAATTCACACAGTCAACACATCAGCACTGTAACCCTTCCATTACATAGTCAACACAACAGCACTGTAATCCCACCATTTACACAGTCAAAACATCAGCAATGAAACAACACCATTACACAGGCAACACATCAGCATTGTAACCCTACCATTACACAGTCAACACAGCAGCACTGTAATCCCGACCATTCACACAATCAACACAACAGCACTGTAACCACATCATTCATACAGTCAACACATCAGCATTGTAACTCCACCATTACACTGTCAACACAACAGCACTGTAATCCCACCATTTACACAGTCAACACATCAGCACTCTAAACCCACCATTACACAGTCAACACAACATCAATGTAACCCCACGATTTACACATTCAACACAGCAGCACTGTAATCACAACATTTACACAGTCAACACAGTAGCACTGTATTTGCACGATTCCCACAGTCAACACAACAACACTGTAACCTCAACATTCACACAGTCAGCACAGCAGCACTGTAACCCTACCATTTACACAGTCAACACAGCAGCACTGTAACCCCACCATTCACACAGTCAATAAATTAGCACTGTAACCCCTCCATTACACAGTCAGCATAACAGCACTGTAATCCCACCATTTACACAGTCAACATATCAGCACTGTAAACCCACGATTTACACAGTCTACTCAGCATCACTGTAATCCCACCTTTTACACAGTCAGCACAGCAGCACTGTAATCCCACCATTCACTCAGTCGACACATCAGCACTGTAACCCCATCATTCACACAGTCCGTACAGCAGCAATGTAACCCCACCATTCACACAGTCAACACAGCAGCACTGTAACCCCCAATTCACACAGTCAGCACAACAGTAGAGTAACTACACCATTTACACAGTCAACACAGCATCACTGTAACCCCACCATTTACACAGTCAACACAGCAGCACTGTAACAACACCATTTACACAGTCATCACAGCAGCACTCTAATCCCAACATTCTCACAGTCAACTCAGCAGCACTGTAATCCCACCATTCACACAGTCAACAAAGCAGCACTTTAACCCCATCATTCACACAGCACAGCAGCAGTGCAACCCAAAAATTTACACAGTCAGCACAGCAGCACTGTCACCCCAACATTCACACAGTCAACACAGCAGCACTGTAACCCCACCTTTCACACAGTCAACACAGCAGCACTGCAATCCCCACCATTTACACAGTCAACACAGCAGCACTGTAATGCCCACCTTTCACACAGTCGACACAAGAGTACTGTAACCCCACCATTCACACAGTCAACACAGCAGCAATGTAACCCCACCATTTACACAGTCAACACAGCAGAACTCTAATCCCCAACATTCACACAGTCAACACATCAGCACTGTAACCCCACCATTACAGAGTCAACACTGCAGCAATGTAACCCCACCATTTACACAGTCAACACAGCAGAACTCTAATCCCCAACATTCACACAGTCAACACAACAACACTGTAACCCCACCATTCACACAGTCAGCAGAGCAGCAATGTAACCCCAACATTCACACAGTCAACACAGCACTGTGATCCCCAACATTCACACAGTCAAGAGAGCAGCACTGTAACCCCCACCATTCACACAGTCAGCACAGCAGCACTGTAATAACACCATTTCCACAGTCAGTGCAGCAGCACTCTAATCCTACCATTCACACAGTCTACACAGCAGCACTGTAAATCCACCATTCACACAGTCAACACAGCACTGTGATCCCCAACATTCACAGTCAGCACAGCAGCACTGTAACCCCACCATTCACACAGGCAGCACAGAAGCACTGTAAACCCACCATTTATACAGTCCACACAGCATCACTTTAACCCAACCTTTCACACAGTCAGCACAGCAGCACTGTAACCCCACTATTTACACAGTCAACAAAGCAGCACTGTAACCCCACCATTCACACATTCAGCACAGCAGCACTCTAACCCCACCATGTATACAGTCAACACAGCAGCACTGTACCCCACCTTTCACACAGTCAGCACAGCAGCCGTGTAACCCCACCATTTACACAGCCAACACATCAGCACTGTAACCCCACCATTCACACAGTCAACACAGCAGCACTGTAATCCCACCATTTACACAGTCAGTACAGCAGCACTGTAATCCCACCATTCACGCAGTCAAAACAGCAGCACTGTAATCCCACCATTTACACAGTCAACACAGCAGCACTGTAATCCCCACCATTCACACAGTCAACACAACAGCACTGTAACACCACCATTCACGCAGTCAACACATCAGTACTGTAAACCCACCATTACACAGTCAACACAACAGCACTGAAATCCCACCATTTACACATTCAACACGGCAGCACTATAACCCCCACCATTTACACGGTCAATACAGCAGTACTGTAATCCCCACCATTCACACAGTCAGCACATCAACACTGTAACCCCACCATTACAGAGTCACCACAACAGCACTGTAATCCCACCATTTACAAATTCAACACAGCAGCACTGTAACCCTACCATTTACACAGTCAATAGAGCAGCACTGTAATCCCCACCATTCAAACATTAAAAACAACAGCACTGTTACCGCACCATTCACACAGGCAACACAGCAGCACTGTAAGCCCATCATTTACACAGTCAACACAGCAGCACTGTAATCCCCACCATTCACACACTCAACAAAAGAGCACTGTAACCCCATCATTCACACAGTCCACATATCAGCACTGTAACCGCACCATTGCACAGTCAACACAACCACACTCTAATGCCACCATTTAAATAGTCAACACATCAGCACTGTAAACACACCAGTACACAGTCAACACATCAGCACTGTAACCCCACCATTACACAGTCAACACAACAGCACTGTAATCTCACCACTTACACAGTCAACACAACAGCACTGTATCCCCACAATTTAAACAGTCAAGACAGCATCACTGTAATCGAAACTTTTACACAGTCAGCACAGCAGCACTGTAATCCCACCATTCACTCAGTCAACACATCAGCACTGTAAACCCCACCATTAACACAGTCCGTACAGCAGCAATGTAACCCCACCATTTACACAGTCAACACAGCAGCACTATGAGCCTCACCATTCACACAGTCAACACAGCAGCACTGTAACCCCCACCATTCACACAGTCAACACAGCAGCACTGTAACCCCATTTACACAGAAAACACATAAGCACTGTAACCCCAGCATTACACAGTCAACACAAAAGCACTGTAATCCCACATTTACACAGTCAACACAACAGCACTGTAACCACACCATTTACACAGTCAACATAGCAGCACTGTAACCCCACCATTCACACATTCAGCAAGGAGGACCCTAACCCCACCATTTATACAGTAAACACATCAGCACTGTAACCCCACCTTTCACACAGTCAGCACAGCAGCCCTGTAACCCCACCATTTACAAAGCCAACACATCAGCACTGTAATCCACCATTCACACAGCCAACACAGCAGCACTGTAACCCCACCATTTACACAGTCAGCACAGAAGCTCTGTTACCCCACCATTCACACCGTCAACACAGGAGCACTGTAACCCCACCATTCACACTGTCAGCACAGCTGCACTGTAACCCCCCCATTCACACAGTCAACACAGCAGCACAGTGATACCCACCATTCACACAGTCAACACAGCAGCACTGTAAACCACACCATTCACACAGTCAACACAGCAGCACTGTAACACCCATCATTTACAGTCAACACAGCAGCACTGTAATCCCACCAATCACAGAGTCAACACAGCAGCACTGTAACCCCACCATTCACACAGCACAGCAGCACTGTAATCCGACCATTCACACAGTCAACACAGCAGCACTGTAATCCCACCATTCACACTGTCAGCACAGCTGCACTGTAACCCCCCATTCACACAGTCAACACAGCAGCACAGTGATACCCACCATTCACACAGTCAACACAGCAACACTGTAAACCCCACCATTCACACAGTCAACACAGCAGCACTGTAACCCCCACCATTTACACAGTCAACAAAGCAGCACTGTAATCCGACCATTCACACAGTCAACACAGCAGCACTGTAACCCCACCTTTCACAATTTCAGCACAGCAGCACTCTAACTCCACCATTTATATAGTCAACACAGCAGCACTGTAACCCCACCTTTCACACATTCAGCACAGCAGCCCTGTAACCCCACCATTTACACAGCCAATACATCAGCACTGTAATCCCACCATTCACACAGTCAACACAGCAGCACTGTAACGCCACCATTCACACAGTCAGCACAGAAGCTCTCTTTCCCGACCATTCACACTGTCAACACAGGAGCACTGTAACCCCACCATTCACACAGTCCGTAGAGCAGCAATGTAACCCCACCATTCACACAGTCAACACAGCAGCACAGTGATAACCACCATTCACACAGTCAACACAGCAGCACTGTAAACCACACCATTCACACAGACAACACAGCAGCAATGTAACCCCACCATTCACACAGTCAACACAGTAGCACTGTAACCCCCAAAATTCACACAGTCAACACAGCAGTACTGAAATCCACCCATTTACACAGAAAACACATAAGCACTGTAACCCCAGCATTACACAGTCAACACAAAAGCACTGTAATCCCACCTTTACACACTCAACACAACAGCACTGTAACCACACCATTTACACAGTCAACACAGCAGCACTGTAAGCCCACCATTCACACAGTCTGCACAGCAGCACTGTAACCCCACCATTCACACAGTCAACACAGCAGCACTGTAACCCCCAATTCACACAGTCAGCACAACAGTAGAGTAACTACACCATTTACACAGTCAACACAGCATCACTGTAACCCCACCATTTACACAGTCAACACAGCAGCAGTGTAACAACACCATTTACACAGTCATCACAGCAGCACTCTAATCCCAACATTCTCACAGTCAACTCAGCAGCACTGTAATCCCACCATTCACACAGTCAACAAAGCAGCACTTTAACCCCATCATTCACACAGCACAGCAGCAGTGTAACCCAAAAATTTACACAGTCAGCACAGCAGCACTGTCACCCCAACATTCACACAGTCAACACAGCAGCACTGTAACCCCACCTTTCACACAGTCAACACAGCAGCACTGCAATCCCCACCATTTACACAGTCAACACAGCAGCACTGTAATGCCCACCTTTCACACAGTCAACACAAGAGTACTGTAACCCCACCATTCACACAGTCAACACAGCAGCAATGTAACCCCACCATTTACACAGTCAACACAGCAGAACTCTAATCCCCAACATTCACACAGTCAACACATCAGCACTGTAACCCCACCATTACAGAGTCAACACAACAGCACTGTAATCCCACCATTTACACAGTCAACACATCAGCACTGTAAAGCCACCATTTACACAGTCAACACAGCAGAACTCTAATCCCCAACATTCACACAGTCAACACATCAGCACTGTAACCCCACCATTACAGAGTCAACACTGCAGCAATGTAACCCCACCATTTACACAGTCAACACAGCAGAACTCTAATCCCCAACATTCACACAGTCAACACAACAACACTGTAACCCCACCATTCACACAGTCAGCAGAGCAGCAATGTAACCCCAACATTCACACAGTCAACACAGCACTGTGATCCCCAACATTCACACAGTCAAGAGAGCAGCACTGTAACCCCCACCATTCACACAGTCAGCACAGCAGCACTGTAATCCCACCATTCACACACTCAGCACAGCAGCACTGTAATCCCACCATTCACACACTCAGCACAGCAGCACTGTAATCCCAACATTCAGAGTCAGCACAGCAGCACTGTAAAGCTACCATTTACACAGTCAACACAGAAGCACTGTAACCTCACCATTTACACAGTCAACACAGCAGCACTGTACTAACACCATTTCCACAGTCAGCGCAGCAGCACTCTAATCCTACCATTCACACAGTCTACACAGCAGCACTGTAAATCCACCATTCACACAGTCAACACAGCACTGTGATCCCCAACATTTACACAGTCAGCACAGCAGCACTGTAACCCCACCATTCACACAGGCAGCACAGAAGCACTGTAACCCCAACATTTATAAGGTCCACACAGCAGCACTTTAACCCCACCTTTCACACAGTCAGCACAGCAGCACTGTAACCCCACCATTTACACAGTCAACAAAGCAGCACTGTAATCTGACCATTCACAGAGTCAGCAAAGCAGCACTGTAACCCCACCATTCACACATTCAGCACAGCAGCACTCTAACCCCACCATTTATACAGTCAACACAGCATCACTGTAACCCCACCTTTCACACAGTCAGGACAGCAGCCCTGTAACCCCACCATTTACACAGCCAACACATCAGCACTGTAACCACACCATTCACACAGTCAAACAGCAGCACTGTAACCCCACCATTCACACTGTCAGCACAGCAGCTCTGTTACCCCATCATTCACACCGTCAACACAGGAGCACTGTAACCCCACCATTCACACTGTCAGCACAGCTGCACTGTAACACCCCTATTCACACAGTCAACACAGCAGCACAGTTATACCCACCATGCACACAGTCAACACAGCAGCACTGTAACCCACACCATTCACACATTCAACACAGCAGCACTGTAACCCCCACCATTCACACAGTCAACACAGCAGCACTGTAAACCCCACCATTCACACAGTCAACACAGCAGCACTGTAATCCCACCATTTACACAGTCAGTACAGCAGCACTGTAATCCCACCATTCACGCAGTCAAAACAGCAGCACTGTAACCCCCACCATTTACACAGTCAACACAGCAGCACTGTAATCCCCACCATTCACACAGTCAACAAAACAGGACTGTAACCCCACCACTAGCGCAGTCAACACATTAGTACTGTAAACCCACCATTACACAGTCAACACAACAGCACTGAAATCCCACCATTTACACATTCAACACAGCAGCACTGTAATCCCACCATTTACACAGTCAATACAGCAGTACTGTAATCCCCACCATTCACACAGTCAGAACATCAACACTGTAACCCCACCATTACACAGTCACCACAACAGCACTGTAATCCCACCATTTACACATTCAACACAGAAGCACTGTAACACCTACCATTTACACAGTCAATAGACCAGCACTGTAATCCCCACCATTCACACATTAAAAACAACAGCACTGTAACCCCACCATTCACACAGTCAACACAGCAGCACTGTAAGCCCATCATTTACACAGTCAACACAGCAGCACTGTAATCCCCACCATTCACACAGTCAACACAAGAGCACTGTAACCCCATCATTCACACAGTCCACATATCAGCACTGTAACTGCACCATTACACAGTCAACACAACCACACTCTAATCCCAAAATTTAAATAGTCAACACATCAGCACGGTAAACACACCAGTACACAGTCAACACATCAGCACTGTAACCCCAACATTACACAGTCAACACAACAGCACTGTAATCCCACCACTTACACAGTCAACACAACAGCACTGTATCTCCACAATTTAAACAGTCAACACAGCATCACTGTAATCCAAACTTTTACGCAGTCAGCACAGCAGCACTGTAATCCCACCATTCATTCAGTCAACACATCAGCACTGTAACCCCACCATTAACACAGTCCGTACAGCAACAATGTAACCCCACCATTCACACAGTCAACACAGCAGCACTGTGACCCCAACATTTACTCAGTCAACAAACCTGTACTGTAACCCCCACCATTCACACAGTCAGCACAGCAGCACTGTAACCCCACCATTTACACAGTCAACACAGCAGCACTGTAATCCCACCATTCACACAGTCAACACAGCAGCACTGTAACCCCACCATTCACACAGTCAACACAACAGCACTGTAACCCCACCATTCACACAGTCAGCACAGCAGCACTGTAACCCCACCATTTACACAGTCAACACAGCAGCACTGTAACCCCACCATTCACACATTCAGCACAGCAGCACTGTAACCCAATTATTCACACATTCAACACAGCAGCACAGTGATCCCCACAATTCACAGAGTCCACACAGCAGCACAGTAACCCCCACCATTCACACAGTCAACACAGCAGCACTGTAACCCCCACCATTCACACAGTCAACACAGCAGCACTGTAACCCCCACCATTCACACAGTCAACACAGCAGCACTGTAACCCCCACCATTCACACAGTCAACACAGCAGCACTGTAACCCCCACCATTCACACAGTCAACACAGCAGCACTGTAACCCCCACCATTCACACAGTCAACACAGCAACACTGTAACCCCCACCATTCACACAGTCAACACAGCAGCACTGTAACCCCCACCATTCACACAGTCAACACAGCAGCACTGTAAACCCCACCATTCACACAGTCAACACAGCAGCACTGTAAACCCCACCATTCACACAGTCAACACAGCAGCACTGTAACCCCCACCATTTACACAGTCAACAAAGCAGCACTGTAATCCGACCATTCACACAGTCAACACAGCAGCACTGTAACCCCACCATTCACACGTTCAGCACAGCAGCACTCTAACCCCACCATTTATATAGTCAACACAGCAGCACTATAACCCCACCTTTTACACATTCAGCACAGCAGCCCTGTAACCCCACCATTTACACAGCCAATACATCAGCACTGTAATCCCACCATTCACACAGTCAACACAGCAGCACTGTAACCCCACCATTCACACAGTCAACACAGAAGCTCTGTTATCCCACCATTCACACCGTCAACACAGGAGCACTGTAACCCCACCATTGACACTGTCAGCAAAGCCGCATTGTAACACCCCCATTTACACAGTCAACACAGCAGCACAGTGATACCCACCATTCACACAGTCAACACAGCAGCACTGTAAACCACACCATTCACACAGACAGCACAGCAGCACTGTAACCCCCACAATTCACACAGCACAGCAGCACTGTAACCCCATAATTTACACAGTCAGCACAGCAGCACTGTAACCCCAACATTCACACAGTCAGCACAGCAGCACTGTAACCCCACCTTTCACACAGTCAACACAGCAGCACTGCAATCCCCACCATTTACAAAGTCAACACAGCAGCACTGTAATGCCCACCATTCACACAGTCATGACAAGAGTACTGTAACCCCACCATTCACACGGTCAACACAGCAGCAATGTAACCCCAGCATTTACACAGTCAACACAGCAGAATTCTAATCCCCAACATTCACACAGTCAACACATCAGCACAGTAACCACACCATTACAGAGTCAACACAACAGCACTGTAATCCCACCATTTACACAGTCAACACATCAGCACTGTAACCCCACCATTACACAGTCAACACATCAGCACTGTAACCCCATCATTACACAGTCAACAGAACAGCACTGTATTCCCACCATTTACACAGTCAACACAACAGCACTGTAACCCCACGATTTACACAGTCAACACAGCTGGACTGTAATCCCACCATTTATACAGTCAACACAGCAGCACTGTAATCCCACCATTCATACAGTCAACACAACAGCATTGTAACCACACCATTCACACAGTCAACACAGCACTGTGATCCCCACCATTCACACAGTCAAGAGAGTAGCACTGTAAACCCCACCATTTACACAGTCAACACAGCAGCAGTGTAACCCCACTATTACACAGTCAAAACAACAGCACTGTAATACCACCATTTACACAGTCAACACAACAGCACTGTAACCCCACCATTTACACAGTCAACACAGCACCACTGTAATCCCACCATTCACACAGTCAGCACAGCAGCACTGTAACCCCACCATTCACACAGTCAGCACAGTAGCACTGTAAAGCCACCATTTACACAGTCAACACAGCAGCACTGTAACCCCACCATTTACACAATCAACACAGTGCACTGTAATAACACCATTTACACAGTCTACACAGCAGCACTGTAATCTGACCATTCACACAGTCAACACAGCAGCACTGTAACCCCACCATTCACACATTCAGCACAGCAGCACAATAAGCCCACCATTTATACAGTCAACACAGCAGCACTGTAACCCCACCTTTCACACAGTCAGCACAGCAACACTGTAACCCCACCATTTATACATTCAACACAGCATCACTGTGATCCCCACCATTCACACAGTCAACACAGCAGCACTCTAACCCCCACCATTCACACAGTCAACCCAGCAGCCCTTTAACCCCCACCATTCACACAGTCAACACAGCAGCACTGTAATCCTACCATTCACCTAGTCAACACAGCAGCACTGTTACCCCCACCATTCACACATTCAACGTAGCAGCACTGTAACCCCACAATTTACTCAGTCAACACAGCAGCAGTGTAACCCCCACCATTCACACAATCAACACAGCAGCACTGTAATTCCCACCATTCACACATTCCACACAGCAGCAATGTAATCCCACCATTCAGACAGTCAACACTGCAGCATTGTAAAAACATCATTCACAAAGTCAGCACAGCAGCACTGTAACCCCACCATTCACACAGTCAAAACAGCAGCACTGTAAACCCACCATTCACACAGTCAGCACAGCAGCACTGTAACACCTCCATTCACACAGTCAAAACAGAAGCACTGTAATCCCACCATTGAGACAGTCAACACAACAGGACTGTAACCCCCAACATTCACAGAGTCAAAACAGTAGCACTGTAACCCCACCATTTACACAGTCAACACAACAGCACTGTAACCCCCACCATTTACACAGTCAACACAACCGCATTGCAATCCCCACCAGTCACACAGTCAAAACAACAGCACTGTAACCCCACCATTTACACAGTCAACACAACAGCACAGTAACCCCACCACTCAAACAGTTAACACAGCAGCACTGTTAGCTCACCATTTACACAGTCAACACATCAGCACAGTAATCCCCAAAATTCTCACAGCCAACATAACAGCACTGTAACCACACCATTCACACAGTCAACACATCAGCACTGTAACCCCACCATTACACAGTCAACACAACATCACTGTAAGCCCACCATCTACACAGTCAACACAGCAGCAATGTATTCCCACCATTCACACAGTAAACACAGCAGCACTGTAACCACACCATTTACACAGTAAACACATATGGACTGTAACCCCACCATTACACAGTCAACACAACAGCACTGTAATCCCACCATTCACACAGTCAGCACAGCAGCACTGTAATCCCACCATTCACACCGTCAACACAGCAGAACTGTAACCCCACTATTCACAGACTCAGCACAGCAGAACTGTAAACCCAACATTCACACAGTCAACACAGCAGCACTGTAACCGCACCATTTACACAGTCAACACAACAGCACTGTAATCCCCCCATTTACACTGTCAACACATCAGCACTGTAACCGCACCATTACACAGTCAACACAACAGCACTGTAATCCCACCATTTACACAGTCAACAGAATAGCACTGTAACGCCATGATTTACACACTCAACACAGCAGCACTGTAATCCCATTATTTGCACATCAAGAACCACTCTAGGGCTTAGAAAAGAGCTTTTCTAAGTGTGTGTTTAGTGGTGGTGTCACTTACGGTCTGGCAGGATGCCACCTCTCGCACACCAGGAGTGTGAGCACAGAAGAGGAGCTGTTCAACAATGGCTCTTGCTCTTCCCTGTCTTTACTCCGACCCTAGACTCTGAGCGACAGGTCAATGATCCGATAGATGAGCCCAGGCTTCACTGGAAAGCAACGGAACACAGTTTTCAGTTGGCGAGAGACTGAACGCGAGAAAGCTGCTGATTGGCTATAGTCAGTGATGTCAGACTCAGACTCCAGCCAATAAGAATTGGCCTGTGGGTAACTAACTCCTCCCCTCCTTAACTTCTGATAACGGCTGGGCTTCACGTGGAGCTGGGTGGCCTTATTGGTCCTAAACCATGGCCAAGTGATGTTTATTAATAGACGGTTCTGGGTTCTCTGGGGATGCTTGCGTCTGAGATCAGGGCCTCTCAGTGAGGCTGGAAGGGTCTGAGGAGCAGTGGCACCTGGACCGCCATGCTCCACCTGAGCTTGGAGATTAGCTAAGACACCTGGCCTGCAGGTGCAGGGAAACGAGGTGAAACCGGAAGGCCCCTCCCCAAGAAAGAGCCTGGCCCATCCCTGAATCCTCCCAAGCCCCAGAAATGCCCCCCAGAGACACCCCTTAATCTGAGCAGTAGCTCTGGACATCAAAGAGAAAGACTGAATGTAACCATGTAATAACGAACCTGTAGGACCTGTGGAGATGGCTCTGTGGGTCAGGAGTATAGGACCTGAGTTCTGTGCTACACAGAAAGCCAGAGGATGTGGCACAAGCTTGTGATTGTTGAAGCACTGGGGAGGAGGAGGCGGGAGAATNTGTAATACCAACATTCACAGTCACCAGAGCAGCACTCTACACCCCCACCATTCACACCATCAACACAGCAGCACTGTATCCGCACAATTGATACAGTCCGGCACAGCAGCAATGTATTCCCACCATTCACACAATCAACACAATCCTCACTGTTTGTAACCCACCATTACACAGTCAAAACATCAGCAGTGTCAACCCCACCATTACACAGTCAGCATAACAGCACTGTAATCCCACCATTGACACAGTCAACACAACAACAATGTAACCACACCATTTATAACGAGTAGTAGATAAACAAAGCAGGGACCTGTCTTAATTCCCACCCTTTATAACAGAAACACATACAGCCGTATTTTATTATCTCAAACACACAATTCACGCAAAGTCCAACCACAGTAGCAGCATATAACCTACCATCCCTCCATTCACACAGTCCAAACAGGAGCTCAGTATCCCCGACCATTCCCACAGTCAACACCGCAGCACCGTAACAACAACCATTTACACAGTCAGCCCAGCAGCAGCATCGCCACTCGAAAATCCCACCATACACACCGTCTTACTACTACAGAGAGCACCTGTACTGTGATATTACTGTAAAAATTCCCACACCATTTCACAGTATTCACACGAGCAAGCCCTTTTGGAACCCAATCAACTTCACACTGCACAGCAGCACTGTCACCCGAACATTTGCACAGTCAGCACAGCAGCACATTAACCCCACCATACATCTATACATTCAAACACACATCAGCGCTGTAACCCCACCATTCATACCGTCAGCACAGCATAACTGTAACCACACCATTCACAAAGTCAGCACAACAGCACTGTAACCACAAGATTCACATAGTTAACACAGCAGCACTCTAAAACAACCTTTCACACAGTCAGGACATCAGCACTGTAACCCCAACATTTACTCAGTCAACACAGCAGCACTGCAATCCCCACCATTTAGACCATCAACACAGCAGCACTGTACTCCCACCATTCACACAGCCAAAACAGCACCACTGTTTTTACCCCATATTCAACATTAACACCGCCGCACTGTGATCCCCACCATCACACATTTCAACACAAGCACCACATGTAAATCCCACCATTACCATTAACACAGTCACCACAGCAGCTAGCCAGCCCTGTAACCCCCACCATTTACACAATCAACACAACAGCACTGCTCTCCCCAAACCAAAATTTATACAGTCATCACAGCCCGCCACTGCTTTAATTCCCCATTAAACAGTCTCAACAACAGCAGTAGACTGTTTCACACCCATCAGAATTAAAGTAAACACCCTCGCAGCACTGTAATCCCACCATTCACACCAGTCAGTCAACACAACAGCCACTGTCACCACACCCTCACCACTGTCAAACCGCAGCACTGTTAAACCCACCATTTCCGACACACTCAGCCCACAGCCAGAGCAGCCTGTAACCCCTACCATTTGTTACATTCAACACAGGCATCCTTGTGATCCCCAGCATTCACACAGTCAAAAAAGCAAAAGCAATGGTAACCACACATTCATACTCTCAACAGAGCAGCACCCCATCATTCACACGCAGTCAGCACAGCAGCACTGAACCCTACCATTTGTACATTCAACACAGCATCACTGTGTTGTTGATCTCCCAGCATCTAACACATTCCAACACAGAATAACTGTTGATCCCCAACATTTTCACACTGTCAACACTAGCAGGCCTTGTCTGTAATCCCACCATTCACACAGTTAAGACAGCAGCACTGTAACCCTAGCTTTTGTACATTCAACACAGCATCACTGTGATCCCCAGCATTCACACAAGTCAACACAACAGCAATTAACCACACCAATTCATTACTCTAAACCACAGCAGAGGCACCCCACCCCATTTCCACACTCAGCAACAGCAGCACTGTTAAACCATACCATTTTGTAAATAAACACACAGCGATCACTGTGATCCCCACCAGTCACACAGTCCACACAGCAGCACTGTAACCCCACCATTTACTCATTCAACACAGCAGCACTGGAACCCCAACATTTATACACACACAGGAGTACTGTAACCCTACCATTTATATATTTCAAAAACAGTTCATCCCGTATTCACTCTCTCATCCCTTCCTTTCACTCCCCAACATTTTCACCCCCATCCGCACGCAGCACACTTCCAAGACTGTTGTACCCTACCATTTATTATTGATACAAAACAGCATCCACTTATGATCCCCACCATTCACCCAGTCAACACAGCAGCAGCTCTGTAACCCCACCATTACACAGTTAACCCACCACAACCTTGATGCCACCATTCACCCAGTTCAAACAGAAGCAACTGTAAGCCTACATTCCCTCCCCCCCCCCCACATAGTTCAAAACACAGCAGCCTGTAACCCAAACCCATTCACACAGTTCAACATAGCCAGCAAGCACTAGCATAGCCGAGCACGCACACTGTAAACCCACCCCCACCATTTTCACCATTCACTCAGTCAACAACAGCAGCACTGTAACCCCCCCCACCATTCATCCACCATTCACACAGGCAAGACAGCAGCACTGTAACACCAACATTCACACAGTCTGTACAGCAGCAATGTAACCCCAACATTCACACACTAAGCACAGAAGCACTGTAACCACACCATTAACACACTCAGCAAAGCAGTAGTGTAATGCAAAGATTTACACAGTCAATACAGAAGCACTGTAACACCCACCATTCACAAAGTGAACACAGCAACACTGTAACCCCACCATTAACACAGTCAACACAGCAGAATGTAATCCCAACATTCACATAGTCAACACAGCACCACTGTTGTAACAACCGCACCCTTCACACACAGTTCCAAACCCGAATAACTGTAACCCCACCATCTACACAGTCAGCACAGCAGCACATTGTAATTCCTCCACCATTACACAGTCAACACGCAGCACTGTAACCCCACCCATTCACACAGTTAGCACAGCAGCACTGTCACCCCCACCATTCACACAGTAAGCACATCAGCTACTGTAACCCCCCAACCATTTATACAGTCAACACAACAAAACCACCTTTCACACATTAAGGACAGCACCACGGTAACCCCACCATTTACACAATCAACACAACAACACTGTAAACCCACCATTACACAGTCAACACATCAGCACTGTAACCCACCATTTATACAGTCAACACAGCAACACTATGGTTAACAACCCACCTTAACCAAAGTCAGAACAAGAAGAACCAACCCTGTTGTAAAACGCCACCCTTTACACAGTCAACACAACGTAGCTTAGCACTCTAATCCGACACCCTTCGCACAGATCAAACATGAGAGTACTGCAACCCTTACCATTCACACAGTCAGGACAGCAGCACTC
The DNA here is from genome assembly GCA_009823505.1 of Rhizomys pruinosus. Classification (NCBI taxonomy): domain Eukaryota; kingdom Metazoa; phylum Chordata; class Mammalia; order Rodentia; family Spalacidae; genus Rhizomys; species Rhizomys pruinosus. The sequence goes on along the minus strand of VZQC01000717.1, from coordinate 2,375,157 downwards.
TAACCCGACCATTTATACCATCAACACAGAAGAACTGTAACCCCACCTTTCACACATGCCACAGACAGGCTGTATGTAACCCCACCATATCTACAGCCAACACACGCCAGCACCTTGTTAATCCCACCATTCACACAGTCAACACAGCAGCACTCAACCCCACCCCCACCTTTCACACTGTCAGCACAGCAGCTCTGTTACCTCACCATTCACACTGTCAACACAACAACACTGTAAACCCACCATTCACAGTTTCAGCACAGGTTGCCACTGTAACTCAGCATCACACAGTAACACGGTTCAGTATGTAAAACCACCATATTACACAGTCAACACAAACAGCCATGTAAACTCAGGCCTTCAGCATTTGCACATTCAACTCACAGAGCATCCAGCACTATAAACCCCAACCATTTTTACACCAGTCCAATTACAGAGAGTAGTTACAGTCATCCCCAACATTACACACGTCAAAAACCAAGAGAACTGTAACCCCAAAAATTCACACAGTCAACACATCAACACTGTAACCCACCATTACACTGTCAGCACGGCAGCAGTATAATCCCACCATTCACACTAGTCAGCCACAGCAGCCCGCACCTTTATCCCCACATTTTACACAGTCAACACAGCATTACTCTTAATTCCACCATTTACACAGTCAAACAGCAGCATATTGTAATCTCACCATTCACACGTCAAGACAGAAGCACTGTAACCCCACCATTCACACAGTCAGCACAGCAGCACTGTAACCCCCACTTTATACAGTCAATACAGCAGCACTTTAACCCCCACCACTCACACAGCCAAACCGCCGCGCTGAAACCCACACCAATCACACAGTCAACACAGCAGCACTTATCCCCCACATTCACACAGTCAACACAGCAGCAATATAACCCACACCATTCACACATTCAACAAAACAGCACTGTAACCATACCATTACACAGTCAACACAAAAACACTGTAACCCCAACATTAACACAGTCAACACAAAAGCACTCTAATCCCACCATTAACACAGTCAACACAGCAGCACTGTCACCCCAACATTTTCACTCATGTCACCACGCAGTACCTTGTAAACCCACCATTACCCAGTCAACACAGCAGCACTGTAACCCCACCATTGTCCACACACTCACCACAGCAGCACTGTAACCCCACCATTCCAACCCATTCCACCCAGCAGCACTGTATCCCCTCCATCCCCCAGTCCACACAGGAGGGAATATTATCTCTCCCTCCATTCACACAGTCATCACACCAGCACTGTAACCCCCACCATTCACACAGTCAAACAGCAGCACTGTATGTAATCCCAACATTCACAGTCACCAGCGCAGAACTGTAACCCCCACCATTCACAACATCAACACAGTAGCACTGTATCTCCACAATTTATACAGTCACCCACAAGCACAGCAGCACTGTAACTCCAAAATTCACACAGTCAAAACAGCAACACTGTAACCCACACCACCATTTACACAGTCAACCAAGCAGCACTGTAATCCCCACAATTCACAAAGTCAACCAAGAGCACTGTAACCCCCACCATTACACAGTCAACACAACAGCACTGTAACCAGACCCTTCACACTGTCAACACCGCAGCACTGTAACCCCCCCACTCACACACACAAAACAGCCATATGTAACCCTAGCATTTATACATTCAACACAGCATCATTATGATCCCAACCATTTCACCACAGTCAACACAGCAGCACTCTTAAACCACCATGTCTTCACCACAGTCAACCAGGCCGCCCTAAACCCCACCATCACACAGTCAACACAGCAGCACGTTAATCCTATCATTCACCTCGTCATACCACCGCCAGCACTGTTCCCCCACGTTCCACCATATTCCACATAGGAGGCCCCCCACTGTAACCCCACAATTTACTCAGTCCACACAGTCAGCAGTGAAACCCCCACCGTTTTTTCTTCTCTACAACATTCAACACAGCAGCACTGCAATTCCCACCATTTATACTGTCAACACAGAAGCACTGTAACCCCACCATTTACTCAGTCAACACAACAGCAGTGTAACCCCCACAGTTTACACGTTCAACAGAGCAGCACTGCAATCCTCACTATTTACACCGTCAACACAGGAGCACTGTAACCCCACCATTTACAGTCAACACAGCAGCACTGTAACACCCACCATTCACACTCCGCACAGGCCACTGTAACGCATTATTCAACACAGTCAATACAGCAGTAGTGTAATCCCCACCATTCACCCAGTCCACACAGCAGCGCACTGTAACCCCCACATTCACACAGTCAAACACAGCAGCACTTGTAACCCCCACCATTCACACAGTCAAACCAGCAGCACTGTAACCCCACCCTCACAGTCAACATAGCAGCACTGTAACAACACCATTCACACAGTCAACACAATAGTACTATAATCCCACCATAACCACAGTCAAAACACAGCAGCCACTGTACCCCAACATTACCTCACGTCAACACAGCCGTACTGTAAACCTCCCACCATTTACACGTAGCACAAGACAGAACTGTAACCCCCCACCATCACACAATCACGTACAGCATCACTGTAACCACCCCAACATTCACCACATTCAACACAGCATCACTGTGATCCCCTCCATTCACAAAGTCCACACAGGAGCACAGAATCCCCCACCATTCACTCAGTAAACACAGCAGCACTGTAAACCCCCCCATTCACACAGTCAATACAGCAGCACTTTGATCCCCTCCATTCACAAAGTCCACACAGGAGCACAGTATCCCCCACCATTCACACTGTCAACACAGCAGCATTGTAATCCCACCATTCACACGGTCAAAACAGCAGCACTGCAATCCCCAACATTTACACATTCAACACAACACTACTGTAACCCCACCATTCAAACACTCAGCACAGCAAGAATGTCATACCCACTATTGACACAGTCGCACAGAAAGCACTTGTACCCCCACCCTTTTATACAGTCAAAACCCAGCCACTGGATCCCCACCTTGCACACAGTTCAACAGAGCAGCACTGTAAACCACCCACCATCATCACACAGTCAAAGTCAACACAGCAGCACTGCCATCCCCACCATTTACACCGTCAACACAGCAGCACTGTAACCTCCCCATCACACATTCAGCACAGCCGCACTGTAACCCATCATTCACACAGTCAACATAGCAGCATTGTGATCCCCACCATTCACCCAGTCAACACAACAGCACTCTAAATCCCACCAATTGGACTCAGTCAGCACAGCTGCACTGTAACACCCACCATTCACACAGCAACACAGCAGCACGCAATCCCCACTATTTACAACGTCAACACAGCAGGGCATTCGTTAACCCCACCATTGACACAATCAACCACAGCAGCACTGAAACCCACCATTCACACATTCAGCACCGCAGCACTGTAACCCCAACAATCACACATTTCAACACAGCAGCATTGTAACCACACCATTCACACAGTCCACAAAGCAGCACAGTAACCTACATATTCAAAATAGTCAACACAGCAGCACTTAAACCCACACCATTCACACAGACAACACATCAGCACTCTAACCCCCACCATTCACCAAGTCAACACAGCAGCACTGGTAATCCCTCCCAACCATTCACACAGTAAACACAACAACAAACACGACGGTAAAACCACCACCATTCACACTGTCAATACAGAGGCACTGTAACCCCACCATTCACACACTCAGCACAGCAACACTGTAACCCTAGCATTTATACATTCAACACAGCATCACTGTTGATCCCCCACCATTCACACAGTCAACCAGCAGCACTGTAACACCACCATTTCACCACAGGTCAACCCACCACCCTTAACCGCCACCCTTTCACACAGAGTCAGCACAGCAGTACTGTAACCCTACCATTCACACATTCATTACAGCAGCACTGTAATCCCAAACATTCACACAGTCAAGAGAGTAGCACTGTAACCCCCCACCATTCACACAGGTCAAGACAGCAGCACTGTAACCCCACCCCTTACACACTCAAGACAGCAGCCCTGTAACCTCCACCTATTCACACAGTCCACCACAGCAGCACTGTTAATTTCAACACTCCGTCAGTCAACACATCAGCACTATAACCACATGAGTACACAGTCAACACCGGAGCACTTGTAACCCCCATCATTCACACAGTCAAGACAGCAGAATGTAATCCCACTATTCACACAGTCAGCAAAGCAGCACTGAAACCCCACCATTTATACAGTCAACACAGTAGCACTGTGATCCCCCACCTTTCAACAGTCAACAGAGCAGCCACGTAACCCCCACCATTCACACAGTAAACACAACAACAATGTAACCACACCATTTACACAGTAAACACAACAACAATGTAACCACACCATTTACACAGTAAACACAACAACAATGTAACCACACCATTTACACAGTAAACACAACAGCACTGTAAACCCACCATTACACATTCAACACAGCAGCACTGTGATCCCCACCATTCCCACAGTCAACACAAGCTACAGTAATACCCACCATTGACTCAGACACAAAGCAGCCCTCTAACAAAACACCATCACCACAGTCAACACAGCAGAATGTAATCCCATCATTCACACAGTCAGCACAGCAGCACTGTAACCCCACCATTTATACAGTCAACACAGTAGCACTGTGATCCCCACCATTCACACAGTCAACAGAGCAGCACTGTAACCCCCACCATTCACACAGTCAACACAGCAGCACTGCAATCCCCACCATTTACACTGTCAACACAGCAGCACTGTAACCCCACCATTCACACATTCAGCACAGCAGCACTGTAACCCCACCATTCACACATTCAACACAGCAGCACTGTGATCCCCACCATTCACACAGTCCACACAGGAGGACATTAACCCCCACCATTCACTCAGTAAACACAGCAGCACTGTAACCCCCACCATTCACACAGTCAACACAGCAGCACTGTAATCCCAACATTCACAGTCACCAGAGCAGCACTGTAACCCCCACCATTCACACCATCAACACAGTAGCACTGTATCTCCACAATTTATACAGTCAACACAGCAGCACTGTAACTCCAACATTCACACAGTCAAAACAGCAGCACTGTTACCCCCACCATTTATACAGTCAACACAGCAGCACTGTAATCCCCACCATTCACATAGTCAACACAACAGCACTGTAACCCCACCATTACACAGTCTACACAACAGCACTGTAACCAGACCATTCACACTGTCAACACAGCAGCACTGTAACCCCACCATTGACACACTCAGCACAACAGCACTGTAACCCCACCATTTATACATTCAACACAGCATCATTATGATCCCAACCATTCACACAGTCAACACAGCAGCACTCTAACCCCCATCATTCACACAGTCAACCCAGCCGCCCTTTAACCCCCACCATTCACACAGTCAACACAGCAGCACTGTAATCCTATCATTCACCTAGTCAACACAGCAGCACTGTTACCCCCACCGTTCACATATTCAACATAGGAGCACTGTAACCCCACAATTTACTCAGTCAACACAGCAGCAGTGAAACCCCCACCGTTTACACAGCAGCACTCTAACAACCACCATTCACACAGTCAACACAGCAGCACTGTAATCATACCATTTACACAGTCACCACAGCAGCATTGTAACCCCACCATTGACACAATCAACACAGCAGCACTGTATCCCCAATGTTTACACAGTCAGCACAGCAGCACTGTAACTCCAACATTCACACAGTCAAAACAGCAGCTCTGTAACCACCACCATTTATACAGTCAACACAGCAGAACTGTAATCCCCACCATTCACACAGTCAACACATCATCACTCTAACACAAAAATTACACAGTCAACACAACAGCACTGTAATACCACCATTTACACAGTCAACCCAGCAGCACTGTAATCCCCACCATTCACACAGTCAACACAACAGCACTGTAACCACACCCTTCACACTGTCAACACAGCAGCACTGTAACCCCACCATTTATACATTCAACACAGCATCACTGTGATCCCCACCAATCACACAGTCAACACACAAGTGTAACCTCCACCATTCACACAGTCAACACAGCAGCCCTTTAACCCCCACCATTCACACAATCAACACAACAGCACGAAACCCCACAATTACACAGTCCACACAACAACACTCTAATCCCACCATTTACACAATCAACACAACAGCACTGTAACCCCACGATTTACACAGTCAACACAGCAGAACTGTAATCCCTCCATTGACACAGTCAATACAGCAGCACTATAATCCCAAGATTCACACAGTCCAAAAGCAACACTGTAACCCCAACATTCACACACTAAGCACAGAAGCACTGTAACCCCCACCATTCACAAAGTCAACACAGCAGCACTGTAACCCCACCATTCACGCAGTCAGGACAGCAGCACTGTAACCCCATTTATACAGTAAATAGAGCAGCACTGTATCCCCACCATTTACACAGTCAGCACAGCAGCACTGTAACCTCACCATTCACACAGTCATCACAGCAGCACTGTAATCCCACGATTACCCAGTCAACACAACAGCACTCTAATTGCACCATTTACACAGTCAATACAGCAGCATTGTAATCTCACCATTCACACAGTCAACACAGCAGCACTGTAACCCCACCATTCACACAGTCAACACAGTAGCAATGTATCCCCCATCGTTCACACAGTCAACACAGCAGCACTGCAACCCCACCATTCACAGTCAAAACAACAGAACTGTGATCGCACCATTCACAGAGTCAACACAGCAGCACTGTAACCCCACCATTCACACAGCACAACAGGACTGTCACCCCACCATTCACACACACAGCACAGCAGCACTGTAACATCACCATTCACACTGTCAGCACAGCAGCACTATAACCCCACCATTCACACACACAGCACATCAGCACTGTAACGCCACCATTTACACAGTCAAAACAGCAGCACTGTAACCCTACCATTTACACAGTCAACACAGCAGCACTGTAACAACACCATTTACACAGTCAGCACAGCAGCACTCTAATCCCACGATTCACACAGTCTACACAGCAGCAGTGTAATTCCACCATTCACAGAGTCAACACAGCAGCACTGGAACCCCACCATTCACACAGCACAGCAGCACTGTCACCCAAACATTTACACAGTCAGCACAGCAGCACTGTAAGACCACCATTCACACTCTCAGCACAGCAGCACTATAACCCCACCATTCACACACTCAGCACAGCAGTAGTGTAACGCCAAGATTTACACAGTCAATACAGAAGCACTGTAACTCCACCATTCAAAGAGTCAAAACAGCAGCACTGTAACACCCACCATTTATACAGTAAACCCAGCAGCACTGTAATCCCCACCATTCACACAGTCACCACAAGAGCAATGTAACCACACCATTCACACTGTCAACACAGCAGCACTGTAACCCCACCATTCACACACTCAGCACAGCAGCACTGTAACCCTACCATTTATACATTCAACACAGCATCACTGTGATCCCCACCATTCACACAGTCAACACAGCAGCACTGTAACCCCACCATTCACACACTCAGCACAGCAGCACTGTAACCCCACCATTTATACATTCAACACAGCATCACTGTGATCCCCACCATTCACACAGTCAACACAGCAGCACTGTAACCCCACCATTCACACAGTCAACCCACCACCCCTTAACCGCCACCATTCACACAGTCAATACAGAAGCACTGTTATCCTAACATTCACCTAGTCAACACAACAGCACTGTAACCCCCACCATTCACACAGTCAATACAGCAGCACTGTAACCCACACCATTCACACAGTCAACACAGCAGCACTGTAATCTCAGCATTCACACAGTCATCACAGCAGCACTGTAACCCCACCATTCACACACTCAGCAGAGCAGCACTGTAACGCCACCATTTACGCAGTCAACAAAGCAGCACTGTAACCTCACCATTCACACACTCAGCACAGCAGCACTGTAACGCCACGATTTACACAGTCAACACAGCAGCACTGTAAACCTACCATTTACACAGTCAACACAGCAGCACTGTAACAACACCATTTACACAGTCAGCACAGCAGCACTCTAATCCCACAATTCACACAGTCTACACAACAGCACTGTAATCCCACCATTCACAGAGTCAACACAGCAGCACTCTAACCCGACCATTCACACAGCACAGCAGCACTGTCACCCCAGCATTTACACAGTCAGCACAGCAGCACTGTAACACCACCATTCACACTGACAGCACAGCAGCACTATAACCCCACCATTAACACACACAGCACAGCAGCACTGTAACCCCCCCATTCACACACTCAGCAGAGCAGTAGTGTAACGCCAAGATTTACACAGTCAATACAGCAGCACTGTAACTCCACCATTCAAACAGTCAAAACAGTAGTACTGTAACACCCACCATTTATAGAGTAAACCCAGCAGCACTGTAATCCCCACCATTCACACAGTCAACATAACAGCAATGTAACCACACCATTCACACTGTCAACACAGCAGCACTGTAACCCCAACATTCACACAGCACAGCAGCACTGTAACCCTAAAATTTATACATTCAAAACAGCATCACTGTGATCCCCACCATTCACAGAGTCAACACAGCAGCACTGTAACCCCACAATTCACACAGTCAACCCACCACCCCTTAACCACCACCATTCACACAGACAACACAGAAACACTGTAATCCTACCATTCACCTAGTCAACACAGCAGCACTGTAACCCCAACCATTCACACAGTCAACATAGCAGCACTGTAACCCCACCATTTACTCAGTCAACACAGCAGCACTGTAACCCCCTCCATTCACACAGTCAAGACAGCAGGACTGTAACCCCCATCATTCACACACTCAAGACAGCAGCACTGTAACCTCCACTATTCACACAGTCCACACAGCAGCACTGTAATTTCAACACTCCGTCAGTCAACACAGCAGCACTGTAACCCACATCATTCACACAGTCAACACAGGAGCACTGTAACCCCCACAATTCACACATTAACACAGCAGAATGTAATCCCACCATTCACACAGTCAGCACAGCAGCACTGTAACCCCACCATTTATACAGTCAACACAGTAGCACTGTGATCCCCACCATTCACACAGTCAACAGAGCAGCACTGTAACCCCCACCATTCACACAGTCAACACAGCAGCACTGCAATCATACCATTCACACAGTCACCACAGCAGCATTGTAAACCCACCATTGGCACAATCCACACAGCAGCACTGTATCCCCAACGTTTACACAGTCAGCACAGCAGCACTGTAACTCCAACATTCACACAGTCAAAACCGCAGGTCTGTTACCACCACCATTTATACAGTCAACACAGCAGAACTGTAATCCCCACCATTCACACAGTCAACACATCATCACTCTAACACAAAAATTACACAGTCAACACAACAGCACTGTAATACCACCATTTACACAGTCAGCACAGCAGCACTGTAATCCCCACCATTCACACAGTCAAGACAACAGCACTGTAACCAGACCATTCACACTGTCAACACAGCAGCACTGTAAAGCCACCATTCACACAGTCAGCACATAAGCACTGTAACCCCACCATTTATACATTCAACACAGCATCACTGTGATCCCCACCATTCACACAGTCAACACCGCAGCATTGTAACCCCCACCATTCACACAGTCAACACAGCAGCCCTTTAACCCCCAACATTCACACAGTCAACACAACAGCACGGTAACCCCACGATTGCACAGTCCACGCAATGACACTCTAATCCCACCATTTACACAATCAACACAACAGCACTGTAACCCCACGATTTACACAGTCAACACAGCAGGACTGTAATCCCTCCATTTACACAGTCAATACAGCAGCACTATAATCCCATGATTCACACAGTCCACACAACAACACTGTAACCCCACCATTCACACAGTCAGCACAGCAGCAGTGTAACCCCCACTATTCACACAGTCAACACAGCAGCACTGTAATCCCACCATTCACACAGACAACACAGAAGCACTGTAACCCCCACCATTCACAAAGTCAACACAGCAACACTGTATCCCCACCATTTACACAGTCAGCACAGCAGCACTGTAACCCCACCATTCACACAGTCAGCACAGCAGCACTGTAATCCCACGATTACACAGTCAACACAGCAGCACTCTAATTCCACCATTTACACAGTCAACACAGCAGCATTGTAATCTCACCATTCACACAGTCAACACAGCAGGACTGTAATCCCCACCATTCACACAGTCAACACAACAGCAATGTAATCACACCATTCACATTGTAAATACAGCAGCACTGTAACCCCACCATTCGCACACTCAGCACAGCAGTACTGTAACCCTACCATTTATACATTCAACACAGCATCACTGTGATCCGCTCCATTCATGCAGTCAACGCAGCAGCACTGTAACCCCACCATTCACACAGTCAACCCACCACCCCTTAACCGCCACCATTCACACAATCAACACAGAAGCACTGTAATCCTACCACTCACCTAATCAACACAGCAGCACTGTAAACCCAACCATTCACACAGTCAACATAGCAGCACTGTAAACCCACCATTTACTCAGTCAACACACAGCACTGTAACACCCATCATTCACACAGTCAAGACAGCCGCACTGTAACCCCCACCATTCACACACTCAAGACAGCAGCACTGTAACCTCCACCATTCACACAGTCCACACAGCAGCACTGTAATTTCAACACTCCGTCAGTCAACACAGCAGCACTGTAACCCACATCATTCACACAGTCAACACAGCAGAATGTAATCCCACCATTCACACAGTCAGCACAGCAGCACTGTAACCCCACCATTTATACAGTCAACACAGTAGCACTGTGATCCCCACCATTCACACAGTCAACAGAGCAGCACTGTAACCCCCACCATTCACACATTCAACACAGCAGCACTGTGATCCCCTCCATTCACACAGTCCACCCAGGAGCACAGTATCCCCCACCATTCACTCAGTCAACACAGCAGCACTGTAACCCCCACCATTCACACAGTCAACACAGCAGCACTGTAATCCCACCATTCAAAGTCACCAGAGCAGCACTGTAACCCCCACCATTCACACCATCAACACAGCAGCACTG
>VZQC01000717.1:2345869-2358220 GCA_009823505.1 Rhizomys pruinosus | reverse complement strand
AGTCAGCACAGCAGCACTGTAACCCCACCATTCATACAGTCAGCACAGCAGCACTGTAACCCCACCATTCACACACTCAGCACAGCAGCACTGTAAACCTTTCATTCACAAACTCAGCACAGCATCACTGTAACGCCACCATTTACACAGTCAACACAGCAGCACTGTAACCCAACCATTTACACAGTCAACACAGCAGCACTGTATCCACACCATTCACACACTCAGCACAGCGGCACTGTAACGCCACCATTTACATAGTCAACACAGCAGCACTGTAACCGCACCATTCACACACTCAGAACAGCAGCACTGTAACGCCACTGTTTACAAAGTAAACACAGCAGCACTGTAACCCCTCCATTTACACAGTCAACACAGCAGCACTGTAACCACACCATTCACACACTCAGAACAGCAGCACTGTAACACCACCATTTACACACTAAACACAGCAGCACTCTAACCCCACCATTTATACACTCAACACAGCAGCACTGTAACCGCACCATTCACACACTCAGTACAGCAGCACTGTAATGCCACCATTTACACAGTAAACACAGCAGCACTGTAACCCCACCATTTATACGCTCAACACAGCAGCACTGTAACCCCACTATTCACACAGTCAACACAAAAGCACTGTAATCACACCATTCACACAGTCAACACAACAGCACTCTAACCCCACCATTTATACGCTCAACACAGCAGCACTGCAATCCCCACCATTTCCACCATCAACACAGCAGCACTGTAACCCCACCATTCACACAATCATCACAGCAGCACTGTAGCCCCACTATTCACACATTCAACACAGCAGCACTGTGATCCCCACCATTCACACAGTCAACACAGCAGCACTGTAACCCCCAACATTCACACAATCAACACAGCAGCACTGTATCCCCACAATTTATACAGTCATCACAGCAGAACTGTAACTCCTCCATTCAAAGAGTCAAAACAGCTGCACTGTAACACCCACCATTGATACAGTAAAACCAGCAGCACTGTAATCACCACCATTCACACAGTCAACACAACAGCAATGTAACCACACCATTCACACTGTCAACACAGCAGCACTGTAAACCCAACATTCCACACTCAGCACAGCAGCACTGTAACCCTACCATTTGTACATTCAACACAGCATCACTGTGACCCCACCATTCACACAGTCAACACAGCAGCTCTGTAACCTCACCATTCACACACTCAGCACAGCAGCACTGTACCCCTACCATTTATACATTCAACACAGCATCTCTGTGACCCCCAGCCTTCACACAGTCAACACAACAGCAATGTAACCACACCATTCAGACTATCAACACAGCAGCACTGTAAACCCACCATTCACTCACTCAGCACAGCATCACTGTAACCCTACCATTGGTACATTCAACACAGCATCACTGTAACCCCAAAATTTACACAGTCAGCACAGCAGCACTGTAATCCCACCATTCACACACTCAGCACAGCAGCACTGTAACCCTGCCATTCACACACTCAACACAGCAGCACTGTAATTGCCACCATTCACGCAGTCAACACAGCAGCACTGTAACCCCACCATTCACACAGTCAACAAAACAGCACTGTAATCACACCATTCACACAGTCAACACAACAGTACTGTAATCCCACTTTTCACACAGTCAAAACAGCAGCACTGTAACCCCACCATTTACTCAGTCAACACAGCAGCACTGCAAACCCCACCATTTCCAGCATCAACACAGCAGCACTGTAAACCCACCATTCACACAATCATCACAGCAGCACTGTAGCCCCACTATTCACACATTCAACACAGCAGCACTGTAATCACACCATTCACACAGTCAACACAACAGTACTGTAATCCCACTTTTCACACAGTCAAAACAGCAGCACTCTAACCCCACCATTTACACAGTAAACACAGCAGCACTGTAACCGCACCATTCACACACTCAGCACAGCAGCACTGTAACGCCACCAGTTACACAGTCAAAACAGCAGCACAATAACCGTACCATTCACACTGATGATGGGGATCACTGTGCTGCTGTGGTGAATGTGTGAATAATTGGGTTACACTGCAAATGCTTGTGCTAGGAATGTGTGAATGTTGTGGTTTACAGTGTTGCTGTGTTGACTTCGTGAATGGTCGGGGTTACAGTGCTGCTGTGTTGACGGTGTAAATAGTGAGGATTGCAGTGCTGCTCTGTTGAACATGTAAACGGTGGGGGTTACACTGCTTCTGTGTTGACTGAGTAAATGGTTGGTTTACAGTGCTTCTATGTTGAATATGTGAATGTTGGGGGTAACAGTGCTGCTGTGTTGACTTGGTGAATGATAGCATTACAGTGCTGCTGTGTTGACTGTGTGAATGGTGGGGGTTAGAGTGCTGTTGTGTTGACTGTGTGAATGGTGGGGATCACAATGATGCTGTGTGAATGTATAAATTGTGGGGTTACAGTGCTGCTGTGCTGAGTGTGTTGAATGGTGGGTTACAGTGCTGATGTGTTGACAGTGTGAATGGTCTGGTTACAGTGCTGTTTGTGTTGAATGTGTGAATGGTGGGATTACGTGCTGCTGTGCTGACTGTAAAAGTTGGGGTTACAATGCTGTTGTGCTGACTATGTAAATGTTGGAATTACAGTGCTGTGTGAATGCTGGGATTACAGTGCTGCTGTTTTGACTGTGTGGATGGTGAGTTACAGTGCTGCTGTTGCTGACTGTATAAATTTGTGGGATACAGTGTTGTTGTTTTGACTGTGTGAATGTTGGGTTTACAGTTCTGCTGTGCTGACTGTGTTATTGGTGGGGTTACAGTGCTGTAGTGTTGACTGTGTGAATGGTGGGGGGTTACAGTGATGCTGTTGTTGACTGAGTGAATGGTGGAGGATACTGTCCTCCTAGTGTGGGACTAGTTGTGAATGGAAGGCGATCACAGTTCTGTTGTGTTGACTGTGTGATGGTGGGGTTACAGTGCTGCTGTTTGACTGTGTAAATGGTGGGGGTTACAGTACTGCTCTGTTGACTGAGTAAATGTTGGGGTTACAGTCCTGCTCTGTTGACTGTGTGAATGGTGGGTATTACAGTACTGTTGTGTTGACTGTGAATGGTGTGATTACAGTTCTGTTGTGTTGACTGTGAATTGTGGGGTTACAGTCCTGCTGTCCTGACTGTGTGAATGGTAGGGATACAGTGCTGCTGCTGTTGACTGTTGTGAATGGTGGGGGGTACAGTGCTGCTTTGGTTGACTCTGTTGAATGATTGGGATCACAGTGCTGCTGTTGCTGTATAAATGGGGTTACAGTGCTGGCTTTGCTGACTGTGTGAATGGAGGTGTTACAATGCTGCTGTTTTGACTGTGTAAAAGGTGGGATTACAGTGATGCTCTGTTGACTGTGTGAAAGGTGTGGTTACAGTGCTGCTATGTTTACTGTATAAATGGTGGGTTTACAGTGCTGCTCTGTTGACTGTGTAATCGTGGGATTACAGTGCTACTGTGCTGACTGTGTGTGAATGTGGGATTAGAGTGCTGTTGTGGTGACTGTGTAATGGTGGGGTACAGTGCTGCTCTGCTGACTGAATGGTGGGATTACATTCTGCTTTGTTGACTGTGTGAATAGTGTGGGTTACAGTGCTGCTGTATTGAATGTGTAAATGGTAGGGGTTACAGTGCTGCTGTGTTGACTGTGTAAATCGTGGGGGTTACAAGTGCTGCTGTGTTGAATGTGCAAATGCTGGCATTACAGGTGTGTTATGTGTTGACTGTGTAATGGTGGGTTTACAGTACTGATGTGTTTACTGTGTGAATGCTGTAATTACAGATGCACCTGCTGCTGACAGCAACAAATGTGAATCACAGGTAGGGTTAAGGTGACTGCTTGTGTTAGGATAGGTGTGCATGGCTGGGCTCACAAGAGCTGTGTTGAGTGTTTGGTGGGGTTAAAGTGTTCTTGTGTTGACTGTGTGAATGGTGGGCTTACACCAGTTGCTGTTAGTGCTTGGCTGTATAACATTGGTGGGGTTACAGGCTGCTGTGCTGACTGCTCCTGTATGAAAGGTTGGGGTTACAGCTTTCTTTCTGTGTTGACTGATAATTGGTCAAAGGTCGTATTGAGTGGTGCTGTGCCTGGACTGCACACAACACAAAAAACACAAGTGAATGGTAGGGTCTTACAGTTACTCCTGTAGTTGAACTGTCCCGCGACATGGTCGGGATTCGTGCTGCTTTGTATGACTGTTGTAAATCTGTGAGGGTTTACCAGTGCTGCTGCTGACTGACTGTGTGAATGGTGGGGTACAGTGTTGCTGTGTTGACGGTGTAAATAGTGAGGATTACAGTGCTGCTCTGATGACTGTGAATGTTGGCGGTGACAGTGTGCTGGTGCTCTGTGACATAGCTGTGGGTTACAGATGCTTGCTGTGCTTGACTGTGTAAATGTTGGGATTACAATGCTGCTGTACTGACTGTGTAAATGGGATTACTGTGGTTCTGTGTTGACTGTGTGAAAGTTGCGGTTACAGTGCTGTTGTTTTTAATGTTTGAATGGTGGGGATTACACTACTGCTGTTGTTGGAACTTGACGGAAGAGGTTGAAATTACCGTGCTGCTAGTGTGGACTGTACGTGAATGGTGCGAAGGTTCATACAGTGCTTTTGCTGTATACTTTGACTGTGATGAAATCGAGCTAGAGGTTACAGTGCTAGCTATGCTTGAATATTGTAATGGTTGAGGGGTTACAGTGCAATGCTGTGTTGCCACTTATGTGAACTAGGCTAGGATACAGTGCTCTTTTGTTGAGTGTGTGAATGGTGCGGTTTACAGTGCTGCTGTGTAGAATGTGTGAATGGTGGGAGTTAAAGTGTTGCTGTATTGCCTGTGTGAATTTTGGGATTACAGTGCTGCTGTAATGAATGTGTATTAAGTGGTGGGTTACAGTTGGCTGGTGTGACTGAGTGTGTGAATTGTTGTTACCATGCTGCTGTTACTGACGTGTGTTAAGAGTCGGGGTTACAGGCTAGCTGTGCTTGAAGGTGTGAATGGTGGCCCATTTACAGAGCTAGTGATGTGAACTGGAGTGAATGCGTGCGTTACAGTGCTGCTGTGTTGACCTGCGTGAATTTGTGGGGATTTACAGTGGGCTGCTGTGTGGCTGGGTGTAAATTCGGATAGATGGGGTACAGTGCTTCTCTGCTGACTGTGTGAATGATGGGTGTTACAGTGCTGTGTGTTGACTGTGTAAACCGTGGGATTACAGTGCTGCTTTGCTGAATGTGTAAATTTTTGGGTTACACTGCTGCTGTCTGTCTGACTGTATTAAATGGCCGGGGTTACAGTTGCTGCTGTGCTGACTGAGGAAGGAAATGTGGGGTACAGTGCTGTTTTATCTGAGCTATGTAAATGGTTTGGAATTACAGTTGCTGTGTGAATGCTTGGGATTACACTAGCTGCTTATGTTGACTGTGGATCTGGGTTAGAGTGCTGCTGTGCGAATGTGTGTAAATGGTGTGGTTACATTGTTGTTGTGTTTACTGTGTAAATGGTGTGGTTACATTGTTGTTGTGTTTACTGTGTAAATGGTGTGGTTACATTGTTGTTGTGTTGAATATGTGAATGGTGGGTGTAACAGTGCTGCTGTGTTGACAGTTTGAATGGTGTGGTTACAATGCTGCTGTGTTGACTGCATAAATGGTGGTGTTACAGTGCTTGTTGTGTTGAGTGTGTAAATGTTGGGATTACATTGCTGCTGTGTGGACTGTGTACATGGTGGGAATACAGTGAAGTTGGGAAGAATGTGTGAATGGGTTTACAGTGCTATTGTGTTGAATGTTGGAATTGTGGGGATACAGTGCTGCTGTGTTTACTGTGTAAATGGTGGGGTTTACAGTACTGCTGTGTTGACTGTGGGAATGGTGGGGTTACAGTGCTTATGTGTTCATGATGTGTGAATGGTGGGGTTTCAGTGATGCTGTGTTGACTGTGTAAATGTTGGGGGTTACGATGCTGCTGTGTTGACTGTGGAAATGCGTAGGTTTACAGTGCTGTTGTGTTGAATGTGTGAATGGTGGGATTACATTGCTGCTGTGTTGACTGCGTAATGGTGGGGTTACAGTGATTCTGTGTTGACTGTAAATGTTGGGGTTACAGTGCTGCTTTGCTGAATGTGTAAATGGTGGGTTACAGTGCTGCTGTGGTGCCTGTGTGAATGGTGATGAATTCAGTGTTGTTGGTTGAATAGTGATGAATGGGCATGATACAGATGCTGTTGTTTTGACTGTGTGAATTGTGGGATTACAGTGCTGCTTTGTTGTTTACTTGTCGCTCATCGTTGGGGTTTACAGTGGTGCTGTATTGACTGTGTAAATAGTGGGATTACAGTGTGCGTGCTGACTTGTATACAATTGTGGGGAAACAGTGGGCTGTGTTTTGAATTTGCGAAATGGTGGGGGTTACCGTGCTTCTGTGTTGTCTGTGTAAAAGGTAGGGATTACAGTGCTGCAGTGTTTGACCTGTGTGAATGAGGGATTACGTGCTCGTGTTGAATGACTGTTGAATGGTGGGGGTTAGCTGTCGTGTTGACTGTGTGAATGGTGGGGGTTACGGTGTTGTGTGTGACTGTGTGAATGAAATCGGGGATTTCATGTTGGGCTGCTGCTGTTGACTGTGTGAATGTTGGGTTTACAGTTCTGCTGTGCTGAATGTCCGTGCACATAGGTGGTGTTACAGTGCTGCTGTACTGACTGTGTTATTTAAAATGGTGGTTTTACAGTGCTGCTGTTTTGACGGTTCTTCTTGTACACTTAGTGGGATTCAGTGATGCTGTTTTGACTGTGTGAACGGTGGGGGTTACACTGCTTCTGTGTTGACTGAGTAATTGGTTGGGTTACAGTGCTTCTATGTTGAATATGTGAATGTTGGGGGTAACAGTGCTGCTGTGTTGACTTGGTGAATGATAGCATTTACAGTGCTGCTTTTTTGACTGTGTGAATGGTGGTGTTTAGAGTGCTGTTGTTTTGACTGTGTGAATTGTGCAATTACAATGCTACTGTGCTGACTGTGTAAATGATGTTATTACAGTGCTGCTGTGCTGAAAGTGTGAATGGTGGGGTAAGNTTCACACAGTCCACACAGCAGCACAGTAACCCCCACCATTCACACAGTCAACACAGCAGCACTGTAACCCCCACCATTCACACAGTCAACACAGCAGCACTGTAACCCCCACCATTCACACAGTCAACACAGCAGCACTGTAATCCCTCCATTCACACAGTCAACACAGCAGCACTCTAATCCCGACCATTCACACAGTCCACATAACTGCATTGTAAACCCACTTTTCACACAGTCAACACATCAGCACTGTAACCCCACCATTCACACAGTCAACACAATAGCACTGTATTCCCACCATTTACACAGTCAACACATCAGCACAGTAACAGCACCATTACACAGTCAACCCATCTGCACTGTAACCCCACCAATACACAGTCCACACAACAGCACTCTAATCCCACCATTTACACAATCAACACAACAGCACTGTAACCCCACGATTTACACAGTCAACACAGCAGGACTGTAATTCCCCCATTTACACAGTCAATACAGCAGCACTATAATCCCACGATTCACATAGTCAACACAACAACACTGTAACCCCACCATTCACACAGTCAGCACAACAGCAGTGTAACCCCCACTATTCTCACAGTCAACACAGCAGCACTGTAATCCTACCATTCACACAGGCAACACAGCAGCACTGTAACCCCCACCATTCACACAGTCAAGACAGCAGCACTGTAACTCCCACCACTCACACACTCAGGACAGCAGCACTGTAACCTCCACCATTCACACAGTCCACACAGCAGCACTGTAATTTCAACACTCCGTCAGTCAACACAGCAGCACTGTAACCCACATCATTCACACAGTCAATGCAGGAGCACTGTAACCCCCACCATTCACACAGTCAACACAGCAGAATGTAATCCCACCATTCACACAGTCAACACAGCAGCAATGTAACCCTAAAATTTATACATTCAAAACAGCATCACTGTGATCCCCACCATTCACACAGTCAACACAGCAGCACTGTAACCCCACCATTCACACAGTCAACCCACCACCCCTTAACCGCCACCATTCACACAGTCAACACAGAAGCACTGTAATCCTACCATTCACCTAGTCAACACAGCAGCACTGTAACCCCAACCATTCACACAGTCAACATAGCAGCACTGTAACCCCACCATTTACTCAGTCAACACAGCAGCACTATAATACCCACCATTCACACAGTAAAGACAGCAGCACTGTAACCCCCACCATTCACACACTCAAGACAGCAGCACTGTAACCTCCAACATTCACACAGTCCACACAGCAGCACTGTAATTTCAACACTCCGTCAGTCAACACAGCAGCACTGTAAACCATATCATTCACACAGTCAACACAAGAGCACTGTAACCCCCACCTATCACACAGTCAACACAGCAGAATGTAATCCCACCATTGAGTCAGCACAGCAGCACTGTAACCCCACCATTTATACAGTCAACACAGTAGCACTGTGATCCCCACCATTCACACAGTCAACAGAGCAGCACTGTAACCCCCACCATTCACACATTCAACACAGCAGCACTGTGATCCCCTCCATTCACACAGTCCACCCAGGAGCACAGTATCCCCCACCATTCACTCAGTCAACACAGCAGCACTGTAACCCCAACCATTCACACAGTCAACACAGCAGCACTGTAATCCCACCATTCACACAGTCATCACAGCAGCACTGTAACCCCACCATTCACAAAGTCAACCCACCACCCCTTAACCGCCACCATTCACACAGTCAACACAGAAGCACTGTAATCCTACCATTCACCTAGTCAACACAGGAGCACTGTAACCCCAAACATTCACAGAGTCAACATAGTAGCACTGTAACCCCACCATTTACTCAGTCAACACAGCAGCACTGTAACACCCACCATTCACACAGTCAAGACAGCAGCACTGTAATCCCCACCATTCACACACTCAAGACAGCAGCACTGTAACCTCCACTATTCACACAGTCCACACAGCAGCACTGTAATTTGAACACTCCGTCAGTCAACACAGCACCACTGTAAACCACATCATACACACAGTCAACACAAGAGCACTGTAACACCCAACATTCACACAGTCAACACAGCAGAATGTAATCCCACCATTCACACAGTCAGCACAGCAGCACTGTAACCCCACCATTTATACAGTCAACACAGTAGCACTGTGATCCCCACCATTCACACAGTCAACAGAGCAGCACTGTAACCCCCACCATTCACACAGTCAACACAGCAGCACTGCAATCCCCACCATTTACACCGTCAACACAGCAGCACTGTAACCCCACCATTCACACATTCAGCACAGCAGCACTGTAACCCCATCATTCACACATTCAACACAGCAGCACTGTGATCCCCACCATTCACACAGTCCACACAGCAGCACAGTAATCCCCAACATTGACTCAGTCAACACAGCAGCACTCTAACCCCCACCATTCACACAGTCAACACAGCAGCACTGTAATCATACCATTCACACAGTCACCACAGCAGCATTGTAACCCCACCATTGACACAATCAACACAGCAGCACTGTATCCCCAACGTTTACACAGTCAGCACAGCAGCATTGTAACTCCAACATTCACACAGTCAAAACAGCAGCTCTGTAACCACCACCATTTACACAGTCAACACAACAGCACTGTAACCCACCATTTACACAGTCAACACAGCAGCACTGTAATCCCCACCATTCACACAGTCAACACAAGTGCACTGTAACAACATCATTCACTCAGTCCACATATCAGCACTGTAACCCCACCATTACACAGTTAACACAACTGTACTCTAATCCCACCATTTATGCAGTCAACACATCAGCACTATAACCACATGAGTACACAGTCAACACAACAGCACTGTAACCTCACCATTACACAGTCAACACAATAGCACTGTAACCCCATCATACACACAGAACGGCAGCACTGTAACCCCAAAATTTACACAGTCAGCACAGCAGCACTGTAACCCCACCCATTCACACAGTTAGCACAGCAGCACTGTAACCCCATCATACACACAGCACGGCAGCACTGTAACCCCAAAATTTACACAGTCAGCACAGCAGCACTGTAACCCCACCCATTTACACAGTTAGCACAGCAGCACTGTAACCCCACCATTCACACACTCAACACAGCAGCACTGTGATCCCCACCATTCACACAGTCAACACAGCAGCACTGTAAACCCCCCATTCACACAGTCAACACATCAGCACTGTAAACCCACCATTACACATTCAACACAACAGCACTGTAACCCCCACCATTCACACAGTCAACACAGCAGCACTGTAACCCCCACCATTCACACAGTCAACACAGCAGCACTGCAATCCCCACCATTTGCACAGTCAACACAGCAGCACTGCAATCCCCACCATTTAACAGTCAACGCAGCAGAGCTGTAATGCCCACTTTTCACACAGTCAACACAAGGGTACTATAACCCCCACATTCTCACAGTCAACACATCAGCAATGTTACCCCACCATTTACAAAGTGAACACAGCGGAACTCTAATCCCCACCATTCACACAGTCAACATATCAGCAAGGTAACCCCACCATTACAGAGACAACACAACAGCACTGTAATCCCAACATTTACACAGTCTACACAGAAGCACTGTAATCCCACCATTCACACAGTCAACACAGCATCACTGTAACCCCACCATTCACACAGCACAGCAGCACTGTCACCCCAACAATTCACAGTCAGCACAGCAGCACTGTAACCACACCATTCACAAAGTCAGCACAACAGCTCTGTAACCCCACCATTTATACAGTCAACACAGCAGCACTGAAAACCCACCTTTCACACAGTCAGCACAGCTGCACTGTAATCCCACTATTCACACAGTCAACAAAGCAACACTGTAACTCCATCATACACACAGCACAGAAGCACTGTAACCCCAAAATTTACACACTCAGCACAGCAGGACTGTAATCCCACCATTCACACACTCAACACAGCAGCACTGTAATCCCCACCATTCACACAGTCAACACAACAGCACTGTAACCCCACCATTCACACAATCAACACAGCAGCACTGCAATCTCCACCACTTACCCGGTCAACAGAGCAGCACTGCAATCCCCACCATTTACACATTCAACACAGCAGCACTGTAATGCCCACCATTCACACAGTCAACACAAAAGTACTGTAACCCCACCATTCACACAGTCAACACAGTAGCAAAGTAACCACATCATTTACCCAGTGAACACAGCAGAACTCTAATCCCCACCATTCACACAGTCAACACAACAGCACTGTAACCCCACAATTTATACAGTCAACACAGCAGGACCGTAATCCCACCATTTATACAGAAAACGCAGAAGCATTGTAACCCCACCATTCACACACTCAGGACAGCAGCACTGTAAAGCCACCATTTAACCAGTCAGCACAGCAGCACTGTAACCCCAAAATTTACACAGTCAACACAGCAGCACTCTAACAAAAACATTTACACAGTCAGCTCAGCAGCACTCGAATCCCACCATACACACAGTATACAAAGCAGCACAGTAACCCCGCCATTCACACAGCACAGCAGCACTGTCACCCCAACATTTACACAGTCACCACAGCAGCACTGTAACCCCACCATTCATACAGTCAGCACAGCAGCACTGTAACCTCACCATTCATACAGTCAGCATAGCAGCACTGTAACCCCACCATTCACACACTCAGCAGAGCAGCACTGTAACCCCACCATTCACACACTCAGCACAGCAGCACTGTAACCCCACCATTCACACACTCAGCACAGCAGCACTGTAAACCCACCATTCACACACTCAGCACCACATCACTGTAATGCCACCATTTACACAGTCAACACAGCAGCACTGTAACCGCACCATTCACACACTCAGCACAGCAGCACTGTAACGCCACCATTTACACAGTCAACACAGCACCACTGTAACCCCACCATTTACACAGTAAGCACAGCAGCACTGTAAGCCCACCATTTATACAGTCAACACAGCAGCACTGTAACCCTACCATTTACACAGTCAACACAGCACCACTGTAACCGCACCATTCACACACTCAGCACAGCAGCACTGTAACGCCACCATTTACACAGTAAACACAGCAGCACTGTAACCCCACCATTTATACACTCAGCAGAGCAGCACTGTAA
>VZQC01000717.1:2158711-2331499 GCA_009823505.1 Rhizomys pruinosus | reverse complement strand
CCCCCACCATTCACACAGTCAACACAGCAGCACTGTAACCCCACCATTCACAGTCAACACAACAGAACTGTAATCACACCATTCACACAGTCAACACAACAGTACTGTAATCCCACCATTCACACAGTCAACACAGCAGCACTGTAACCCCAACATTTACTCAGTCAACACAGCAGTACTGTAACCCCCACCATTTACACAGTCAACACAGCAGCACTGTAACCCCACCATTCACACAATCAGCACAGCAGCACTGTAACCCCACCATTCACACATTCAACACAGCAGCACTGTGATCCCCTCCATTCACACAGTCCACACAGGAGCACAGTATCCCCCACCATTCACTCAGTCAACACAGCAGCACTGTAACCCCCACCATTCACACAGGCAACACTACAGCACTGTAATCCCACCATTCACAGTCACCAGAGCAGCACCGTAATCCCCACCATTCACACCATCAACACAGCAGCACTGTATCCCCAAAATTTATACAGTCAGCACAGCAGCACTGTAACTCCACCATCCACACAGTCAAAAGAGCAGCACTGTAACCCCCACCATTTATACAATCAACAGAACAGCACTGTATCCCACCATTTACACAGTCAACCCAGCATCACAGTAATCCCCACCATTCACACATTCAACACAACAGCACTGTAACCAGACCATTCACACTGTCAACACAGCAGCACTGGAAAACCACCATTCACACACTCAGCACAGCAGCACTGTAACCCCACCATTCACACACTCAGCACAGCATTACTGTAACGCCACCATTTTCACAGTCAACACAGCAGCACAGTAACCCGACCATGTACACAGTCAACACAGCAACACTGTAACCACACCATTCACACACTCAGCACAGCAGCACTGTAATGCCACCATTTACAGTCAACACAGCAGCACTGTAACCCCACCATTCACGCACTCAGAACAGCAGCACTGTAACGCCACCATTTACACAGTAAACACAGCAGCACTGTAACCCCACCATTTATACAGTCAACACAGAATCACTGTAACCCCACCATTTACACAGTCAACACAGCAGCACTGTAACGCCACCATTTATACACTCAAAACAGCAGCACTGTAACCCGACCATTCACAAAGTCAACACAACAGCACTGTAATCACACCATTCACACAGTCAACACAACAGTATGTAACCCCACCATTCACAAACTCAGCACAGCAGCACTGTAACACTACCATTTGTACATTCAACACAGCATCACTGTGATCCCCAGCATTCACACAGTCAACACAACAGCAATGTAACCACACCATTCACACTGTCAACACAGCAGCACTGTAACCCCAACATTCACACACTCAGCACAGCAACACTGTAACCCTACCATTTGTACATTCAACACAGCATCACTGTGATCCCGACCATTCACACAGTCAACACAGCAGCACTGTAACCCCACCATTCACACTGTCAGCACAGCTGCACTGGAACCCCCCATTCACAGTCAACACAGCAGCACAGGGATGCCCACCATTCACACAGTCAACACACCAGTACTGTAACCCCCAACATTCACACAGTCAGCACAGCAGCACTGTAACCCCACCATTCACACAGTCAACACAGTAGCACTGTGATCCACACTATTCACGTAGTCCACACAGCAGCACAGTAACCCCCACCATTCACACAGTCAATACAGCAGCACTTTAACCCCCACCATTCACACAGTCAATACAGAAGCACTGTAACCCCCACTATTCACACCATCAACAGAGCAGCACTGTATCCCCACAATATATACAGTCAGCACAGCAGCACTGTAACTCCACCATTCACACAGTGAAAACAGCAGCACTGTAACCCCCACCATTTATATAGGCAACACAGCAGCACTGTAAACCCCACCATTCACACTGTCAAAACAAAAGCACTGTAACCCCACCATTCACACAGTCAAAATATCAGCACTGTAACCCCACCATTACACAGTCAACACAACAGCACTGTAATCCCAACATTAACACACTCAACCCCGCAGCACTGTAATCCCCACCATTCACACAGTCAACACAACAGCTCTGTAACCACACCATTCACACTGTCAACTCAGCAGCACTGTAACCCCACCATTCATAGTCACCACAGCAGCTTTGTAACCCTAACATTTATACATTCAACACAGCATCACTGTGATCCCCACCATTCACACAGTCAACATAGCAGCACTGTAACACCCACCATTCACACAGTCAACCCAGCAGGCCTTTAACCCCCGCCATTCACACAGTCATCACAGCAGCACTGTAATCCTACTATTCACCTACTCAAGACAGCAGCACTGTAACCCTACCAATCACACAGCACAGCAGCACTGTAACCCCACCATTTACACAGTCAGCACAGCAGCACTGTAACCCCACCATTCACACAGTCAGCGCAGCAGCACGGTAACCACACCATTTATACAGTCAACACAGCAGCACTGTAACCCCACCTTTCACACAGACAGCCCAGCAGCACTGTAATCCCACCATTTACACAGTCAACACAGCAGCACGGTAATCTGACCATTCACCCAGTCAAAACAGCAGCACTGTAATCCTACCATTCACCTACTCAACACAGGAGTACTGTAATCTGTAATCCCACCATTCACAAAGTCAACACAGCAGCACTGTAACCCCACCAATCACACAGCACAGCAGCACTGTAAACCAACAATTTACACAGTCAGCACAGCAGCACTGTAACCCCACGATTAACACACTCAGTGCAGCAGCACTGTAACCACACCATTTATACAGTCAACACAGCAGCACTGTAACCCCACCTTTCACAAAGACAGCACAGCAGCACTGTAACCTCACCATTTACACAGTCAACACAGCAGCATGGTAATCTGACCATTCACCAAGTCAACACAGCAGCACTGTAACCGCACAATTCACACAGTCAGCACTGCAGCACTGTAACCTCACCATTGACACAGTCAATACAGCAGTACTGTAATCCCCATCATTCACACAGTCAACAGAGCAGCACTGTAACCACCACCAGTCACACAGTCAACACAGCAACACTGTAACCCCCACCACTTACACAGTCAACACAGCAGCACAGAAGCACTGTCACCCCAACATTTACACAGTCAGAGAAGCAGAACTGTAACACCACCATTCACACTGTCAGCACAGCAGCACTATAACCCCACCAATCACACACACAGCACAGCAGCACTGTAACTCCACCTTTCACGCAGTCAAAACAGCAGCACTGTAACCCCCACCATTTACACAGTCAACACAGCAGCACTATAATCCCCGCCATTCACACAGTCAACATATCAGCACCGTAACCCCATCATTCACACAGTCAACACATCAGTACTGTAAACCCACCATTACTCAGTCAACACAACAGCACTGTAATCCCACCATTTACCCATTCAACACAGCAGCACTTTAACCCCCACCAGTTAAACAGTCAATACAGCAGTACTGTAATCCCCACCATTCACAGAGTCAACACAAGAGCAGTGAATCCCCACCATTCACACAGTCAACACAACAGCACTGTAACCACACCATTCACACTATCAACACAACAGCACTATAATCCCACCATTCACACAGTCAGCACAGCAGCACTGTAATCCCACCATTACACAGTCAACACAGCAGCACTGTAATCCCACGATTTACACAGTCAACACAGCAGCATTCTAATCTCACCATTCACACAGTCAACACAGCAGCACTGTAACCCCACCACTCACATGGTCAGCACAGCAGTATTGTAACTGCATCATTTCCACAGTCAAAACAGCAGCACTGCATCCGCAACATTGAAACAGTCAACACAGCAGAACTGTAAACCCCACCATTCACACAGTCAACACAGCAGCACTGTAACCCCACCATTCACAGTCAACACAACAGAACTGTAATCACACCATTCACACAGTCAACACAACAGTACTGTAATCCCACCATTCACACAGTCAACACAGCAGCACTGTAACCCCAACATTTACTCAGTCAACACAGCAGTACTGTAACCCCCACCATTTACACAGTCAGCACAGCAGCACTGTAACCCCACCATTCACACAATCAGCACAGCAGCACTGTAACCCCAACATTCACACATTCAACACAGCAGCACTGTGATCCCCTCCATTCACAAAGTCCACACAGGAGCACAGTATACCCCACCATTCACTCAGTCAACACAGCAGCACTGTAACCCCCACCATTCACACAGTCAACACAGCAGCACTGTAATCCCANCAGGACAGCTGGGACTACAGGGAGACCCTGTCTCAAAAAAGACCAAAAAAAAAAAAAAATGAAGGTCTCAAATACCATGGAACTGCAGTTACAGATGGTTTTAGGTACCATATATGTGCTGGGAATCAAACTCAGGTCCTGACTGGCATGGTGGCCCACGCCTTTAATCCCAGGACCCAGGAGACAGAAGTAAGTGGATCTCTGTGCATTCAAGGCCAGCCTGGTCTACAGATCCAGCTCCAGGACAGCTGGTACTAAAAGGGAGACCCTGTCTCAAAAGTACCAAACAAACAAACAAACAAACAAACAAACACCTCAGGTCCTGTGCAAGAATAGTAAGTGCTTTTAACTTCTGAGCCATCATACCACCCCAACAACCACTTTCTTAATACATTATATTTTTATAAAGTTTTTCTTATGTATGTTAGTGTAATTTTCCCTATAACAATCTCTTTGAGACTCAGTAATACAGAAAAAGAAATGGAACTTTATTTGGCATGTGTGATGGTTTGAATGTGTGTCCCCCATAGGCTCTAGGTATTCAAACATTTGTCTCCAGTTGGTGGCGCTGTTTTTGGAGGTCTTAGAAGGTGTGACTGTGGTGAGGAAATGCGTTGTTGGGGGGCAGGCTTAGTGAGTTTTAACAAGCCTCATGGTCTACAGTTGCTCTCTCTCTGCTTCCTGTGCTCTTTGTGAGATGTGACCCTTGGCTTGCTGTTCCAGCCACCATGCCTCTCCAGCCGCCCTGCCTCCCACCACAATGGACCCTGGAACAGTCAATCATAAGCTCAAATAAACTCTTCCTTTTATAAGTTCCTTTGGTCATGGTGTTTTATCACAGCAACAGAAAAGTGACTAATATGGTAATTTGGTACCAGAATTGGGGTGTTGGCTGTGAAGAACCTGACTATGTGGATGTTTGGAGAAGTGTGGAAGACTTTGGAACTTTGGGCTGGAAAGGCTGTTGACTATTGTAAGAAGAGCTTAAGGGGCTATTCTAGTGGAGGCCTGGAAGAAAGCATGGCTGCAAAAGATGTAGTTCCAGGGGAAAATAAAGACTTAGGCAGCAACTGGGATATTTTGATAAAGAGTCTGGCAGCAGTTTGCCTGCTACCCAGATGCTTGCCTGATGCTAAGTTGAAAAGCGGTGGGCTGATGTCTTTGGCAGAGGATATTTCAAGACAGCCTAATGTAGAAATGGTGGTGTGGCTTTTAATGGTGAATATTGTGCAGATCTACAGTGAAGAAGAGCATATGGGGCAGAAAGAAATGCAGAATGTACAGTTTGGATCTGAAAACTGCACTAGGAAGATTAAAGGTGGGGCCAAGGCATGTGAAGGAGAGGCTCCCTTTCATAAGGAGATTAAAGCAATTAAGGAGTGGCCTGGAGATTTACAAGTAAACAAAAGAATCAGTACCTTCAGGGCAAGACCACACCCAGCTAATCCTCCAACAATTCCAGGGCAGAGAAAAGTTGTAAATGTGGTTGAAATAGGCCAGGGTCCATCCCCAAATTGCAGCCAAACTCAGCAGCTTCATTCACGTGGTGTTGGCTTCAGAGGCATGAAGTTTGCAAGAGTGAAGGGGTCATCAGTTCTTCCTCCATGGTTTCAGAGAGCTGCCAAGGTCAGGCAGAGTGTAGCAGGGGTGTCCCTGCATAAAGTAGGCCCTGATAGGCCATTGCATGAAGCCGCGAATGTGAAGCCTGGTTGGCAGCGGAGACCCAAAGAAGACATTCGAGATGCCAGAACTGTGAGATATTTGCCAAGGAGAGCTGCATACAGGGAGTGGTACCAGCCTAAGAAAGAAATGTATGTTGCAAGCAAAGCTGGAAGAGCTGAGCCATCTAAGCCCTTTGGAAGTCAAGTCCCAGAAGTTGCATGTGGAGCTACTGGACTTGGTGCTTGCCCTGCTGGTTTTCATTCTTGTTTTGGTCAGGTATTTCCTCACTAAGCCTCTAATCCTCCCTTTTGAAATGGGAATGTGTATTCGGTTCCACTGTATGTTTGGAGTATGTAATTTGGCTTTTGATTTTACAGGAGCTTACAGTTAAGAGATTGGCCTGAGTCTCAGAAGAGACCTTGGTCTGTGGACTTTTGAATGGCATTGAGACTGGTAAAGACTCTGAGGACTTTTAAGGTTGGACTAAATTTATTTTGCATTTTATATGGTCAGGGCCTATGAGGGCTAGGGAGTGGAATGTGGTGGTTTGAATGTGTGTCCCCCATGGGCTCTAGGTATTCAGACATTTGTCTCCAGTTGGTGGCGCTGTTTTTGGAGGTCTTAGAAGGTGTGGCCATGCTGAGGAAATGCGTTGTTGAGGGGCAGGCTTAGTGAGTTTTAACAAGCCTCGTGGTCTACAGTTGCTCTCTGTCTGCTTCCTGTGCTCTTTGCGAGATGTGACCCTTGGCTTGCTGTTCCAGCTGCCATGCCTCTCCAGCCGCCATGCCTCCCACCACAATGGACCCTTGAACAGTCAATTGTAAGCTCAAATAAACTCTTCCTTTTATAAGTTCCTTTGGTCATGGTGTTTTATCACAGCAACAGAAAAGTGACTAATACAGCATGGCTCTGGAGGGCTGGTCAGAGAGTGGAATATTACTTGCACCTTCTTAGCATTTATGAAGGCTTTCTACCTCAGAGCATGGTAGACATTATGTGATGCCATATATTTAACCTTTATATACAAACTGCTTAAGCAAGCTATTCATCCATCGTTAATGGATTCTTCTTTCATGACAAAATAACTTCCCAAACAACCTACTTCTAAATACCATTAGTACCTCAGTTGTGGATGAACTTCCCAACAAAACATTAAAAGTATAAAATAGTGTACATAATTAATTATTTTGTGATTTTTAATGTAATGATACTTCGTTTAGTATGCTATTTAATTCTAAATTATATTTAAAATATTTTGCCTGGCATGGTGGTGCACACCTTTAATCCCAGCACACCAGAGGTAGAGGCACGTTGATCTCTGTGAGTTCAAGGACAGCCTGGTCTACAGAGTGAGCCCCAGGCCAGCTGGGACTAAAGGGAGACCCTGTCTCAAAAAAAAATATTTTCATCCACAGCTATTTTATTTCAAAAATGAGAAATTGGGTATCATAACAGAAGCTCGCACAATTTAACGCTCATAACAAATTATTTTATTTTTTTCTAATAAAAACGAAAGACAAGTATGGACCAAATTTAAGAACATAGAATAGAATTGTCCAATATAAATTCTATGAAAGAAAAAATTTTTTGGCGATTTATTTTAATCAACAAATTTCTATATGATTTGTCACTTTTGCTACCAAAAACATATTGGCAGAGAGTGACTGAGGCACACTTTGCTGTATGTACTGTTAATATCACAGACAAGCTCCCCTCTCTGACCAATCCTCCTTTCCCTCATTCCCCCTTCCCCCGAATGCTCTTCCTCTCCCCCTCGGATTTTTTCCTTCCTTCCCTCATTTTTTATACTTAGGGACCCATAGATTTTTGTCCCAAATTCCTTCAGGTTTGCATTCCAGAAAGGAAATACCCATTCAATCTCCTAGTCATTTGAAATACATGGGGATAAATAACATTTCTCAGAAATGATAAATGAGAGCAAATAAAGTACTATTCTGTCAACAAAACAATTGGTACAATCCTATTATCTTGTAATGTCATTACATCATAACGGGAATATTTATGCCTTTTACCTTCCTCCATAAACGAGACTTTCTTTTCTAAGCTTTTAAAGTAAAGGTCGAATCTGAAATCAATTTAATATTCAAATAAGTTTATTATTTTAGTGATTTTAATGTCTTGTTCAGATTCTTTAGATGGATACAATTGATTTGTATTTCAACTTATTTATATTGGTGGTTCTTGAATGTTCTGCTGACCAAGACCAGTATAGTAAAACTGTTTTAAATCCCAGAATGTACTGACACACCAACAATTCCTTTGTGAAATTAACAATTGAAAAGAATGATTTGGTGAAGATATATAACAATACTAATGATATATATAATATATATATATATAATTATATTTGTAATGATATAATATAATCCACATATAATTGAAAAATTAGATGCTTTCCACTGGTTCAGTTCCATACAAAACTAGCAGAATTTACATCTTTCCTAACAGATGTATACTACAGGCCAAGATTTAGAAACAGCGCTAAATAGATCTTGCATAGTTTTTGACAAATCACTACAAATAATGAAAACTCTGAAGCCTTCCTTTCCTTTTTTTCTTAGCTCATTGGAAAATCAGTTCATGAAAATTAAGATAGATATATAATCAGATATAGTAATATATAATATACTATGATATATATAGTTCTATTCACTAACACAAATCCTACCTACCTCCATAAATAATTTTCCACTAGGAGACACTGACATGTAAGTTTCAGTTTTTAAGCGGGTAAAGTGAAAGCTAAATAAAANTGTGGTGGTTTGCATGAGTGTCCCCCATAGGCTGTAAGTATTCAGACATTTGTCTCCAGTTGGTGGCGCTGTTTTTGGAGGTCTTAGAAGGTGTGGCCATGCTGGGGGAAGTGTGTCACTGGGGGCAGGCTTAGTGAGTTTTAACAAGCCTCGTGGTCTACAGTTGCCCTCTCTGTTTTCCTGTGCTCTTTGTGAGATGTGACCCTTGGTTTGCTGCTCCAGATCCAGCTGCCATGCCTCGAGCCACAATGGACTAATTCCCTGGAACCGCCAATCTTAAGCTCAAATAAACTCTTCCTTTTATAAGTTCCTTGGTCATAGTGCTTTATCACAGCAACAGAAAACTGACTAATACAGTTATTGGTACCAGAGAGTGGGCTGCTGGCTGTGAAGAACCTGACCATGTGCTGACCATGTTTATGTTTGGAGAAGTGTGGAAGACTTTGGAACTTTGGGCTGGAAAGTCTGTTGACTATTGTAAGCAGAGCTTAAAGGGCCATTCTAGTGGAGGCCCGAAAGAAAGCATGGCTGCAAAAGATGTAGTTCCAGGGGAAAATAAAGACTTAAGCAGCAACCAGGATATTTTGATAAAGAGTCTGGCAGCAGTTTGCCCGCAGCCCAAATGCTTGCCTGATGCTAAATTGAAAAGCAATGGACTGATGTCTTTGGTGGAGGATATTTCAAGACAGCCTAATGTAGAAATGGTGGTGTGGCTTTTAATGGTGAATATTGTGCAGATCTACAGTGAAGAAGAACAGATGGGGCAGAAAGAAATGCAGAAAGTACAGTTTGGATCTGATAACTGCACTAGGAAGATTAAAGGTGGGGCCAAGGCTTGTGAAGGAGAGGCTCCCTTTCACAAGGAGTTTAAAGCCATTAAGGAGAGGCCTGGAGATTTACAAGTAAACAAAAGAATCAGTACCTTCAGGGCAAGATCACACCCAGCTAATCCTCCAACAAGCCCAGGGCAGAGAAAAGTTGCAAATGTGGTTGAAATAGGCCAGGGTCCATCCCAAAATTGCAGCCAAACTCGGCAGTTTCATTCACGTGGTGCTGGCTTTAGAGGCATGAAGTTCACAAGAGTGAAGGGGTCATCAGTTCTTCCTCCACAGTTTCAGAGAGCTGCCAAGGTCAGGCAGAGCGCAGCAGGGGTGTCCCTGCATAAAGTAGGCCCTGACAGGCCATTGCATGAAGCTGTGAGTGTGAAGCCTGGTTGGCAGTGGAGAGCCCAAGAAGACATTCGAGATGCCAGACCTGAGATATTTGCCCAGGAGAGCTGCATACAGTGAGTGGTACCGGCCTAACAAAGAGATGTATGTTGCAAGCAAAGCTGGAAGAGCTGAGCCAGCTAAGCCCTTTGGAAGTCAAGTCCCAGAAGTTGCATGTGGAGCTACAGAAATTGGCGTTTGCCCTGCTGGTTTTCGGTCTTGTTTTGGTCCAGTATTTCCTTACTATGCCTCTTGGAATTTCCTTACTATTCCTTTTGGAATGGGAATGTGTATTCGGTTCCACTGTACATTGGGTGTATGTAATTTGTCTTTTGATTTTACAGGAGCTTACAGTTTGGGAGATTGGCCTGAGTCTCAGAGGAGACTTTGGACTGTGGACTTTTGAATGGCATTGAGACTGGTAAAGACTGTGGGGACTTTTAAGGTTGGACTAAATGCATTTTGCATTTTATATGGTCAGGAGCCTATGGGGGCCAGGGAGTGGANCCACTGTGTAGATGTATCACATTTTCTCTATCCACTCATTGGTTGAGGGACACTTGGGTTGCTTCCAGCTCTTTGCTATTGTGAAGAGATGTGCCTGTATCTTTAGGGTAAGATGAGTCTTGTGGGTATATACCCAGGAGTGGTATGACTGGGTCAGGTGGTAGACTCATTTTTGAGTCTTTTAAGGGTTCTCCACACTGCTTTCCATAGTGGGTGTATGAGTTTACATTCCCACCAGTAGTGGATGTGTGGGAATGTAAACTTTCCCCATAACCTCTCCAGCTTTTGGTGTCTGTGGTGGTTTGAATGAGAATATCCCCCATAGGCTTTAAGTATTCACACATTTTGTCCCCAGTTGGTGGAGCTGTTTGGGGAGGTCTTAGAAGGTGTGGCCATGCTGGAGGAAGTACATCACTGGGGGCAGGCTTAGAGAGCTTAACAAGCCTTGCTAGTCCCCAGAGGCTCTCTCTTGACTTCCTGTGCTCATTGCAAGGTGTGAACCTTGACTTTCTGCTCCAGCTCTGGCCACCATGCCTTCCACCACAATAGACTCTAATTCCCTGGAACCATCAATTGTAAGCTCAAATAAACTCTTCCTTTTATAAGTTCCCTTGATAATGGTGTTTTATCACAGCAACAGAAAGTGATTAATACAGTTATTTGGTACCAGAGAGTGGGCTGTTGGCTGTGAAGAACTTTACCATGTGAGTGTTTGGAGAAATGTGGAAGACATTGGAACCTTGGGATAGAAAAGCTGTTGACTACTGTAAGCAGAGCTTAATGGGCCATTCTAGTAGAAGCCTAGAAGAAAGCATTGCTACAAAAAATGTAGTTCCAGAGGAAAATAAAGACTTAGGCAGCAACTGGGATATTTTGGCAAAGAGTCTGGCCACAGTTTGCCCAAATGCTTGCCTGATACTAAGTTGAAAAGCAATAGACTAATGTCTTTGGCAGAGGATAGTTCAACACAGCCTATTGTGGAAATGGTGGCAAGGCTATTAATGGTGAATATTGTGCAGATCTACACTGAAAAAGAGCAGATGGGGTGGAAAAAATGCAGAATGTACAGTTTGGATCTGAAAAGTGCACTAGGAAGATTAAAGGTGGGGCCAAGGCATGTGAAGGAGAGGATCCCTTTGATAAGGAGATTAAAGTGATTAAGGAGAGCCTAGCTATTTACAAGTAAACAATGGAAGAAAGATTAAAGTGATTAAGGAG
Organism: Rhizomys pruinosus; assembly: GCA_009823505.1. Taxonomy (NCBI): domain Eukaryota; kingdom Metazoa; phylum Chordata; class Mammalia; order Rodentia; family Spalacidae; genus Rhizomys; species Rhizomys pruinosus. The sequence goes on along the minus strand of VZQC01000717.1, from coordinate 2,319,846 downwards.
AGGCCTCCAGACTTACAAGTAAACAACAGAAACAGTATCTTCAGGGCAAGACCACACCCAGTTAAACCTCCAACTTTTGAAAGGAAAATACTGAAAGGGCAGAGAAAATTTGTGAATGTGGTTGAAATAGGACATGGTCCATCCCAAGCTTGCAGCCAAACTTGGCAGTTTCATTCACGTGGTGCTGGCTTTAGAGGCATGAAGGATGCAAGAATGAAGGGGTCATCAGCTCTTCCTCTGTGGTTTCAGAGAGCTGCTGAAGCCAGGCAGACTGCAGCAGGGGCATCCCTGAATAAAGAAGACCCTGATAGGCCATTGCGTGAAGCTGTGAATGTGAAGCCTGGTTAGAAGCAGAGACCCCAAGAAGACATTTGAGATGCCAGGGCTGTGAGATATTTGCCAAGGAGAGCTGCATACAGGGAGTGGTACCAGCCTAAAGAAGGGATAGATGTTGCAAAGAAAGCTGGAAGAGCTGAGCCATCTAAGCCCTTTGGAAGTCAAGTCCCAGAAGTCGCACATGGAGTTACTGGACTTGGTGTTTGCCCTGCTGGTTTTTGGTCTTGTTTTGGTCCAGTATTTCCTCACTATGCCTCTATTCCTCCCTTTTGGAATGGGAATTTATTTTTGGTTCCACTGTATATTGGGAGTATGTAATTTGTCTTTTGATTTTACAGGAGCTTACAGTTAAGAGATTGGCCTGGGTCTCAGAAGAAACTTTGGACAATAGACTTTTGAATAGAATTGAGACTGGTAAAGACTATGGGGACTTTTAAGGTTGGACTAAATGCATTATGCATTTTATATGGTCATGAGCCTTTGGGGGCCAGGAAGTGGAATGTGGTGGTTTGAATGAGAATGTCCCCCATAGGCTTTAAGTATTCAGACATTTTGTCCCCAGTTGGTGGTGCTGTTTGGGGAGGCCTTAGAAGGTGTGGCCATGCTGGAGGAAGGACATCACTGGGAGCAGGCTTAGAGAGCTTAACAAGCCTTGCCAGTCTCCAGAGGCTCTCTCTTGACTTCCTGTGCTCATTGCTGTGAGATGTGAACCTCGGCTTTATGCTCCAGCTCTGGCTGCTATGCCTCCTGCCAAAATGGACTCTAATTCCCTGGAATCGTCAATTGTAAGCTCAAATTTACTCTTCATTTTATAAGTTCCCTTGGTCATGGTGGTTTTATCACAGCAACAGAAAGTGACTAATACAGTGTCTTTTGTTTTATTGATCTTAGCTAGTCTTATCAGAGTGGGATGATATCTTAGACTGTTTTTAATTTGTATTTACTTAATTATTAACAATGGTGAACACTTTTTAATATGTTTCTCAGCCATCTTTACTTCCTCACTGGTGAAGTCTGTTCAGCTCTTTAATCCATCTTTTATTAGGTCAATTTCTTTCTTACTTCTTTGTTCTATGAGTAGTTTATATATTTNCCCCTGGAACTGGAGTTCTCTTGGAACTGGAGTTTCAGACGGCTCTCGGCCGCCATGTGGGTGCTGGGGATCGAACCCGGGTCCTCTGCAAGAGTGGTCGGCACTCTTAACCACTAGGCCACATATGATAAAACCACCATGAGCAAGGGAACTTATAAAAGGAAGAGTTTATTTGAGGTTATGATTGACGTTTCCAGGGAATCAGAGTCCATTGTGGTGGGGGGGAAGCATGGTGGCCAGGGCTGGAGCAGCAAGCCCAGTCTTACATCTCGCAATGAGCACAGGAAGCAGAAAGAGAGACAGGAGACCACAAGGCTTTTTAAATTCACTAAGCCTGACCCCAGTGGCGTACTTCCTCCAGCATGGCCACACCTTCTAAGACCTCCAAGAACAGTCCCACCAAATGGAGACAAAATGTCTGAATACTTAAAGCCTATGGGGGGCCTTCTCATTCAAACCACCACATTCCACTCCCTGGCCCCCATAGGCTCATGACCATATAAAATGCAAAATGCATTTAGTCCAATCTTAAAAGTCCGCATAGTCTATACCAGTCTCAATTCCATTCAAGTCTATAGTCCAAAATCTCTTCTGATTCACAGGCCAATATCTTAACTGTAAGCTACTGTAAAATAAAAAGGCAAATTTCATACTCCCAATGTACAGTGGAACTAAATACACATTCCCATTCCAAAAGGGAGGAATAGAGGCATAGTGAGGAAATACTGGACCAAAACAAGACCTAAAGCCAGCAGGGCAAACACCAAGTCCAGTAGCTCTGTGTACCACATCTGGCACTTGACATCTAAGGGCTTAGATGGCTCAGCTCTTCCAGTTTTGCTTGCAACATACATCTCTTCCATAGGCTGGTACCACTCCCTGTATGCAGCTCTCCTTGGCAAATATCTCACAGCTCTGGCATCTCGAATGTCTTCTTGGGGTCTGTGCTGCTGAACAGGCTTCACTTTCAAAGCTTCACGAAATGGCCTATCAGGGCCTTCTTTATGCAGGGACGCCCCTGCTGCACTCTGCCTGGCCTCGGCTGCTCTCTGAAACTATGGAGGAAGAACTGATGACTGCTTCACTCTTGCAAACTTCATGCCTCTAAATCACAACGTGAATTAAACTGCCAAGTTTGGCTGCAAGTTTGTGATGGACTCTGGCCTATTTCAACCACATTTCTACTTTTCTCTGCCCTGAACTTGTTGGAGCAGAAAACCCTTTCAGTATTATCCTTTCAAAAGTTGGATGATTAGCTGGGTGTGGTCTTGCCCTGAAGGAACAGTTTCTGTTTACTTGAGGCTTCTCCATAATCACTTTAATCTCCTTATCAAAAGGAACCTCTCCTTCACATGCCTTGGCCCCACCTTTAATCTTCCTAGTGCAGTTTTCAGATCCAAACTGTACNAAATGTAAAATGCATTTAGTCCAACCTTAAAAGTCCCCATAGTCTTTACCAGTTTCAATGCCATTCAAAAGTCTACAGTCCAAAGTCTCTTCTGAAACTCGGGCCAATTTCCTAACTGTAAGCTCCTGTAAAATCAAAAGGCAAATTACAAACTCCCAACATACAGTGGAACCGAATACACATTCTCATTCCAAAAGGGAGGAATAGAGGCATAGTGAGGAAATAATGGACCAAAACAAGACCAAAACCCAGCAGGGCAAATGCCAAGTCCAGTAGCTCCACATGCAACTTCTTGGACTTGACTTCCAAAGGGCTTAGATGGCTCAGCTCTTCCAGCTTTGCTTGCAACATACATCTCATTCTTAGGCTGGTACCTCTCCCTGTATGCAGCTCTCCTTGTCAAATATCTCACAGGTCTGGCATCTCGAAATTCTTCTTGGGGTCTCCACTGCCAACCAGGCTTCACATTCACAGCATCACACAATGGCCTATCAGGGCCTTCTTTATTCAGGGACGCCCCTGCTGCACTCTGCCTGGCCTCTGTGGCTCCCTGAAACCGTGGAGGAAGAACTGATGACCCCTTCACTCTTGCAAACTTCATGCCTCTAAAACCAGCACCACGTGAATGAAACTGCCAAGTTTGGCTGTTTGGCTGCAAGTTTGGGATGGACCCTGGCCTATTTCAACCACATTTGCAACTGTTCTCTGCCCTGAACTTGGAGCAGAAAACCCTTTCAGTATTTTCCTTTCAAAAGTTTGAGGATTAGCTGGGTGTGGTCTTGCCCTAAAGGTACTATTTCTGTTGTTTACTTCTAAATCTTGAGGCCCTTCCTTAATCACTTTAATCTCCTTATCAAAAGGAAACTCTCCTTCACATGCCTTGGCACCACCTTTAATCTTCCTAGTGCAGTTTTCAGATCCAAACTGTACATTCTGCATTTCTTTCTGCCCCATCTGCTCCTCTTCACTGTAGATCTGCACAATATTCACCATTAACAGCCACACCACCATTTCTACATTAAGCTGTCTTGAAATATCCTCCACCAAAGACATTAGTCCATTGCGTTTCAACTTAGCATCAGGCAAGCATTTGGGCTGTGGGCAAACTGCTTCCAGACTCTTTATCAAAATATCCCAGTTGCTGCCTATTCCAGAGAAAAAGTCTTTATTTTTCTCTGGAACTACATTTTTTGCAGCAATGCTTTCTTCCAGGCTTCTACTAGAATGGCCTGTTAGGCTCTGCTTACAGTAGTCAACAACTTTTCTAGCCCAAAGTTCCAAAGTCTTCCACATTTCTCCAAACATCCACATGGTTAGGTTTCTTCACAGCCAACACCCCACTCCTGGTACCAAATAACTGTATTAGTCACTTTTCTGTTGCTGTGATAAAACACCATGACCAAGGAACTTATAAAAGGAAGAGTTTATTTGAGCTTATGATTGACAGTTCCAGGGAATTAGAGTCCTTTGTGGCGGGAGGCATGGTGGCTGGAGCTGGAGCAGCAAGCCAAGGGTTACATCTGGCAATGAGCACAGGAAGCAGAGAGAGCGACTGGAGACCACAAGGCTTGTTAAACTCTCTAAGCCTGCCCCAGTGACATACTTCCTCTAGCACGGCCACACCTTCTAAGACCTCCAAAAACAGTGCCACCAACTGGAGACAAAAATGTCTGAATACTTAGAACCTATGGGGGACACTCATTCAAACCACCACAAATACCATCCTAGGGAGTAATCAGATCAGCAAACACTGAAAAATTCTTTCTGATTAAGAGCTTCATAGTAAACAAACAAACAAACACTCTCAAATCTATTCAAGAAAAAAAAAAAAACTTTAGTTAACAAGTTACTTCTATGGAAAACTTTGTCACATGAAATACTAATTAATAGGCTAAAAATGACATCTTAAAATATATATGCACGCCTTTAATCTTAGCACTTGGGAGGCAGAGGCAGGCGGATCTTTGTGAGTTCAAGGCCAGCCTGGTCTACAGAGTGAGTTCCAGGACAGCTGGGGCTACAGGGAGACCCTGTCTCGAANGGTAGAGGTCTGTTTATCTTGCTATTCTTTCAAAAGATCCAACTTTTTGGATTTGATGATTTTTCTATTGTTTTCTTTGTTTCTATTTCATTGACTTTTGTCCGTTCTCCGATTTTTGTTATTTCTTCCTGTCTGTTGCATTTAGGGTTCATCGTTGTTGCATCTCAAGTGCTTTTAGGAATCTTTTCTTTTTTTTTAATGAACAACAGCTCCTGTAATGCCAGTGGTGGTGGGCACATGCTGTTAATCCCAGCATTCAGCAGTAAAGATGCAGGTGGGATCTCTGTGAGGATAAGGCCAGCCTGTTTACCTAGCAAAGTTCCCGGCCAAGCTGAGGGACCCCTATTCAAAATAATAGTAATACACATAATATTTAGTTATAATAATAGACTATTGTCAACCTCAAAGTTTACCTGAATCAATGTTCCCAACACATGGTCACTATTAGATTCAAGGTATCTCTTACTCTGAGATAAGAGCAATGTTTTGGATTATGAACCAAAATACACTCTATGTGTGAGTAATATAACAAGATATTACATATATAGACGTAGATATATGTACATGTATATGTGTGCAAGTGACTCTGTGTGTATGATGTGTCTTTGCTCCAGACCCACAGATAACACAGGATAGACCATATTTGGCCTAGAATCAGAAGTTTGTTGGTTCCTGCTGCCAGTGACACATGTGGATAATATCGTGTAGATAGGGAAGCTAGATTATAGGAATATATATACAGAATCACTTGCAGCTCGGTGAAGACAGGGGGATTGAAGGTCTGCGCACATTTCATACATCATTTCTCATTCCAATTTAGACTCATTTCCATTTTCTTTTTTTCTTCAGTTACTCAAATCTGATCATTTCCCTTTTCATGCCCCCCACCCCACCCAAGCTCACGCATTCTGCCATATGTGCCTTGTATCTTTTTCTGAGACTTTTTAAAATTTTCAAAGAAGAGGATTATTATTTTCAGGAGAACTTTACTGTTTCAGTCAGTTCTTTGTCCTAGTTCTTTTCTTGTTGTTGTTCCCTCCAATACATATTGCTTCAACATATGCATATATACATATATGTGTCATACCTATGCTAATATGTCATATAAAAATGAACTGTATATTATTTCCAAATCATGTTACAGGATTCACATTTTCCTTTTTAAACTTATATTACTCTAAAATATGGCTACATACCCTCCACCTATATACCAAGATTACAAAGTCTGAAAACAAGTGCTAGGTGAATTCTAGAAACTATTAAGGGAGTCACATTATAAGAGCACAGTTGCTTTCAGAAAAAGAAATGTAACATTAATGTTACTCAGATTGCATTAGAAGTAGATAGTTAGTGCTAGCATACACAAATGAAGGATACCATTCATTGTTTGTTTTTCTGGGACTGTGTTACTTCACATACCATATTATCTTCTAGTTCCATCCATTTACCTGCTAAGTTCATGATGTCATCTTTCTTTACCGCTGCATACAACTCCATTGTGTATATGTACCACATTTTCTGTATCTGCTCATTGACTGAGAGCCATTCATTTAACCATATGTCAGATTTGAGAATATAGCAAGAAAACATAGTGGAGAAATAGTTTACAATTGTACAAGTTTGTCAGATCTTGGGCTCATTCTGTAGAGAACAATACAGAATCTATATGAGAGGGAAAGTTTTACATGCAATAATCTTGTTTAAATGTTTAATAAACATTTAAATTATAGGAAAACTGCAATGTCTACTGAAGAAAATTTTAGAAATAACAAATGGTAAAGTCCCATAAATTTTAATTAATTCAATATGAGACAATTCTTAAGTATGAGTAACTAGAAACTTAAAGACTTGAATGAAGTTTTACTTGTTCATCCATTCTTGTCAAATATCACAGAATGTGCTTGCCCTGAATGTCTGTGGCACTTATATATCTGATATCTCCTTTCATTATGAATTCTTATATGTCTTCTAAAAGATGACTTATCAGTAAAGGACTTTTCACACTTTTCACATTTGTAGGTTTTCTCCCTTGTATGAATTCTCTCATTTAGTCTAAGATCAGGCCTTCAAATAAAAGACTTATCACATTCTTCACATTTATAGGGTTTCTCCCCTGCATGAAATCCCTCTTGTACTCTAAGATCAGGCCTTTGAAAAAAGGATGTGCCACATTCATCACATTTGTAAGGTTTCTCCCCTGTATGAATTTCCTCATGTAGTCTAAGATGCGCCCTTCGAATAAAGGACTTGTCACATTCTTCATATTTGTTGAGATTCTCCCCTGTATGAATTCTCTCATATCATCTAAGTACTGCCCCATCACTGAAGCACTTGTCACATTCTTCACATTTGTAGGGTTTCTCCCCTGTATGAATTCTCTCATGTAGCTAAGATCTGCCTGTGGTGGTTTGAAAGAGAGTGTCCCCCCATAGGCTTTAAGTATTCAGACATTTTTTTGTCCAAAGCAGTTGGGAGTGATGCATACTGGAAACAACAACAACAATAGGAAGGACTGCATCAAAGAACTGACTGAAACAGTGAACTTCTGCTCAAAACAGTCAACTTCCACATGAAGAATATTGAGAAAGACTGAAAAAGAGATGAAAAGCATGTTTGGCAGAATGCATGAGCTCTGGTGGGGTGGGGGGATGCGGTGGCGGGGAATGGGGATATGGGGACCGACCCCCCTCGCCGACCGGCGACGGGCATGGGGGGACTCGATGGGCTGGGGGGTGGGGTGTGTGTTGGAAAGTGGGAGGATGACTAACGCACTAGGGTCGTATGGCTTTTGGAAATTATGTAAAATTATGTTAACATAGGACCCCATCTGTGAATCTAATATGGCGCCTACAGTGTCCCGGAAAAGTTCTGAGCAACGACCTTATTGGTTTATTTTACGTATTTCAGACATGCGTAAATTATGTCTCCCTGCAGTTTGTCATACCACTGAGGCACTGTCTCGCCAGCGGATAAACCAATTCCCTGGGATTGTAACCGGCTTCACGGATAGCTCAACCGCAACCAACAGAGTAACATGCATGGTCCCTGGTTGTATTTGCAGGGCCTCTCTTCACCATACCAAGGAGGCCTTGGGCCAGACCGACCCAAATGCCTCTCAACTGATGCATGGATAAACAAAATGTNGCTTGCTGCTCCAGCCCCAGCCACCATGCCTCCCACAACAATGGACTCTAATTCCCTGGAACCATCAATCATAAGTTCAAATAAACTCTTCCTTTTGTAAGTTCCCTTGCTCATGGTGGTTTTATCACAGCAACAGAAAAGTGACTAATACAGTTATTTGGTACCAGAGAGTGGGCTGTTGGCTGTGACGAACCTGACCATGTGGATGTTTGGAGAAATGTGGAAGACTATGGAACTGTGGGCTAGAAAATCTGTTGACTACTGTAAGCAGAGCTTAAGGGGCCATTCTAGTAGAAGCCTGGAAGAAAGCATTGCTGCAAAAAATGTGGTTCCAAAGGAAAATAAAGACTTAGGCAGCAACTGGGATATTTTGATAGTCTGGCAGCAGTTTGCCCCACAGCCCAAATGCTTGCCTGATGCTAAGTTGAAAAGCAATGGACTAATGTCTTTGGTGGAGGATATTTCAAGAACAGCCTAATGTAGAAATGGTGGTGTGGCTATTGATGGTGAATATTGTGCAGATCTACAGTGAAGAGCAGATGGGGCAGAAAGAAATGCAGAATGTACTGTTTGGATCTGAAAACTGCACTAGGAAGGTTAAAGGTGGGGCCAAGGCATGTGAAGGAGAGGTTCCTTTTTATAAGGAGACTAAAGTGATTAAGAAGAGGCCTCAGACTTACAAGTAAACAACAGAATCAGTACCTTTTGGGCAAGACCACACCCAGCTAAGCCTCCAATTTTTGAAAGGAAAATACTGGAGGCGTTTTCTACTTCAACAAGTCCAGGGCAGAGAAAATTTGCAAATGTGGTTAAAGTAGGAGAGAGTCCATCCCGAACTTGCAGCCAGACTAGGTAATTTCATTCACGTGGTGCTGGCTTTAGAGGCATGAAGTTTGCAAGAGTGAAGGGGTCATCAGTTCTTCCTCCATGGTTTCAGAGAGCCACAGAGGCCAGGCAGAGTGCACCAGGGGTGTCCCTGAATAAAGAAGGCCCTGATAGGCCACTGTGTGAAGCTGTGAATGTGAAGCCTGGTTGGCAGAGGAGACCCCAAGAAGACATTCAAGATGCCTGACCTGTGAGATATTTGCCAAGCAGTGCTGCATACAGGGAGCGGTACCAGCCTAAGAAAGAGATGTATGTTGCAAGCAAAGCTGGAAGAGCTGAACCATCTAAGGCCTTTGGAAATCAAGTCCCAGAAGTTGCACATGGAGTTACTGGACTTGGTGTTTGCTCTGCTGGTTTTCAGTCTTGTTTTGGTCCAGTATTTCCTCACTATGCCTCTATTCCTCCCTTTTGGAATGAGAATGTGTATTCAGTTCCACTGTATGTTGGGAGTATGTAATTTGCCTTTTGATTTTACAGGAGCTTACAGTTAAGAGATTGGCCTGTGTCTCAGAAGAGATTTTGGACAATAGACTTTTGAATAGAATTGAGACTGGTAAAGACTATGGGGACTTTTAAGGTTGGTCTAAATGCATTTTGCATTTTATATGACCTATGGGGGCCATGGAGTGGAATGTGGTGGTTTGAATGAGAGTGTCCCCCCATAGGCTTTAAGTATTCAGACATTTGTCTCCAGTTGGTGGCACTGTTCTTGGAGGTCTTAGAAATTGTGGCTGTGCTAGAAGAAGTACGTTGTTGGGGGCAGGCTTAGTGAGTTTAACAAACCTTGCAGTCTCCAGCCTTTCGCTCTCTGCTTCCTGTGCTCATTGCAAGATGTGCCCCTCGGCTTGTTGCTCCAGCCCCGGCCGCCATGCCTCCCACTACAATGGACTCTATTACCCTGGAACCATTAATTGTAAGCTCAAATAAACTCTTCCTTTTATAAGTTCCTTGCTCATGGTGGCTTTATCACAGCAATAGAAAAGTGACTAATACACTGACTTATTATGAAAGGACTTGTCGGGCTGGAGAGATGGCCTAGCAGTTCAGTGCACTGACCACTCTTGCAGAGGACCCAGGTTTGATCCCCAGCACCCACATGGCAGCTGAGAACCATCTGAAACTCCAATTCCAGGAGAACTCCAGTTCCACGGGAATCCGAGACCCTCTTCTGAACTCCGCAGCGTTGCACGACATGGGTGCACAGACTTGCATGCAGACAGTACATTCATACACATACAGAAATAAATAAAATTAATGAAAAAATAAAAAAAAGAAAGGACTTGTCACATTCTTCACATTTATAGTGTTTCTCCTGTGGATGAATTCTCTCATGATGTCTAAGATGTGCCCTTCGAATAAAGGACTTTTTATCTTATTCACATTTGTAGGGTTTCTCCCCTGTATGAATTCTCTCGTGTGAGCTATGCATAAAGGCCTTGTCACATTCTTCACATTTGTCAGGTTTCTCTCTAATTTGGATCACCTGGTGGCTTTTTATATATGACATTTTTATAAATAATTTATCATGATCTTCACATTTGTAGCATTTCTCTCCATTATAAATTCTTTGATGCCTTCTAAGTGTTGAGTTCTGTGAAGAACAAGCCACGAATCAGCTATCCTCTAGGTCTGTGATCCAGGTTCCTGCCCTGAGTTTCTGCGTGGCTTCTCTTCATGATGGACTATGTTTATAATCCAAATAAAACCTTACTTCCACAAGTTGTTTTATTCAGTGCTGGTTGACTACAGTCTCCACTCTCTTCACATTCCAGGGCTCTTTGCTTTGCTCCAGACAGGAGAGCAGAATAGGCTTACACCTAGCAAGACCTATAGACACCAGATTATTGTAATTCTCCAACATCGTCTCCCTGTTCGAAGTCCTCTGAGTCCTCCTGGGAGAAGTCAATGGATACATTCCTACAGTAGGAGTGGAGAGGCACCAAAGTCTCGCCAATCCTTGGTCCTTGGGGTCCTGGAAAACTCCACAGAGACCTGGGGAGCCCTCCACCTGGGGAGCAGGGTGCTGCAGAAATGGAGGCAGGCAGAACTAGACCTTCACTGGATGGATGCACAAGTTCAGCCAAGTCATGGAAACCACATGGAGTGGCTGTTACAAAGGGGATTTTGTGAAGTGGATTTTCAGTGAACTGAGAGGAAGGTCCTCAAAAAACAGAGAAGTCTGGTTATAGAAGATTGCTTGGAAAGGAAAGTCACTGTAGAAGAAGAGAGATGACTTCTTTTCAGGATCCATTTGCTATCATTTTATTGAATGAATTCTCTATTACTCTAATGTTTATCTCAACTCCTTCTATCTTATGGATTCTTAGGCTTTTTGTTTCTTTAGTTCATATCCCAGAGTTCTTGGACATTGAGGAAATATTTTTCCTTACGTAATTTTCTGATATAGTCTCTTAGCAATATTGTCTACCATCTCTGATATTCTTCCTTCTAGTTAAGTCTATCAGTGACTTCTAGCCCTTTGTTCATTTATTTTATTCAATGAGTTTTACATTTACAACAATTTTTATTTTCTTTTCAAAATCTCTATTTTTTTGGTCACTTTTTCTTCCATATTGTTGACTTTTTCAGTCATATTGCTCACTTTCTCCTGCATTTTGGTAACTTTTTATCTGTGTTGCTGCTGACTTTTTTCTCCGGGTCCTATACTGAATTCATCTGTGTGTTTCCATCTTCTTTCAGGGCATACATCATTTTTACCAGTAAACTTTTAAAATCTCTATCTGACATTTTACTGATTTCAGGAGCTTTGAGTTTAGTAGTTAGGAACTTTTGTTACATTTAATTTTTATTATATTTTAGGGCACATTTTATTTACCTGAGATTTTCATGTATGTATATAGTATGGATATAGATTTTAGTCATTTTTACCACCATTACCCTCTTTCATCATCTCTCTAACTTCTATTGAAACCCTTCTCCCCAAGAAATCCCCTTCCTAATTTAATGTCTTTTGAATGTGTTTGTGACCTACTGAGCTTGATTCAGGTTGTTTTACCTAAGCATGAATGGGAGGCTATTTACTGAAGCATGAGCTACTTTTCAGTGGCAACAGAACTACAGAGAATATTGCCTCTCTCCCAGCAACCATTAACTATCAGTAGTCATTCAGAAGGTAGGAAAGCCATATAGGCCCCTCCACATCCATGAAAAAAATCTTGATGAACCCAATCCTATGCAGAACTCTTAACCATAGCTACAATGAGTTCATGAGTACAATGCTATGTCAAGTGTAGAAGACATCTTTTTTGTGTTATAACTCCTTGTTCTTTATTCTTTTTGCCCACTGAGCCTTGGAGGTAGTGATATAGTCTATTATGATTAGTGCTCAGCATTCTACCATCACTTATGCTTGACATTTTGATGAATTAAGAGTCTCTGCATTAAAAACAAAGAGTCATTGCATTAACCACTGCCTGAAGCTAGCTATAAGAAGCTTCTCTGAGGGTGCTAGCAGCACTAATCTCTAGATATAAGCATGACTATTTAAAAGGCATGCCCTTTTAGCTAAACAATAGTAGTAGGTTGGATTCTAGAGTCTACGACCTCCCTAGCCATGGGATCTTGCCAGATTTATGGTACCAACATGGGTTCCCTCCTGTGGAGTGGGCCTCAAATCAGAAAGTAGTTGATTATCCCATAATAGTCATGGTACTATTGTGCCAATTGGCATATCTTGCTTGATAGGTTGAGTATTGTAATGTGCAGGGCCCAGCACTGGGTAGGACATGGATGACTTTTCTGTGCCAGTAGCCTGCATAGCTCCTTCCAGAACCATGAAAGTTAACCAACAAGGAGAAATCTTCTAACTCAGTTCCAGCTTGATTTCTGTATTCTGTATCCAAAGTGTATAGTTGGTGTTTCCAGCCACAGAGTCCTGCCATTAAGTTCTAGTGGTCAACTCTATTGTTTAGAGGTTCCCTGACCTATAAGAACTTAACAATCTTTTAGAGCACTTGCTTTTATGTTTCTTGTGTTCCTGTGTTATCATTTACATGTCTATTGAGTTGCATCTCCTCCAGCATGACTGTAGCTCTTCTTCTTGAGTAGCCTACTCTTGAAGACTCAATCTCCAGTGCTCAGCAGAGAAAAGCAAACATTTTCCCTTAATAACCACAACATCAAATCACATAAAAGATGAAAATGCATTTAAGATTAACTAAAGCCCACTGACCATTTTTTACTATAAAACAAAAATTGAAAAACTGCAGCTAGGTGTGATGCCACCTACCCTTAATCCAAGCACTTAGGAGACAGAGGCAGACAGATCTCTGTGAGTTCAAGGACAAACAGGTCTACACAGTAAATTCCAGGCCAGCTGGGGTTACAGTGAGACCCTGTCTCAAAAAGACCAAAAAGATAATAATAATAATAATAATAATAATAATTAATAATAATAGATGAACCAATCATGGTGGTGCATCTATTTAATCCCAGCACTTGAGAAGCAGAGACAGACAGATATTTGTGAGATGGAGGCCAGGTAGTCTACACAGGAAGTCCCAGGCCAGTTGGGGATACAGAAAGACCCTGTTACAAAGAAACAAAAACAGAAAAAGAAAAAGAGATGAATATGTGAAAAGATAATAAAGTAAAACAGCATTTTTAAAATATAATGATTTTTAAAATACTGTTAAAAGCATAGCTAAAAAGTTCAAGGCCAGCCTGAGCTACATAGCAAGATCTTGATTAAACAAATAAACAAACCACCACAACAAAAACAACCAATTTGTAAACAACTTGAAGTAAAAGAATCTTACCTTTACCATTCCCACGTGAGTAAGGTATTTAAAGTCAGTGATCTTTATTTTCTCCCCAGAAAAACTAGAATCACATTTACTTTCCAAGACTGACCTGAGGATTATAAAGCAGGTGATAGTTTCTTCTTTTATGTTGATCTATCTAGCCTTTTTGTACTAAGCTTTGATATCTTATCTGTTTTAACAGTAACTGTTTGGTTTGCTCTATAGCACAAGTATGAGTTGTGATCAAACTGGGATATTTTTAAAAATGATCTTGCTTTATCTTAATCCAAGCCCTGTCATGCATCTCAGAGAAGCTGAATTTTGCTCCAACTGTGGAGTAGCAGAATAAGGACTCTGAGTTCCTACTAGGGTGACAATGGTTCCTAACATTATGGCCATCTATATTCATTGATGATTCTAGGGTCAAAGAGTCAAATTCAAAGCACTGGATGGACCACTGACCAGAATTCATCTGTAATATGGAAGAACTCAGAGTACCTGCTGCCCAAAGCATGTTTAAAGATTGAGTAAAGCAGACACACCATCTGCCCTGGGAACTCCCAGCTCGGACTCCAGACACCCACCCAGAGTCAGTGAGGTTCTGGCAAGTCAGGACAGCCTAGCCTTGTCCTTGGGGGGCACGCCATCAGCCCCAGGAAATCCCAGCTCGGATTCCAGACACCTGCCCAGAATCAGTGAGGTCAAGGCAGACCTGCCTGGATCCTAGAGCGTCTACCAGCGCAGGCCAAAGTAGCAATCCAACCCAACGCTCCCCCCTCCCCCACATCATCCTGGTGGAGCTTTGCTGCAGAGGACATAACAGGTGGAGCATTGGTGATTATAGTCTGTGCAGCCAACGTTGAGGTCCCAGAATTCAAAGAAACAAATAAACAGATAAATCCACATGCCGAAGACACAAAGAAAAAACAACATGGGAAAAGCTCATAATAAATCCACACCGAACTCTAGAAACCCTACAAAAAATCTCTACAATGACATCTCCAAGGAAAGAAGCCAAGACACCGACCTTAGAAGAACAACTGTAGACACATTCAAAGAAATCAGAGAACTAATGGAAGACAATGAAAAACTCAGGAAGGACCTACAGAGAAATAATGACAAACGGTGGAAAGAACTATGGGGAGAGATTGAAAAACTCAAGAAGGACCTAGAGGGAGAAAAATCACAAACTCCAGAAGGAAGTAGAAACAGTGAAAAAATCCCAGGGCAAAAATGAAAAAAGAAAATGACCAATGAACCATGGAGCTACAAGATGAGAAAGAAAGGCTCCAGAGGGAAATGGAAAATCTAAAGAAATCACAGAATGAAATGAAAAAGGATATTGAACATTCATACAACCACCAGGAAAGGATGTGAAAAAGCCTCACAAGCAGAATGGAAGAAGCAGAAAAAAGAATATCAGACCTGCAGGATAATGCAAAGCAACTAGAAAGCTCAAGTAAACATTACAAAAATTAAAAAAAAAAAAAAAACACAAGAGTGGAACAATCAGGAAATGTGGAACACTATGAAAAGACCAAACCTCAGCATCATAGGGATAAAGGAGGGAGAGAAGTCCCAAGACATCACTATTGACCACATCTTCAACAGGAGAATAGAAGAAAATTTCCCCAAACTGAAAAAAAGACAATCCCATACAAATACAAGAAGCACATAGAACACCAAAAAGACAGGACCAGAAAAGAAACTCCCCACGCCATATAATTGTTAAAACATTAGATCCTCAAAACAAAGACAAAATACTGAAAGCCACAAGAGAAAACAATGAGTTACATATAAGGGGAAACCCAGTAGAATCACAGCTGATTTTTCAGCCCAAACAATGAAAGCTAGAACATTGACCAAAGTATTCCCTGTGCTAAACGACTTTAGATGACAACCCAGACTACAATATCCAGCAAAATTGTCAATTATAGTCGAAGAAGAAAGAAAAATCTTTCACGACATAATCAAGATGAAAGAATACAGGTCTAAGAAACCACACTTCAGAAAATCCTCGAAGCAATCCAAAGAACAGAGGAGAGAAATAACTATCCCTAAGCAATTAGAAGGAGAAAGCAACAAAATCATAACAGAGTACATAAACCTAGACCAAGAATGCAAAGGAAAAATAAGGTAAAAGGAAGCAACACACATCTCTCAATAACCTTAAATACTAATGGTCTAAATTCCCCAATCAAAAGGCACAGACTGGGAGAATGGATTAGGAAACTGAATCCTTCTACATGCTGTCTACAAGAAACCCAACTCACCCTCAAGGACAGACACCACCTTAGAGTGAAAGGATAGAAAAAATATTCCAAGCAAATGGTACTAAGAAACAAGCCAGAGTGGCTATTCTAATATCAGACAAAATAGATTTCAAAGTAAAATTAATCAGAAGAGACAAAGAGGGTCATTACATCCTTGTCAAAGGAACAATGAACCATGAAGACTTCACAATCCTAAATGTCTATGCACCAAACTCTGGTGCTCCTAACTTTATAAACACAACTCTGCAGGACCTCAAGACACAGATTAATCCTAACACACTAATAGTGGAAGACTTCACCCCACTGAGCCCCTTGGATAGATCAACAGAACAAAAAACAGAGAGACAACAGAATTGAACAATACAATACACCAAATGAGCCTCACAGATATCTACAGAATATTCCACCCAAATACCAGAGAATATACTTTCTACTCAGCACCTCACTGAATCTCCAAAATCGACCACATACTGGGGCACAAAAGGAACCTCAATAAATACAAAAGGATAGAATTTATTCCATGCATTCTAGACCACAGTGCAATAAAGCTCGATATGAACACCAGAATAAGTCCAACTAGCTACAAGAACACATGGAGACTAAACAACACAATCCTGAACAATGAATAGGTCAGGGAAGAAAAAGAGTGAAATAAAAGTATTCATGGAACTGAACGAAAAAGACAATACAACACAAAACCTGTGGGATACTTTAAAGACAGTCTTGAGAGGGAAATTTATAGCCCTAAGTGCCCACATCAAAAAAACAGAAAGGGAACAAATAAACGACTTGACATTGCAGCTAAAAACACTTGAGAAACAACAACAAATGAACCCTAAACCCAACAGACAGGAAGAAATAACAAAAATCAGAGCAGAAATCAATGAAATAGAAACCCCAAGAAAGAAAACAATACATAAATCAACAAACACCAAAAAACTGGTTCTTTAAAAATAAATAAAATAAGCTGAGGTAAGGCGTACCTGCCTGGATCCTAGAGGGCCTACCAGTGCAGGCCAAAGAGCAATCAACCCCGTCCCCCCTCCCCCATCATTCCTGGTGGAGCTTTGCTGCAGAGGACATAACACGGTGAGCATTGGTGATATAGTCTGTGCAGCCAATCAAGTGCGGTGGCTAACCTTCTAGTCAGTTCAAAAAAAAAAAAAAAAAAAAAGACGGGGCAACTCAAATCAATGTATTAGTGATGAAAGGGGAAACCATCACAAACAGACAAAGAAAAGATCAGTACAATCATACTGGACTTACTTCAAAAAAAACAAAAAAATAATATATATATATATATATTATATATATTATATATCCCACTAAATTTGAAAACCAAGAGAAATGATGACTTATCTGTAAATCCATGGAAACCAACAAAGCTTAACCAGAAGACTGACAATTTAAACAGACCCATAATATTTGAGGAAAATTGAAGATGAAATAAATAAAACCTCTCAACTATAAAAACAAAAAGCCCCAGTCCAGATGGGGTTTTCAGGCAAATTCTTTAACACGTTTACAAGAGGACTTACAACCAT
This sequence comes from Rhizomys pruinosus, assembly GCA_009823505.1. Lineage (NCBI taxonomy): Eukaryota > Metazoa > Chordata > Mammalia > Rodentia > Spalacidae > Rhizomys > Rhizomys pruinosus. Next base: position 2,302,359 of record VZQC01000717.1, on the reverse strand, counting down.
TGGTACTCAAACTTTCTAGAAGGTACAAACAGGAAGGAATTCTCCCCCAAACTCCTTCTATGAAGCCAGCATTTACTCTACATCCAAAAACCAGGCAAGATGCAAGCAAAAAGAAGCTATAGACCCATTTCACTAATGAACATAGATTGCAAAAATTCTCAACAAAATACTTGCAAATCACATTACAGACCCACAATCAAAAGACTTCCATCATGAATCAAGTGGGATTGCAAGACAAGAGATGCAGGGTTGTGGGCAACATACAAAAGTCATAAGAATATTCATGAAAACACATAAAATGGACTGAAAGACCAAAAAACCACACAATCATCTGCAATTGATGCAGAAAAACGCTTTGACAAAATCCAGCTCCCTCCTGGCAGGGTTAAGACTGAGGAAAGGATCTGAAGGAGACATTTCGCAAACTATGATGCAAACCCACTGCCAACACATGCCTAAATGGAGGAAACAATTGGAACCATTTCCCTTAAAGTGGGGAACCTGCAAGGCTGCCCCTATCACCCTCCTCTTAAAACATAAGTGCTTGAAACACTTGCTAGGCCCATAAGACAAGAAAAGAAGGAAATTAAAGGAGACACTAATTGGAAAACGAAGATTACAGCTATCCCTTTTTGAGATGATATGATTGTTTCCATAAGGGATGCCTAAAAACTCCACCAGAAAATACTAGAAACGAATTAAGAGTTTCGATAATCGTGTTGGGATACAAAATTAACCCACAAAATATCAGTAGCATTTCTTTACACCAACAATAAAGAAGTGGAGAAGGAATATAAGAACTTCCCACTCACAATGCCTTGAAAATAATAAGATACCTGGGACAAAACCTTCTAACCAAAGATATCAAATACCTTTTTTTCCTTTTCTTTTTTTTTTTTAAAAAAACAACAAAAAATTTTAACCCCTTAAAGATGTATGAGATTGAAAAATGACATTAAAAGATGACGGAACCTCCCCCATGCTCATGGATTGCGAACAATTAAATACAGTAAAAAATGTCCCATTCTACCCAAATTGATATACAGATTCAATGCAAATCCCAATCAAAATACCCTCTCTGAGCTTCTTCACAGATTGGAAAAAAATATCCTTAATCATATGAAAAAACAATAGACCCCGAATAGCTAAAAGCAACCATGAGTGAAAAAATGCAATACAAGGGGGCATTGACCACCAGACTTCACACTATATTACAGGGCCATAGTCATAAAGACAAGCCCGGGGTCCTGGCACAAACAGGCCTGTAGATCAATTGAACAAAATTGAGGATCCAACCTTGAGCTCATACAATTTCCGCCACCTCATATTTGAAAAACGGCAAAAAAAAAAAAAAAAAAACAGTGGAGGAAGGATAGCATCTTCAGCAAATGGTACTGGAAAAATTGGTGCATCATTTGTAGAACAAAATTAAACCCCTATCTCTCACCCTATACGAAAAATCAACTCCAAGTGGATCAAAGATCTCAATGTGAAGTCCGAAACCCTGAAGTTTATAGAAGAAGAAATTGGCAACTACCTACAAGACATAGGTGTAGGAAAAGACTTTCTAAATCAGACAGCAGCTGCACAGGAAGTAAGGTCAACAATTGACAAGTGGGACCTCATAAAACTCAAAAGCTTCTGTACTGTGAAAGAAATAATCAAGGAGGTGAAGAGTAAACCCATAAAGTGGGAGGAAATCTTTACCAGTGATACATCTGACAGAGCATTTACATCAAGAATATATAAACTACTCAAAAAAACAAAGAAGTAAGAAGACAAATGACTTACTCAAAAGATGGAGTAAAGAACGGAACAGAGTCTTCACCAGTAAGGAATTAAAGATGGCTGAGAAACATCTTAAAGAGTTCAACATCGTTAATAATTAAGGAAATGCAAATTAAAACCACTCTCAGATATCATCTCATTCCAATATGACTAGCTTAGATCAAGAAAACAAAAGACAACAGATGTTGGAGGGTTGTGGGGAAAAGGGAACACTCATCCACTGCTGGTGGGAATGTAAATTTGTCCAACCACTATGGAAAGCAGTATGGAGAACCCTTAAAAGACTTGGAATGAGCCTACCACCTGACCCAGTCGTACCACTCCTGGGTATATACCCCAAAGACTCATCCTACTGCAAAGATACATGCACGTCCAGTTTATTGCAGCTCTCTTCACAATAACAAAGAACTGGAACCAACCCTTATGCCCCTCAACAGACAAGTAGATAACAAAAATGTGGTACATCTACACAATGCAGTACTATTCAGCGGTAAAGAAATATGGCATTATGAACTTTGCAGGTAAATGGATGGAGTTCGAAGCCATTATGCTGAGTGAGGTGACACAGTCCCAGAAAGACAGACAGAGAATGGTTTCCCTCATTTGTAGATTCTAACACCAAATTCCCCAGACGAAAGGCAAGCTGAAGGACGTTATGGTTATACTTCTGTTTATCTGAAAGCAACTATGTTGTTATAATGTGAATCTCTCAACAGGCTCTAGAATCCACCCATCAATTATTTTCAGACTGTAATTACTGTATATTGGTGAAGAATACGTATCTGTATTTTGGAGTAATATAAAATTAATGGAGGAAAATGCAAATTCCTAAGCATAAAAAAAAAAGACTGAGAAAGATGCAGGACAATTATGGCAGAATGCATGGTCTGGGTGGCGCGGGGTGGGGTGGAGTTGGGGGAAGGGAAAGGGCAATATGCCTGAAATGAATTGAAAAATGATGTATGAAATACCCAAACATCAATAAAAAATGGAAAAAAAGATTGAGTGAAGCAATACAGAATACTTTCCAGAGTGTCTTTCTGATATTTCTCCTTCCATTCAAGTCTATCAATTATGTAATTATGGTTTTGATGATTTCTTACTAAAAGTTTAACAAAAACAAAATCACAAATATAATATTAATTTCAGTTGGGAAAATATTGTAAATTAAGTTTCAAAAAGTTTTTTTTTGAAAGTAGATATTAATGGATTCAGAATTTAAGAAGTTGTGAGCTTTCAGTGTGCTGTTAAATCCATGTAAAGGATTAATCTCAGTTCACAAATTGAGTGTGAATTTTATAACTATTATCTTCCATAGTGATGTTTTGAAAATACACTGTTTCCTTAATCTGTGATTACAGAAAATACAGACTTTGCAAAGTCCCAACGCAGATGTGCAGCCCAAAGGCTCAGAAGGTAAGAGGACTCGCTGCCCTTGCAGAGGACCCAAGTTCAGTTCCATCACTCACATGGCAGCTAACACTCATCATAACTCTAGTTCCTGGGCATCCAGTACCTTTTCTAGCCTCTGTATGCAATGCACACACCTGACGCAAATATAAATACTTGTACACATAAAATAAATATAAATAAGCCACTATAGTTCTGAAGCTTGGTGCCATCCATCCACATTGATGCCTGGTGGGCATGCCAGTGTGTCCTTAGTCATCACCTCACAAGGACTGCCTTCAAAAAGCACTCATTCCTCTTCAGTGACCTTCTTGTGGCAAAATACTGCAGCGTGCAGATTTCTCTTAAATCTCCCTGTTCCTCCTGTGCAGTTGTGGGACTTGAGAATTGCTTTGTTACATAAACCCTAGAAAGTATTATGTGGTCTACACTTTCCTGATTCTGAGTGTTTGGTCTTGAAGCAAAAGACAGGGACTATCTTAGACACTGAGAGCAGTGTCACTGGAGTTTCTTCAAGTGTCAATGAAAGGGGTGAGGAGCACATTTTGTGTGGCATATAAATGAAAAGAAGTGACAGGAGATGGGCGGGAAAGACTGGCAAAGAATCCTTAGTATTTCCAGGTTTTGTGAATAAATAAGAATATCTCTCTCTCTCTCTCTCTCTCTCTCTCTCATCATTTTATTTTCTTTCCCTTGATTCTACTTTTATAGTTGGCATGCTATGCAATTTTCATTAGCATATTTCTTTTTTTTTAAATTTTATTTTCGTATGTGTACAAATGTCCTGTCTGCATGTAGGTCTTGTGCACCCATGTCGTGCAATGCCGCGGAGGTCAGAAGAGGGTCTCGGATTCCCCTGGAACTCGAGTTCTCCTGGAATTGGAGTTACAGACGGTTCTTAGCCACCATGTGGGTGCTGGGGATCGAACCCGGGTCCTCTGCAAGAGCAATTGGTGCTCTTAACCGCTAGGCTCTATCTCCAGCCCCATTAGCATATTTCAAAGGCCACACTTAGCTTTCCCTGTGCAGATTTCCTTCTGTTATACACCAGAAAGTTTCAGAATCTTTCTTAGTGTCACTCCAACTTACCACATCGTTCTTCCGCCCTTCCTTTGCGTCAATGCCTTTGATGCTCTGTCCTTGCTCTTGCTCTTTCTGAACTGGCTGCCTCTCTACTTCATTTACATTATATCACTACTTTTACATGTAATTTTTTATTTCATTTCATGAAGTTCTGTTATTCTACAAAATCAATTTGATTTGTTTACAATGTTATGAGAAACTCTATCAAATGTTCTGTAATTTTGCTATTCAAAGAAATCACATTTCCCTGAAAGACCAAGGACAACTTGAAGATAGTTCTTATTTTTTGCATTCCTTTTTTCTGAGTTAGTTTGATCCTACGCACTATTGAAATTCAATTTGAATGGCTTGGGGCCTCATCTTTTGAAATCCTTTGGAAGTGTGGAAGTAAACATATCCAGTTATCTTATTCCTAGTCACAGAAGAGGTTTTTTCAAAATAAAGCTTAATATCCTAATTATCAAAGCTATTTTCATTTCCAATAAAATAAAATTTCCCTAAGAAGAGTTACTTAAGTAATATACTACAATTTGTATATTTACATATGTGTAAAATGTGTCATTTGTATTGTTTTATTTTAACAAAACTACAAATACTAGCTGGGAGTTGTGGATAGGCTTATAATCCCAGTATGGAAGGTGGAAAGAGTAAGGTCAGAATTCAAGGTCATCCTCAGCTGTGTAGTGAGCTTGGGGCCAGACTGGACTACATGACCCCATCTCCAAAAAACAGAAAAACATTTGGAAAATGTAAATGACACAAATTAGCATAGGTTCCCAGGAGCAGGGCCTGAATGAAATATATCCAGATTTTTTTGGGCTGGAGAGATAGCCTAGCGGTTAAGAGCACCGACGCTCTTGCAGAGGACCCGGGTTCGATCCCCAGCACCCACATGGCGGCTAAGAACCGTCTGTAACTCCAATTCCAGGAGAATTCCAGTTCCAGGGGAATCCGAGACCCTCTTCTGACCTCCGCGGCATTGCACGACACGGGTGCACAGACCTGCATGCAGACAGTACATTCATACACATACAAAAATAAATAATAAAAAAAATTAAAAAAAAAAAAAAGAAATATATCCAGATTTTTTTAAGCTGTAAGCCATATTATTATAAGAAAACAAGATGGTAAAATAGCATAGTGGTTCTTGCCTGTAATCCCAGCACATAGGTGGCTGAGGCAAGAACATTTCCATAGTTCAAAGCTAGAGTGGACTATAGAGTTAGTTCTAGGCAACACTGAGCTACAGCATAAGACACTGTAAGCCGGAAATGATTTAGCTCCTTAGTGTATATTATCTAGGACCTTGAGCCTCATGATACTACTCCAAACCTGTCTCTTTTTTTTCTTGGTCTTTTTGAGACCTGTCTTTTAAAGAAAAGATTGTGTGGGGTTTCCTATAGATAGGGCAAGCCTAAACAAATATCCAGCTTATATTTATGTTTACAAACTATCAGAATCATTTTGAAGCCATGGAATAGGAGGCACCAGTTGAACAAGGTACTGTTTCAAATATCAGAATTTATGCTGAGTTCCCATAGACTTTCATTCAAAAGACCTACCAGATAGAGATAAAGAGGTGAAAAGGAAAACTGAAAAATCCCTGAGACTACTGCAAGGTTGCAAAAAAAAAAATTAACAACTGATAAAGTGTTACAACATGAGTCGGTAACTATCTTCCAAAGTTTTCCTATTTTGTTAATTTGTGAATTTTTAAAAATTGTTCCATGAAAGACAAGATATTCACAGAGCTTTGTACTTGTATTTTTATATAAAAATAGCTAATTTCCATTAATACAATCAAAACTCTTTCAACTATTATAAACATTGAGAGGCCATTCCCTGTACTGGTGTGGATAAGTAGTCTAATTATTATAATTTCCCACATTTAACATTGAATCACTTTTCAAAGATTCAGAGTGATTTCATAATCTGTTTTCCAAGAGGGAGTGTACATAATTTATACTACACTGGAAAGATCCAGTTCCCCTTTCTCAGTCAGTTCTCCTGGGCACCATAGTGGGCTTATGTCAGAAGGATGGCAACACAGGTGACAACTACCATTTTGCAGGAACTGAGTAAATATAACAGAACTACAGATACTTGTGTTTTAATAACAACAAGGACTTTTAAAACCCCTCTTCCTTCCTGCAATTATATAAAAGTATGCACAAAAATATTTTCTATAAAATGACAAAAATGTCAATGTTATTATTACCGGTATAAGCTATGTAAGTATGTGAAGAGAAATAAAATAGAATGCATAAAACAGAAGAGATTTTGTTATTTTAAAGATGATTGAATTCTGAGTAATTCTATGTTTTCTGTTTCAAGCTTTTTTTTTTTTTTTTTTTTTTTTTTTTTTTTTTTTTTTTTTTTTTTTTTTTTTTTTTTGGTCTTTTCGAGTCAGGGTCTCCCTGTAGCCCCAGCTGTCCTGGAACTCACTCTGTAGACCAGGCTGGCCTTGAACTCACAGAGATCCGCCTTCCTCTGCCTCCCGAGTGCTAGGATTAAAGGTGTGCACCACGACGCCCGGCCTGTTTCAAGCTTATTTTGCTAGCCATGCTCTTTATACAACAGAGAGAGAGAGAGAGAGAGAGAGAGAGAGAGAGAGAGAGAGAGAGAGAGAGAGAATCCAAATTTGAAAAGAATTATGACCTTGTATTTTCCTAGTTGAAATTGTCCATATTTTAACTAATGAGTTTTTAATTGTTCTTTTAACCCTTTGGAATGTTTGATCTAAGTAAAAGATGGTTTAAGCTGGGATAACTCACCAATACCTAAATATAATCTATTGTTTCTATGGAAGTTTAAAAAGTACAAATTGTATTAGATACTTTTCTCATTACTCTGACAAAATACCTGACCTAAGCAACTTAAAGAAGGAATGCTTATTTGGCTCACCATTTGAAGTCACCATCTATCATGGCAGGGGTGATAAGGCCCAACTGCAGCCTTAGCTGTAGGGCGGAAGAATGGGGCAGCTGGTCACCTTACATGCACAGTCAGGAAGCAGAGAGAGATTAATGCTATGCACAGATTGCTTTCTCCTCTACATCCGTTTCATTCTGTCTGAGACCCCAATGAGTCTTTCCTCCTTAGTTAAACCTCTGTGAAAACCCCTCAAAGTCATACCTATAGTATGTTTTCTATGCTTCCAAATTCAATCAAGTCATTCCTTTTTTTTTTAATGTTTATTTTTTCAAAGAAAAACGGCAATAGCCAATTGGAAACCTACTTATTCTTCAACTTCAATTTTGTTTTCTTTAAATTTAGAAGTAACTTACTGATTTACTATTTTAAACAACCACCCCCCTTTCCCCTTTAGATGTTTACCATCTACTCATGCTGAATCCTATCAAGGAGATTGCTCCAGCATATATCTCCAGGTCCTCACTTTGCTCCTTTTACCAAAAAATGCAAAATACAATTCCATCGTGCATCTTAAGGGCTCCAATCGTCAAAAATAGGGAAAAAATTATTTGGAATAGCCAATTAAGATGAATGAAAAAAAATCCACATGAAAGCAGTTTGGTTGGGGCAGGAATCCACTCCTATGTTCCTGGTAATCTGATCTCGCTCCATGATTCCTTGTAATTCATCCTCCCTCTCCTATCCACATTATGATTTGAATCCAATGATCCAGCTCCAAGGATTGGGATCCAGTGAGCCCTCTCCAATCCAAACCTTTATAACCAGCAAAACCAAAAAAGAGGAGGCAAAATGTTAGATACTGTAATCAAAAAAGGTTTCTGGGGAATGATGAGTTATGTCTGTCATCAGTTTAAACAGATGTACATCAATAACTGTCAAATTCCCCAAAACAAGTTTCTGTATGGTGTTTAGATAAATTTTAGAAACTTAATCATTATAGAGACTAACTGGAAGAAGCATTTTCTATTTACAGTTCAACTGATAATGTCAACACTTGTTACTGTACAGTGTTATCACAGGTTTTGTGGTTGCAAAAAGTTATGTAATTGAAGTTTACTGGTACTGCTATCCACCTAAGTCTAAACTAAATCTATTGCTCCCATCTGCATTTTAGCTTGCAGCAAATTAAGTGTTTTAAACGTGAGTCAATTACGAATAGTAAAGGGGGAAGGTGAGACTTAAAAGTACTCCCAACTAGAATATCTACACTAAGTTGGAACTTTATATTTTGCTGTCATTTTTGTCTTTAAAAAATGAAGTAACAAAGCTCTATCAGTCACACAAAGGACATGCAGATTTAGCAGTATTGATATTATACTCTATCTGTTTGGAATTAAAAGACACCCTGTACCCACATGTACACCAACAGCAGGCCACACATTAACAGTTGTAACTAAGCACTGTGACAAATTAGCCAGTTCTTCCCACATTAGTTCCTATTAAAACAAAAAAAGGGGGGAAAGGAGCAAATAAGTATCACAAAATGGGCAATGTAATTTTACCACAATTGCCGAGGTTTAAAGAGCAAAGCAATTGTAGCTAAAGATAACTATATAAGATGCTTACAAGTGTTTCAGGTAGATAAAAAGTTTAACCCTTGCCTTTTAGTATAAGGTCAATACTGCCAATTTCATTTGTGACAATAGCACTTGGAGTCATATCATTGCCTCCATTATTGATCTGATCCTCCTCAATCCTCCTTTTGACAGTCTTAAAATGATTGAAATGTGTTCCACAATCCTTAATCCAAAGCATTCTTAATCCATCTCTTCAGATATGTCTACAGAAAGACACACGAAACACAAAATAAACATAAGAACTTCCCCAAGTAAGATAACCACAAACACCCCCAACATCCCATTTCACACAAACCAGAGCAGAATAGACATTTACACAATATCACAGTCTGAAGAGCATGGAATTTAACTAAAACAATCCTGTCTATGACATCACTTAAAATACAATTTACCAAAGACACGAGGGGAATGTAGATGCTAGGAGCAAAGGGATATTACACAAGAATGCGATTCAACACTTTAGCCCATTCTGAACGAAACACTTTGAATTAAAAAAAAAAAAAAAAGATTGTACTGAGTAAAGGAAAACTGTATACAACATGGGTTCTACAAAAAGTGTCACCAATCATCTTATGTACGAGAGCGAGATCTGCTATGATGGGGAGAATAGCGTGGAGATCCTCTGCTTCTCCTTGGGGTGCAACTGCGACTCCTGCTGTTACTTCTGCTAAGGCTTCTGCTACGACTACGGCTTCGAGATCGAGATCTTCCATAACTTGGACTTCTGGGCCCATCAACTATAACCCGGATGTAGGCAGTTTCTCCCTCATGAGATCTAAACTTAGTGTTATCCAGTTTTCGAACTGTCTATGTCATATCTTCTTTCCGTACAAACTCCACGACACCAGTGCCATCTCAGTAAACATCAGCATAACATACATCACCTACTTCAGCATGTGATCCTTTAAATCCTGCCAGCTTCCACTTGGAGGCAGTCCAGAGACAAGCTCCGCCGCCACCACCCCTGCCACCGCCTCAGCCGGTACCGCGGCCGCTTCGAGGAAACTCCACGCTCAGAATGTAGCCGTCATAATGTCATAATCGTAGCCATCGCGACCGTACACCGCGTCTTCCGCGACTCGCGGGTCCTCGAACTCAACGAAGGCCAAGGGCGGTCCCCCGCGGCGGTTCTTCAGGTCGATGTCGTGGATGGCACCATATTTGTAAAATACGTCCTCAATGTCCTTGGTTCGGATATCTGGAGGGGATATGTGGAGGGAGGTTGCCCACGTAGATGCGGCAGTCTTGTTCCCCGCCTGGCCGCGAATCACACCACCTCCAGACATGGCGGCGACGGAAAGCTCGGACTCTAGCAAACGCTAGAAACGCTAGAAACGCTCGGACTCTAGCAAACGCTACGAAGCCTAGCGTACGGCGGAGCGAGCCCGCAGCGGTACCACGTCGCCTCAATCAAGTCATTCCTGAAGATTATCAAGACCATCTCTTGTCAAATTGACATCAAATCATATTATTTTTAAAGCCATACTATTTTATATCCTTGGTTCTCAAATGTTCATGGTTATCTCATAGTGGAAAATGTATTTAATTAATCTCTAGGAGTCCTCTAAATCTTAACAGTTCTAACACTGTTCAAAAACCCAGAGTTCAAAGATCCTTCTAAGACTCAAGGCAATCTCTTAAATTTGAGTCCCTATAAAGTCAGAAAATAAATTACATATTTCTATTACACAATGGCACAGAGTAATCATTCCATTCTAAGATGGAGAAAAGCAGTACAGCAAGAAAAGACACAGCAAACACAAGACTGAATTCCAACAGGGAAAATGTCAAACCCTGCAGCTCCATATGTGCATCAGTTCTTTGAGGCATTGTCCTGAGTCCAACAATCTTGAGTAGCCCTGTGCTTCTGACTCTGCCTGATAATAGATGCATGGAAAAAAAAAATGGTATGTAAATAACAGCATTATTCAGCAATGAAGAATGAGATTCTGCCACTGTAGAAAAATTGGTGGAGAACATCATGTTAAGTGAAATAATTAGAGACCAGTCATACACTTTTTTCATATTTGGAAACAAAAAGAGTACTTGTAATTAGAAGAGGTGCTATGAAGGACTGGAAAGGGGACCAAAGGGAAGACAAAAAGGGTAGAAGTGTGGGTAGACATGGTCAGTTCATGCTGTACTCATGTATGGAAATGTCCTGTGGATCTCATTTGGACAATTATGTTAATTAAAATAAACTAAAAAGTGACAAATGTGGAATGAAAAAAATCCACCTTGCACTAATCCTATGAAACAAGTTATTTTATTAGAGGATGAAAATGTATTTATATGATATATGTATTCAATAATTTAGAAAATGTAGATTTTTATAAAACAGTTTCGTGGTCATAGTAATCATGATCATAGCAGCAATATTATTTTATGCTAGATTCCTGAAATGCTAAAGCAAAGATAATACTTTCTGCTCTCAAATTGTGCATGGTCTAATGAGCAAGACAGACACTATTTTGTAAATAAATCAATTATAATCTAGGCTGAGAACAACAATAGAAAATATGCAAATTGTGATGATTCATACAAGTCTCAGTGATGACAGTGAAGCGATGAACGCAAAAGAGATTCTCAAATATTATAGCTACATTTTCTAAAAGAATTTGAATTTCATTCCATGAATATTACGGATTTAATTATGTACCCTAATAATAACTGGAGTCATCATCCCTAGTACCTTAGAAAGTGACCTTATTTGGTGGTAAAGTCTTTACAAAGGTAATAAAATTAAAATGAGATCATAAGGGTGGGCTTTAATCAAACATGACATGTCCTTAAAAGAGACACACAGAGAGGGGAGGCAGTGTGAAGACACAGGAAGACAAGGGTCATCTACCAGCCACTGGCAGAGACTTCTGGCATGACGGTGCCAGCCACTGAGAATAGTTCCCTTCATCCGCCCCCAGTAGCCACGACTCCAACCACCGCCCGCTGACATTATTTTTGCGGTAGCTCAAGAGGTTAACAGCACTGGCAGGGAGCCAAGGGTCTGGGTGCCCAAGCCCTTGTCACCACACTCCTGAGGTGGTTCCTTTTCTTCAAGCATTCCTGTAGCCTGTGACCAGCCAGGAATGTGCTGGGTGCCAGCAGCACAGGAGAGCCTGTGTGTGGTGTGAGGGTTTGCCATGATCTATTCTTGCAATTTTTTTGTAAATCTGTGGTCTATTTATACAAATATTAAAGTACTGTTTATAGACAAAAAGGGGGGGAGGTGTAGGGGCCAGGAACGGAACAGAGCCTGTCTTCATAGCCAGACAAAGAGTCAACCTGGTTTAAATCTTTTAGTGAAATCTATTTATTTATTTATTTATTTATTTATTTATTTATTTATTTAATCTGTGTGTGTGTGTGTGTGTGTGTGTGTGTGTGTACAACTGCATGCCGTGATGTGAATATGAAGCTTAGAGGACAACTTAAAGGAACGAGTTCTCTCCCTCCACCATGTGAGTACCAAGGATGAAGTTCAGCTCATCTGTCTGGACCTTCACGTGATGACTCATCTCACCAGCCCCAGGTTGAAATGTTGAGTTTCACGCAGGCTCAAAAATGGTGGCATTAAAATTTTAAACCACACAGTTAATAGTATTTTGTTTTGTCAGCTTTCAGAAAGTAATACAATAGATAAAATGGGAATAAAGTAGAATAGCCTAGGATAGGGGACTATGTTTTGTGATAGCATGTACTAAGAAGAGAAATGCAAGAAAGGAAGTCCCAGGCTCTGATGCAGATGCTTTCACTTGAATGAGTGACTGCATGGACCCCCTGGAGGAGTGTCAGCCTGGAGAGAGGGCTTTTCAGATAAGTCGTTTCCTCAAGTTATAACTTTTGGACATTATATTCTTTCTGTTTGTATACAGAACATTTAGCCAAGGGAACTATCATCCTTCTTGTCTGGGAAAATCTCCTTTAACTCCTTTCAAGCATGATGAGCAGTAATATCCTTTCTACTCGGCATGCCCAAGTTTAATCAGCACCATAAATAGTCACCCTGCCTTCAGCCCCTCTGTTCACCACTTCACTCCTCAGTGCTCACCAGTCAACACTATGAAATTATAGCCTTCATTTTGTGCAAATCATCATAGGAGCAAATACTGATGGCTTACCCCCTGCAGTCCTTCTGCATATTGCTTGTGTTCTAGAAGACTATAGACTGGACACTCATTTGATCAACTTGATTGAACATACAAGGCCCCCCGCTGGATGGTGGGACCCATGAGCTGTGTGGGTTTGGGCACAACTGCTCGCAAATTGGTTTTACATGAAGGATGCTTGTACTCACAAATTATCACTTATTGTTTAAAAAAATGAAAACAAAACAAAACAAAAAGAACAGAGAAAGATGCAGAAAAGTTACAGCAGAATGCATGACCTGGGATGGGTAGGGGTGGGGTGGGGTGGGGGAAGGGAAGGGGATATATGCCTGAACTGAATTGGAAAATGATGTATGAAATATACAAAGTATCAATAAAAATAAAAAAAATTAAAAAAAGAATACCAACTTCTCATATTCTGATATACATACATTCCACAGGAAAATATACATCTGATATATTTTACTGACAAAGAAACTGACATCGAAAGTAAACAGCCTGCTTATTTTCATTTATTTTGAATTTTTCCCTGACTTTGGCTATGTTTCTGCCATAATTGTTTGAGCTAATCTTCCAGCTCTTTTATTGGTTTTTAATGCTTTGCTATGGCTTTTACTTTCACGGTTTCCTTATCCTGATTTTTTTCCTTTTCTCCTGGAATACTGGTCTGGTGTCACAAACAATATGTTTTATAGTTCTCTTAGGATACTAGCCCTCAAAGTCCCAGTTGGTCCCTGCATTATTTGTGTATATGTGTCTCTGGTTTTTTGTTTTGTTTTGTTTCATTTTGTTTTGTTTTATTGGTTGGTTGGTTGGTTGGTTGGTTGGTTGGTTGGTTGGTTGGTTTGGTCAGTGTATATTTCTCAAAAAATGAGTTCCCTTTTTAATTTTTTTAATTGTATACATATGAGTGCATTGCCTGCATGTGAGCAAGTGCACCCTCTCATTCAATGGCACAGAAGTCAGAAGAGGGCATCAGATTTGCTGGAACTGGAGTTAGGATGGTTGTTAGCTGCCATGTGGCCGCTGAGAATGGAACCCCAGTCCTCTTAAAGAACAACCAGTTCTCTTAGCCACTGAGCCATCTCTCCAGACCCCAAGTTTCCACTTTTAATATGATAATATTTACATAACTATTTAGAGATTTTTATGTCTGTTGATGCAAAATGAGACAGTTTATTAAGTAGTTGGTTAGTTCTAATTATAAGGATTTATCATGATGAGTTTTCCTTTCTGAGTAATTAGTCATGGAGCTGATCTCTTTATTATATACTGGAATTTTGAAAGCAATTTTTCAGGGATTTTTCTTACCTTCCAAAAAATTCTCTAGGCTTCTGTTGTATGGATGCCAGGCTGCTGCCATTTTGAGAATATCCTGAATAGAAAAGGATGTAATGACCCCATATTTTTGTTACAGATTTTAAATTACTTCCCATAGTGAACATGAGTTCCAAACTACTACAACTAGTTCAGATGTCAGTTTTTTTATGATTTCCTCACACAAAATTTCAACTTCTAGCCTTAATTCCTCAGCCTACTTCTCTCCCTCTCCATCCGTTATAAACTCAGTCTCTCAAAACGGGAGCTGGAGCTGACCAGGCCCCTCTTCTGCTGCTTACACTTTAAATCACAGCCATCTGTTCCAGGTTATTCTGTGGTAGTTTCCTTTCTATCGTGATAAAACACTCTGATCAAAAGCAACCTAGGAGAGAAAAGGATTTATTTCACATTCCACTTTGAGCTCACAGTTCATCATTAAGTTGAGGCAGGAACTCAAGACATGAACTTGAAGCAGAAACTGGAAATCACTACCTTCCTTATACTGCCCAGGACCACTTTACCTAAGGATGACACAACCCATGGTGGACTACACACTTGTGAATCAATTAATAGTCAAATTAATAGTCAGGACAGTCCCTAATAGACATGCCCATAGATCAACCTGATAAAGACAGTCACTCAAATGAGACTCTTTCACATGATTCTAGGATGAGCCGAGTTAGTGTGTCAACTATGTATTATCTGAGTTCATTACAGCTGCTATAATGAATCTTTTAAGTTAGAAAGTTTATAAGGAACAGAAATTTATTACACACAGTTCTGAAATGTAAGAATCCCAAGACTAATTTGTGAGTAGATTGGGTGTCTGGTGTCTGGCCCATTCTTCATAAAAAAACATGTTCTGTGTCCTAATATGATAGAAGGTAAGAAAGGCTCCAGAGCCCTCTTTGGAAACTCACCAGCCCATCGATTAGGTCATGATATCTGTTCGCCTCTTATATGTTCTAGCATCTTAATACCACCACAATGAAGACTAGGTTTCAACATGAAGTCCAGAGAGGTACAACATTCAGACTAGTAAATTTCTTGGATGCAGTTAAATCATTTTGGCAATAAACCATTTGTTTTCCACTTTCCAATATCTTCTTCAACTTTTATTAATTAGTATTTTTATTGTCATAAAATAGGACACTAGAGCCAGATGTGGTGGCATTTGCCTTTAATCCTAGCACTCAAGAAGTAAAGACAGAAGGATCTCTGTAAGATCAAGTCCAGCCTCATCTACATAGCAAGTTCTGGGTAATCTAGGGCTACAGGGAAACCTAGTCATTGAAACAGGGACATAGGTAAAGAAAGAAGATAAACATCCCTAAATAGGACATCTATATCAAACTTCTGCCTCCCAAGGCTCAGGGATCATTGCAGAAGTGGAAAGGTTGTAAGAGCCAGAGGTGGTGGGTGACCAAAAGGAAAGTTTTCCAGGCGACCAGTCAGCAGCAAATGTGAGCTAACAGCAGCGGTAACAGCATGCACAAATCCCATGCAAATTCAGAACAAACAAAAATCCCAGCAAAAGCACGAGGAAGTCACTAAGAAACCTCAACCCAACCTAAGGAACTTGTGCCAACTGGTGGCTGCTGGGAGGGGCAGAAACAATCTCTTTCAAGGATGGAACTTTTGATAGGTTAACAAGGCTCCAGTGGATGACACACTGAAGGACAGTTGCACAAATTAAATTCTATAGGCCTTTATATGTATATATGTACATATAATATATACAATATACTACATTAAATTAAAGATGGGACAATAAGGGGACGTATGGATAGGGCATGGGAGATAAACACAACCAAATTAAGTTGTATGTAAACCAAAGAAATTTGATTGTAAAAATAACATTGGAAAGGAGATAGGATAAACATGGCTTGTTGCTATACTTTAATGTAGAATATTTACAAAGGCATTAATTTATTATAATTATTTGTCAACAAAGTATGGACATATGATATACACTTATACCATGGGATTATGAAAGTATAGTTGGAAAGAGATTTAAAAGTAAATTCTAAAGAACTTTGTGACTGTATAGATATGATAAATGAGGAAAAGTTAAGACTCAAATGAGAGGATGGCATGATCAATAAAACAGGAAAGATAAAAGACTAATTTAACATGTCAATAAATTTTTGGAAACATGTTACATTTTCAATGAGCATGTTTTGTTCCAAACAATGTGAAAATAATGAGCATTTAACAAGATGAATAAATCTTATCCTAAAGGGGCTTATAGTTTAGCAGAATCAAACAATAGTTTTAAGTGTGTTGGTTCCTACTAATTCACAGGTTCCCAAATCGATCAACACTTCTGGAAAGAGTCATAATGTTCTGAAGAATCACTAATCCACTCTAGAGTAGGAGCACATCTTGATACATTGGAGGAGGAGTTGCCACGGACAGAGAAAGTAATGATGACGTGCAGTGTATGTCATGTACCAACAGATCCTTTTATGGGAGAGAAGAAAGTGATTCTGAGGCCAGAAATGGACAGAAAACTTAGTTGTAAAACATTTAATCAATGAAGTCACCAAATGAAAGCACTCTGAGAGCTATCTTATAAAAACCTGTGACCCCCACAATGACCCTCTGTTCTTTTCAGAAATATTATACTTCCCAGTGTCCCCTTTATCCAGGTATGATTATAGAATCAATTTAAGTACATTTTTGTTGAATTTTTGTGGATTTCATACAATACATCTTAGTCATATTTAACCACCCTCCTTATCTGCACCTCCCTATTGTCAGCCCACAGGACCTCACAGATTTTGTCATATATGTTAAGGCCTATCTAGCCAAGTTTGTGTACCCAGTGTGAGTTCATCTATTGGAGCCTGTCTAGCCTCACTCCCTTAAGGATCAATCTTTAGCTAATAGGATGGGCCTCGGACTATGTACAACTCTGTGTCCCATCTTTTAATTACACATAAATAATAACTTACAAGGCTTCTATCCTCTCTTTTCTTTCAAGGTGTTTGAAACCATATATGGCAGTATGAAGTAGCTTTGAATATATGAACAAAGACAGCCTCCAAGTGAGTGTCAGAGCAAAAACAGAGGCTGGAGTGCCTGGACCTTGGAGGACCATAAGAAGAACCATCCCCCCACAGGATCATCCACCATCCTAGACCACCCACTTTTGCACTGGTGCATGGTGTTTTGCAATCTGCCTCTTTTGACAGCTTACCCTGTAACTAATATGTATAGATGAACATGTGATTGGAAGAAAAATAGTTTATTTTTTATTGTTATTAAGCTTTTTCCATAAGTCATACAGAAAAATAGTTTTAGCTAGACTCCAGAATCATAAGTATTATGACTTCATACTTTGTGTCATTCTGAGATATAAATGGTTTGTGATGGAATAATTGAAGTCGATTGCTGAAAGTAAACAGTAAAAGATGAAAAGAAAATCTGAATTGAAGAAATCAAATGGTAACTTTTTTTTAATTTAATTTTTATTGATGGTTTATGCATTTCGTACATCATTTTCCAATTCAGATCAGGCATATTTCCCTTTCCCTTCCCCCCCACCCCCACCCCATCCCAGATCATCAAATGGTAACTTTTATGGTTATTGAAATGCCTGAATGAGAATAAGAATGAGAATGTTCTTGATAATGCAGTACACATACAGTAGCCTGGTAGAAAGGTGTGCTTGATTAGCCAAGGGAGCTTTTCGAGACATGGAGAACAAGCTTACTGAAGTTACCCAGGCTACTAGTGATTATAGGCCATAGCCTATCATTAAGAAACTTGCAGCCGCAGCCGGGTGTGGGGGCACACGCCTTTAATTCTAGCACTTGGGAAGCAAGTTCTGAGTTCATGGCCAGCCTGGTCTACAGAACGAGCTGCCAGCTGGGACTAAAGAGAGACTCTGTCTCAAAAATACCCCCCAAAAACACTTGGCAAAAGGCAAATCATTTAATATCTTTAGTTCGAAAGGCCTTTCCCCAGAAAAGG
The DNA here is from genome assembly GCA_009823505.1 of Rhizomys pruinosus. NCBI lineage: Eukaryota > Metazoa > Chordata > Mammalia > Rodentia > Spalacidae > Rhizomys > Rhizomys pruinosus. The sequence goes on along the minus strand of VZQC01000717.1, from coordinate 2,284,163 downwards.
AGAAGATTGTTTTAAATACTTAGCTTCCTTACACATTAACATTTCATTATTTTAAGCTAAAATCAAATCTAAATCCTCCAATACCCATAACAGACCAATCTTCTTGTTTTAAAATCAAAATGTTACTGTACCTTTAATGAATGAAACATAAACGTGGGGCTGGTGCCTCTTGGGAGGAGTGATGAAATGGTACATAAACAAGTCACTTCCCTGCTTTCTCCTGCAGAGATGCTCAGCTTCAAACTTGTTCCCTTGGTGTCTATGAGCTGTGGTTCACAGCTGTGTGAGCTGTTTCCCAATTACCATGATTTGCAGGAAAACCTACACCCAGAATGAGATGAGGCCTAAGGGAAGAGGGAGGCTCAGGCAGTCAAGCAGTGACTTAGGTGACCTTTGCCTGACCTCTGTTGTCAGAGTACTTGCTTATACAACAGCATTTTTCTTTCCTTTAGCTATTTGGATGCTTCCTTTGTTAATTCTCTCTTCCTTTCCATAAATTCTCCATTGACTAGATTATTCGGTATCACATTATTTATGTGCACACTTCATATGAATATGTACACAAACACATACAGCATGAGTAATACTAATTCTCTAAGCTTTTGAATAATCCAGTTACAGTTTTGATTAACCAGTGTTATGAGTGAGATGCCGTCCTAACACCCCGCAGATGAGTCTCAAGTCTTTCATTTTAGCCCCTTTCACTTTTGGCAATGTTGTTCGTATCAATCCAGTCCTCTGAGTCTTTTCCACTTCCCTTCTTGGGCTTGTTTCAATAAGCCTGAGTGATGGGCTCATACCTAACCCACCACCTGTGTATTTTCTTTCTTTTCCTGGAAAACCACACAGCAGCACGGAACAAAAATTGGAAGCAGTCACTAAGGCAAGGACATGGAGTTCAGGTACTAGTTTGACAACTTGGGGAGAAAAGGGTTGACTTGGCCAACACACCCACATCACGGTCCAACACTGAAAGATGCCCAGTCAGGAACTTAAGCAAATCAGGAACCTGGAAACGAGCTGAAGCAGGGACCACAGAGGAACACTGCTTGCCTGTTTTCTCCCCCTAGCTTGCTGGGCTACTTTTCTTATACAACCCAGGCCTTCCTACTCAGAGATGGTATCACCCACATTGGGCTGGACCTTCCCACATCACTCAGTAATTACGAAAATGACTCAGATATTCCTCATAGAGGAAGTTCTCCAATTGAGGCTCCCCTTTCCCAGGTGTATCAAGTTGACAGCCAAAGCCAGCCATGACAGTTCATTAGGGTGAATTTGCTTCCAGAACCATGCAGTAGGACCACTTCAGATCATTTTTCTTTTCTACTTCTGGTATTTTTAGAACAATCATGTGGTATCACTATTTCGCATGGGCCATTGTAAAAACTCTACAATTAGGTTTCTTTACACCCAAGACACTCCCTGTTCTTTCATGGCTTCCCAGAGCCACAAGATAAGTCTATGAGGTGAATGTAATGCTGTAATTTGGTATGGAGGGGGAAGAAGTTAATTGGGAAAGAGATTCCTGGTTGTGACTACTTTGTATTCTAGTAATGCTACAGTCCTTGCATTGTGTGTTTATTTTCTATCGAAGGCACATGAGCTAATGCTAACAGATGAGGTAATGCTAACAGAACCTGTTCTGGAACCTGCTGGACAGCCCAAGTCTATCATTCCTGTGTATAAGAATCCTTTCAGACTTATTACAAGTGGTGGGTAATTACTTCCTGTGAGATCTGCTAGCTTGCGATCTTTATTAGTGCTGGAAGCATACCTTTATCTTCATTTATGTATATGATTTGCACTTTCCAAATCCTCAAAAATTAGTTAAGTGGTATTCTATTGAGTAAAGTTTTTCAGGTTGTTTTTAAGTGTTTCTACCTTTTCTCAAGAATCAGAGTGTCTAGAAGATCCGATGGAAGTATCAGGTCCTGAGACTAGAAAAGCCTAGTTTGTTAGAGAAGGTTTGAACAACAGCAGTCATACTTTATACCTCATTCTGGTTAACTGTTACAATGTACCCTGGTAATTTTCAAAATATGAGGAAAGAACCTTCAATATACAGCACAAACACTAAGAAGGCAAGGGGTCATGGTTGTTAACGTCAAGTATCTCCATGTTGTGAATGTGTGGATTGCAATTAGATTTACAGTGACATCATGTCATGTAAACTAGAATTAACTATAAAATGTTGTATTAAAGTGTCACCAACAATAATCGGCCATGTACTCCTCACATTCTTCTCTGTATTCGCAATCATTGAGTATTTACTGTTAACTTTCCTCTATAAATTTCCATGCTGATAGCAGGTAAGACAAGCCAAGTGAGTAGCTATGCTTCAAGCCAGATTCATTTCAATATCTACTGTACCATTTCTTCCAATCTGTGCCATAAATACCAGTTTTTTATTTTATTTTTGTTTATTTTTTGTGTATGAGTATATTGCCTGCATGAGTCTAAGTGTACCCATGACCTGCAGAGGTCAGAAGAAGACATTGCGTTCCCTGAAACTGGAGTTATGGACAGTTATCAACTGCCATGTGGGTGCTGGGAATTGGACCCAGGTCTTCTGCAAGAGCAGTCAGTGCTCTTAACTGCTGAACCATTTCTCCAGCTCTGCCAGTAGTTTTTATTGCATATGTTTATCTTCATAGGAATTGTTAGGTTATGGTATACTCCCTCAAATGAATAAAGAGACCACAAGGTTTTAGGCATTCCAGGATAAAGTTTACTTCAGGGTAACCAGGGCTAAGCTCAAGTGAAAATAGAGCCAGCACTGAATGACATCTGGCCTGGGCATTTAAGGGAGTGGGTATGAACTCAGGTAGGGGCTGGGGGAAGGGTGTTAAGTAGCAAGTCTTCCAACTTTTCAAAATGGAGGAAGATTCCTGAGTATTCTGTGATGGCCTGATGTTCCATACACAAAGGCAGACTGGTAGGGCAAGTTCAACAAATTCATATTTTTATGTAATTCATCAATTAGTAGTTAGTATTTATTTTACCCAAAAGTTTACTTTCTATTGAAGCTGTTTCATTTATTCTTAATATTTACCAAAAAACCAGCCTGTTTTCACCTCCTTTTCCCACTCCTTCTTTGTTGGCACATTTGTGGGGGTTTGTTGTTGTTGTTGAGACAGGGTCTCCCTGTAGCCTCAGCTGACCTGGAACTCACTCTGTAGACCAGGATGGCCTTGAACTCACAGAGATCCACCTGCCTCTTCCTCCTGTAGGCAAGGATTAAAGGTGTGCACCACCATGCCCGGCCTAAGATGGTTCTTAGCCACCAAGAAGGTGCTGGGAATTGAACCCCGGTCCTCTGCAAGAGCAGTCGGTGCTCTTACCCACTGAGCCATCTCTCCAGCCCTGGAACATTTGCTTTTAATAACTGTCAAATACTCCTGCCTTTGTCAGGACCCAACAGCATGGCTCTAATCACAGCTATAGCTATGCAATTTTAACTCCAATGCATCATATAATTTGCATTTGTATATTAGTATATAGAAATAATATTTAGCTGTTTTTCTAATCTCATATTTGTTTCCTTTTTTGGTTTTCATGATTATTTGCTCAATTTTTTTCAGTTGTAGGAGCCCACCTGTCTAGCAGCACTGTCTTTGGGACTCCTTCCTCCAGGTTCTAGGAATTCTTCTATTTCACAGCCCTTCTGAATGGCAACAGCCAGATTGCTTAGCCCTGTGGCAACATGCTATGAATGTATTATCTATGGAATCTCTGTGGCTTTCATATACTCTGAATACATTGTAAATACTATTTACAATGTAAATAGTATTACTTTAAACCTTTCTGAATTAGTTCCTGTTAGTATCTCAATAGACACATCTCTTCTAAGAAGCCTTCACCAACAATTCATTCTCTCTCCACTGACATAACATTGTTTTATCAGTCTGTCCTGGCTTTAGAATTTTGTCCACAAATTCTTTGATATTTCTCTCTTGTAAGAGTAGAGCCAGATTCTCCTCTTCCTGGCTACAGGATACAATAAGTGCAGTAATAATGGAATACAGTTTCTTACATCAAAAGGCATAAGGTTCTCCACCTTGCTCTCTCCCAAATCACTCTAGGAAGCTAGCTGCTAGTTGGCATTCAGACAATACTTAGGTAGGAGCCCAGATGGCAAGGATATGACACCTCTTGCTGATAGCCACAAGAGTGAGCACAGTGAATCCTCTAAGCTTAATCAAGCCTTCAGGTGACAGCAGCCCTGGCTAACCTCATGACACAGTGAGCCTAATAAGTTTCTCCCAAATTTCTAACCCACAAAAACAATGAGAAAATAAATGAAATATTCTTTGAGTCTGCTAAATTTGGGGGAGTAATTTGTTATGTAGCAATAAATAGTAATACTAATGGGCATTGTAGCAAGACACACAGCCAAACACATCCTCATGTAAAGAGCACAAGCCACAGAGGCGCTATGGAAACTGAGGACTTGATCACACTGGAATTCTTTGCCTCTCTTAGATCCTCCAATAGCTATTCCCCAAAATTCACCCATAACTCTCCTTTTGTATCTCTATGGATTCTGTTCCATAATACTCCAAAATTTTACTTCAAGAACCATGAATGAAATTAAATTCACTACTCAGTTTTGACAGTGAAAAGGGTTTTGGTTGTTACTGTTTTGTTTTGTTTTGTTTTTATCACCAATCATATCACACAAGAAAAACACTTTCACATTGTTCTTTTCTTTTCCTATAATATTTACATCATTTTGACATAAAAGCAGCAGCATATGTCATGTTTTCCTTAACTGCTGCAACAAAGGAACCATAATATCATTCCTGTTCTATGTTCTGTGTTCTTTTTTCAACTCTTGTGTATCTAATCAGAAATAAATGATTGTAAATGTGGGACATGCAATTATATTGATGTTTAGCAAATGTTCTCATGGTGTTGTTTTTTCTTCACTGTTTGCTACTGCCACTGCCACCCATATTCCAAAACCTGCACCCCTAACTTGATCTACATGGGGGTTCGTTTTCTCGGGGCTCCTGTATCATCTCCCCCTGCAACTTATTACATATTCTGCAATAGATGCTGAAACTTTGTTTTGCTTGTTTAATTCTAACAATTCAGTGGTCAAACACATCACATTCCGTCATAAAATGTAATTATATACAAAGTATCATTTCTGTTCGCTACACTCAACTTGGACATAAATGAAGATCGCTGTATGTTGGTGCTGAAGCTTAGCTGTTGGGCAAATAGGACCATATGGGGCATGTCCCAAGTAAATGAACATCTTCCTCTGCTAGATAACTTCATCTGGCAAAAAGAGAACTAGGTTTTCTGGCTCTTTCTCCCTCTGCCCAATAAAAACAAGCCTTTGAAACAGCTTCTCCCTCATTGGCACCCAATTAACTTCCAACATTGCTGGAGATACCCAGTTATAAATATGTAAAGTGTGATGCACACAGCCTCTTTTTTGCAAAGCATGCCTGTTTCTCCAGCTGCCTGCTATTTTTGTTCAAGTCAAATATGTTTTGGTGTGCTTATTTTGTTGTTTTTGTTTTAATTCTATGATACTGAGTGATTAAAAACAGTTTTAAAAAAATCATTAGATATTCAAATGTTTCTGAAATGCATCCCAAATTGAACCTTCTGTGTTTGGATATAAATATAGATGTTCCTATGGCACTAACACAGAAATTTGTGCTTTACTAAATCCTTCACATACAGGACTTAAATCATCCCTAAATCATATAGAAAAATGTGCATATAAACTCCAGAAATCTAGTATGTGATCTTGACTTATAATTAATTTCATTCATGAGGATACATGGGCATAGTGAATTGTACTGGCCTCTTCACTGTGGCCACATAGCAATTTAATGCCAAAATGACATAGAACTGGACTTCCGGTGGCTCTGGTTTCACATTATTTTCTAATGTACTAATCAGTATCGATAGTTTGTTATCCAGATGAAGAAAGACTGGCCTATCTGAGAATATCTTGTGTCTCTCCTCTGGAAACTAGTGCTCTGCCTAAACTCTTCCCTCTTGCCTTTTCTATATCCAGAGGTAAGAAAAGTCTTCAGAGGGAAAAGCTCACAAAATCAAAGTTACTTAACAAGAAGATAGTCACAAAAATATCTAAGTATCATTTAACAATGTCTACCCTAGTTAGCTTTCTGATGCAGTGAAAAAACACTCTGACCAAAAACAACTTGGGGAGAAAAGGGTTTATTGCATCTTAAACTTCTAGGTGACATTCCATCTGTGAGGGAAGACAGACAAGAACTCAGGATAAGAATATGGAGGTTCTTCTTCCTCAATGTAATCAAAGCCATATACAGGAAACCCACAGCCAACATCGTCCTAAATGGGGAAATGACAGAAGCATTCCCCTTAAAGGTAGGAACTCGGCAAGGCTGCCCCTGGTCACCAATCTTTTTCAATATAGTCCTTGAAACCCTTGCTAGGGCAATGAGGCAAGAAAAGGAAATTAAAGGAGTTCTAATTGGAAAAGAGGAAGTCAAGCTATCACTTTTCACTGATGATATGATCATTTACTTAAGGGATGCTAAGAATTCCACCAGAAAACTCATAGAAATGATTAAGAGCTTCAGTAAAGTAGCAGGATACAAAATCTAGAAAAATCAGTAGCCTTTCTTTACACCAACAACAAGCAACTGAAGGAGGAATACATGGAGACCTTCCCACTCAGAATAGCCTCAAAAACAATAAAATACCTAGGAACAAACCTAACCAAAGACACCAAGGACCTCTACAACCAAAATTTTAAACCCCTGAAGAGGGAAATTGAAGAAGACATCAGAAGGTGGACAAACCTCCCATGCTCATGGATTGAGAAAATTAACATAGTAAAAATGTCCATTCTACCCAAATTCTCATACAGAGTTAATGCCATCCCAATCAAAATACCTAAGAGTTTCTTCATGGGCTTGGAAAAAAAAGTCCTTAATTTCATATGGAAAAATGAAAGAGCATGAATAGCCAAAGCAACCCTGAGTGAAAAGAGCAATACAGGGGGGAATCTCTATACCAGACTTTAAACTACACTACAGGACTATAGTCATAAAAACAGCGTGGTACTGGCACAAAAACAGACCTGTTGACCAATGGAACAAAACTGAAGATCCAAACCTGAGCACATACAATTTCAGCCACCTCATATTTGACAAGGGGGCCAAGAAGACACAATGGAGGAAAGACAGCATCTTCAGCAAGTGGTGTTGGCAAAACTGGACCACCACATGTAGAAGAATGAAATTAAACCCCTACCTCTCACCCTGTACAAAAGTCAATTCCAAATGGATCAAAGACCTCAACGTGAAGCCCAAAACTCTGGAGGTGATAGAAGAGAAACTTAGCAGCAGACTACAAGACATAGGCATAGGAAAAGTCTTCCTAAATCAGACAGCAGCTGCACAAGAAATAAGATCAACAATTGATAAATGGGACCTCATTCAACTCAAAAGCTTCTGTACATCAAAAGGAACAATCAAGGAAATGAAGAGAAAACCCACAGAGTGGGAGGAAACCTTCACTGCAGCTACATCTGACAAAGCATTGATTTCCAGAGTATACGAACTACTCAAAAAACAAAGAAGAAAGAAAACAAATGAATCACTCAAAAGATGGAGCAAAGAACTGAATAGAGACTTCACAGAGGAGGAATTAGATATGGTTGAGAAACATTGTAAATACTGTTCAACGTCACTAATAATTAGGGAAATGCAAATTAAGACCATTTTAAGATATCTCACTCCAATAAGACTGGCCATGATCAAGAAAACAAATAATACCAAGTGCTGGAGAGGTTGTGGGGAAAGGGGGACACTCACCACTGCTGGTGGGAATGTAAACCTGTACAGCCACTATGGAAATCAGTGTAGAGAACCCTTGGAAGACTCAAAATGAGCTTGCCATTTGACCCAGTCATACCACTCCTGGGTATATATCCACAAGATTCATTTTTCTGCAGAAATACATGCACAGCTATATTTATTGCAGCTCTGTTCACAATAGAAAAAGCTGGAACCAACCCAAATGCCCCTCAACTGATGAGTGGATAGAGAAAATGAGGTACATGTACACAATGGAGTTCTATATAGCAGTAAAGAAAGACAACATCATGAAATTTGCGGGTAAATGGATCGAGCTAGAAGATATTATATTAAGGGAAGTAACACAGTCCCAGAAAAACAAACGACGAATGGTATCCCTCAATTGTGGATGCTAGCGTCAATAACCCAGTTGTAAATATCTCTTGTGGAGAGGAATGCATATTGAAAGAACAACAACAGAAAGACTGCATCAGAAAACTTACTGAAATGGTGAAACTGGAGGGGTGGGAGGGTTGTGAGAGGGACACAGATCTGTATTCAATTAGTGTAGATTTAATTGATGTGAGTTCAACAAGTATCCAATTTTGCCCAGAATCTGTCTACAGGTTACATGGTGTTTTAGGACTTAGTAAAAGTAAATATGTGCATATTAAACAACATTGGTTTAAAGGTTTTGATAAAAACGATAATGCACCTGAGTTAATTGGAAATATAAATTGTTGTCCACATTTGTTTTACTTAAAATCTGTATAACAATAACATGGGATTGGCATATATAAATGTTCTCTATAATTTTTCTGTTGTACAGTATCATCTGGTAGCATTCTCTTTTACCTATAGGATGATTTAACTTAAGGAATTAAGTTTGCTTCCCAAGTTAACAACATACAGTCACCCAAAACAGTTTGGGTGAATTTGATGAAATTTGCGCCTTGATTCCTCTATAGGTATGTGTACTACAACTGCCTTTTTGAGACTCATGGGTCAAAAAATAAAAACCTAAAATAAAAAGGGGGGATACAGCTATATATGAAACATTTTTGTCAAAAACTTTGCAATTTAAATCTTAAAACTAACTACGGGAAAAGATTTGTACCCACAGGTCAAAACGTCACTAACTTAACGGCTGAGAAGGAAAAGATACAGCTTTGCATTGTGTAGAATGTACCAGGAAGTACCATTAGAGAGGTTGGCCCATCTGAACATTGAAAGGAAGCAAAGCCTCAGACTGCTACAGGCATCAAACCTCTCTGTGGATCGTATTTGTAAAAACTGTTTATAATGAGTCCTAACGAAACTTACTTTCTAGGTGCCACAAAGATTTAATATGAGAGACTTTCTTAACTCCTCTTCATAGAACAAGGAGAAATATGATGATGACGATGTCGTTCTCTAACTGTAAATTGGAGCCAACTGTTATAGAGGTAATCTCTTATGAAACTGGTAAAACTACCTTCTTTAATTGACTAATAGACATAGAAACTGTGAAAAGGATTATTCTCTGTTCAGAACCAAATATAATACTAAAGTCTCTTTAAGCTGTGCATTTAAGCAAAATATATTAACACAGGAGAGCTCTGATACCAGCAATGGATTATTCTACCAAGGAGATCTTGGCCAGGGGATCCAAGCCCCCCCCCCAAAAGGTAAAGGCTTCTTGCCTATAAACTGGGATACCTGCAAGAAGAGAGGTGGTAAGGCCCTGCTGTCAAAGATCTGATGTAAGCATGGGAAAGATGTATTGAGACTGCACTTACAAGTGTACAGTTGGTCTCTGGAATACCAGAGAGTATTAACAAAGGCCACTAAATCAGTAAAACAAATATAGGTCTCCTTGAGTCAAGCAAGACTCCTCCATCAGCAACAGCTGCACTTCACTTGCCTGGAAATACTGTGCAGCAGTGGCAGCCATATGTCTGTATATCCCAAATCTAATTGGCTAGTAGCTCTCTCCTTGGAGGAATAACCCATGGCTGATGCCACAAGCTTATATCCTCTAGTGGTTAGGAGATGTTATAAGCCACAGTAAGACCCTGGCATATTTTACAGAAAAAAATGTAATTCATGGATTAACATACCATCCAAACATCTGTGTCTATACCAAAGTAACCTACCATAACAATTAGTACTGTTTAAATACCTATATATATATTTAATTGCTTGTGCTTCATTAGTAGGATTGAAAGGTTATTCCTGGACAAACTGTCAGCCCATGAAAGGAAACAGCCAGAATTGACCAGAGTCCAAAACGACAGCTCCAGAGAAAGTAGACTGTTTTGTTTCTCGTCCACCCGTGCCCCTTTTCTAAGCCTAGGGAACAATCTGCAGAAGAGGGAGCGTGGTAGAATATAAGGGCTGTGATTGGGGTGAATGGTGAAACTACAGCAATATAGACTGGACACCTATTTGATCAACTTGATTATACATTAAAGCCCCCCCTAGTTGGATGGTGGGACCCTTGGGCTGTGTGGATTTGGGCACAACTGCTTGCAAATTTGTTTTACAAGAAGGATGCTTGTACTCATAAATTCTTACTTATTGTTAAAAAATGAAAATATAAAAAAAATTTTAAAAAGTTATAAAAAAAGAATATGGAGGCAGAAACTGGAGCAGTGACAGTAGGAGAATGCTGCTTACTGGCTTGATCTCTGTCCTATCAGCTTGCTTTCTTATACAACCCAGAATCACCTGCCCAGGGGTGTGTCTACCCACAATGGACTGGACCCTCTCATATCACTCAACAACCAAGACATCACGGACATGCCCATCTGTCAATATACAGAGAGGAAATGATCAGACTGAGTTCCCTCTTTCCTGGTCTGTAAACCAAAGCCAACCATGACAATGACCAAAAACTGTAAAGAACATAAGATCCAAGCCAGCATGAACATTATAGCCAAGCCACTCATAAAGTTAAGTATGTATTATTTCATTCTTTAGTCAAGAAAAAATATCACAGATAGTAAAATGTGTTCTTATGAAATCAGAATGTCCACTAAAACTAGTAGATTAAAAACTAAATCCCAATGAGACTAACAAATTGATAAAACAGCTGAGTGTAATATAGGAGAAACCTATGTCAGTTCTGGAAAAATGGAATATAGATGACCATTTAAAGAGGGCAGCTGCCTTTTCTTTGTTAAATTATTTAAAGAGTAGGACTTCTGCTGTTTGTGGCAGCACGGGTGGAACTGGAGCCCATGCTAATTTAAAATATGAGAGGTGCAGGAAGATAAATTTGTGTGATCTCATTTGTATTTAGAACCTAACTCAACTGATAAAATCAGTGAATACAAATGGTGATTTTCCAGGTGCTAAAGCAAAAGGAAATGGAAAGATTTTCCTGACAGAATATAAACATTTAGTTATGTAGAATGAAAATATTCCAAAGATATATAGGATGATGTCTATAGTTAACAACACTGTATAATATACTTGATATTTAATGTAAGTGTTCTCACAACAAAGAAAAGAATAATTATATGAAGTAATTTAAATTATGTTTTTGTGGTCATAATTTACATATATGAAAATGTCTGGGGATTTTCCAGGACCACATGAAGCACAGGGATGCTGAAAACTCCACCAGAAAACTCCTAGAAATGACTAAGAGCTTTGGTAAAGAGGCAGGATGCAAAATTAACTTAGAAAAATCAGTAGCCTTTCTTTACACGAGCAACAAGCAACTGAAGAAGGAATACAAGGAGATTCACAATAGCCTCAAAAACAATAAAATACCTAGGAACAAACCTAACCAAAGACACCAAAGACCTCTACAACAAAAATTACAAACCCTTAAAGAAGGAAATTGAAGAAGACATCAGAAGACGGAAAAACCTCCCATGCTCATGGATTGGGAAAATTAATATAGTAAAAATGTCCATTCTACCCAAACTCTTGTATAGATTCAATGCAATCACAATTAAAATCCCCAAGAGCTTCTTCACAGGCTTGGGGAAAAAAGTTCTTAATTTCATTTGGAAAGAAAAAAAAGACACAGAATAGCCAAAACAACCCTGAGTGAAAAGAGCAATACAAGGGGGATCTCTATACCAGACTTCAAACTATACTACAAGGATGTAGTCATAAAAACAGCTTGGTACTGGCACAAAAACAGACCTGTTGACCAATGGAACAAAACTGAAGATCCAAACTTGAGCACATACAATTTCAGCCACCTCATATTTGACAAGGGGGCCAAGAAGACACAATGGAGGAAAGACAGCATCTTTAGCAGGTGGTGTTGGCAAAACTGGATCGCCACTTGTAGAAGAATGAAATTAAACCCCTACCTCTCGCCCTGTACAAAAGTCAGCTCCAGATGGATTAAAGACCTCAACATAAAACCCCAAATTCTGAAGGTGATAGAAGAAAAAGTTGGCAGCAGACTACAAGACATGGGCAGAGGAAAAGACTTCCTAAATCAGAAAGCAGCTGCACAAGAATTAAGGTCGACAATTGACAAATGGGACCTCATTAAACTCAAAAGCTTCTGTACATCAAAAGAAATAACCAAGGAAGTGAAGAGAAAACCCACAGAGTGAGAGGAAACCTTCACGTCAAATACATCTGACAAAGCATGGATTTCCAGAGTATCCAAACTACTCAAAAAACAAAGAAAAAAGAAAACAAATGACCCACTCAATAGGTGGAGCAAAGAGCTGAACAGACACTTCACAAGTGAGGAATTCGAGATGGCTGAGAAACATCTTAAGAAGTGTTCAACGTCACTAATAATTAAGGACATGCAAATGAAAACCACTTTAAGATATCATCTTACTACAATAAGACTGGCTAGGATCAAGAAAACAAATGATACCAAGTGCTGGAGAGGTTGTGGGGAACATGGAACACTCATCCACTACTGGTGGAAATGTAAACTCGTACAGCCACTTTGGAAAGCAGTGTGGAGAACCCTTGGAAGACTTGGAATGAACTTGCCACCTGACCCAGCCATACCACTCCTGGTTATATACCCTCAAGACTCATCTTACCACAGAGATACATGCACAGCCATGTTTATTTCAGCTCTCTTCACAATAGCAAGGAGCTGGAACCACCCCAAGTGCCCCTCAATTGACGAATAGATAGAGAAAATGTGGTACAGTTACACAATGGAGTTCTATGCAGCAGTAAAGAAAGATGACATCATGAAATTTGCAGGTAAATGGATGGAGCTAGAAGATATCATGCTGAGTGAAGTATCACAGTCCCAGGAAAACAAATGACGAATGGTATCCCTCATCTGTGGATGCTAGCACCAATTACCTAATTGTATAGCAAACTGAGCAAAGTTAATGTGATCTGAAAACAACTGTGCTCTTATATTGGGAATCCCTTAAAAAAATAAACAAATAAAAAAAAGAAAATGTCATAATGTATACCTCAAATATATAACTTTGCATTTTTCAAGTGTACCTGAATAAAGCTCAAAAAATAAACAAATGAATCAGCTGATATTTATCTTTAGCCAGTTGCTATCCTCAGAGATGAATCAAGGTCAAATAAAAATCTACTCTCAATTAATAAGTTCTTAACTATTAAAGAAGATAAAATTACATGAGAAAAATTATTTTTTTTACAAAACCCAATTTTTATTGAAGTTTTGTGCATTTCATATATAATTTCAAATCAAATCTAAACCCATGTTCCCCTTCCTGCCCCCCCACCCCATAAGAGCTCATGCATTCTGCCAAACATCTTTTTCATCTTTTTCTGTCTCTCTCGAAATTCTGGATGCAGAAGTTCACTGTCTCGAGCAGAAGTTCACCATTTCAGTCAGTTCTCTGATACAGTCTTCCTGTTGTTTTTGTTGTTGTTGTTATTCCTTCCAATATGCATCACTCCAAAATATTCATATATGCATGCCACACATATCATAGGTTTTAGCATCTTCGGCTTATGATTGTTTTTCTTTATTGGGCTGAAAGATATCATGTGTAAAGCCTCCTCCTTGGGCAAGCCCAAACCACCATTAGTTCTGCCCTTGTGCTCCACACTGGGGTTTTCCCTTCCCATAGTCACAAAATAAGGTCCAGTAAACACCACATCCTGTCTTGATCTTCCTGTACAGGTCTCCATGATACAGCCTGGGTAATCCAACAATGGCAGTCTGTAATCTGAAAAGGCTGAAACCCCAGTAGTAGCTCAGTCCACAATTTGGATGTCTCAGCAGTCCCTATATGAAACTGAAGGTTTGGAGGATTCTTGGAGAGACATGAGTCTTCAGTCCATATTAGAAAATTGAAAAGCTGTGTCTCATGTCTCAGATAAAATAAACTTCAAAGTAAAAGAAATCAGAAGAGACAAAGAAGGCCATTGCATCTTTATCAAAGAAATAATTAACCACAAAGATTTCATAATCATGAATATTATATGCACCAAACTCTGGTGCACCAAACTTTATAAAGACAATTCTCCAAGACCCCAAGGCACAGATTAACCCCAGCACACTCATAGTAGGGGACTTCAATACCCCCACTGAGCCCTTTGGACATGTTAACTGGACAAAGAATAAACAGAGAGACATCTGAATTTAATGATATGATACACCAAATATACTGATAAATAGCAACTCCTGCTTTCTTTTTGGTGCCGTTTGCTTGGAATATTTTTCCCCATCATTTCACCTTAAGTTTGTGCCTTTCTTTGAGATTAATATGGGTTTTTTGTAGACAGCATATAGGTGGGTTCTGTTTCCTAATTCATTCTCCCAGTCTAAGTCTTTTGATTGGGAAGTTTAGTCCATTAATATTTAAGGTTATAATTGAAAGATGTATGTTGCTTCCTTTCGTCTTATTATCCATTTGCATTTTTGGTCTAGGTTTCTATTTCTGCAGTTATGCCTTTATTAATTTCTTTTTTTAGGTGCCTGGGGATAGTTGCTCCTCTCTTCTGTCCTTTGAATTGCTTCAAGTATTCTCTGAAGGGTTGGTTGTCCTGACATGTATTCTATCATCTTGTTCATGTCATGGAAGATTTCTCTCTCTCCTTCAACTATAATCAACATTTTTGCTGGGTATGATAACCTGGATTGGCATCTATAGTCCTTTAACACTGGGAATGCTTTGCTCCATGTTCTTCTTGCTTTCATAGTTTGCACTGAAAAGTCAATTGTAATTCTGATGGGTTTCCCCTTGTATGTAACTTGTTTTTCTCTTGTGGCTTTCAGAATTTTTTCTTTGTTTTGGGCAACTAGCGTTTTAACTATGATATGGAGTGGGGAGTTTCTTTTCTGATCTTGTCTGTTTGGAGTTCTATGTACTTCTTGTATTTATATGGGTTTGTCTTTTTTCAGTTTGGGGAAATTTTCATCTATTATTCTGTTGAAGATCTGATCAATACCATTTTCTTGGGATTCTTCTCCTTCCTCTATTCCTATGATGCAGAGGTTTGATCTTTTTATACTGTTCCACATTTCCTGGTTTTTCCACTTTTGTGTATTTTTTAATTTTTCATAATCTTTACTTGAGCTTTTTATTTGTTCTGTGTTATCTTCCAGGTCTGATATTCTTTGTTCTGCTTCCTCCATTCTACTTCTGAGGCTTTTTCCCTTCTTTTCTTCCTGATTGGATGAGTGCTCAATTTCCTTTTTCATTTCATATGTATTTAGTATTTCCACTTCCTTTTGGTGCTTCTCAGTCTCTTCCTGTAGCTCCTTGCTTTGCTGGTTGGTTTCCTTTTTTATTTCAACATGGGATCTTTACAGTGTTTCCACTTCCTTCTGGTATTTGTCATTCTCTCCCTCTAGTTCTTTCTGGTATGTGTCATTCTCTCCCTTTTCTTCTTTCCAAAGTTTGTCATTGTCTCCCTCTAGGCCCTTCTTGAGTTTTTCATTCTCTCTCCTTAGTTCTCTGACTTGTTCTTTACATTCTTTTATTTCTTTGAATATGTCTGCAATTGTTCCCCTAAGATCTGCATCCTGGGCTACCACCAGGGAAATCTCACCTTAGGAATCTCCCACAAGGTTGGTAGGCCTTGGTGGGGAATTATTCTGCATTTTTCCCATGTTGTTCCTTCATTGTGCCCTCAGCATGTGGGTTTCTTTCTGTTTGTATTCTGATGCAAATCCCAAATGTTTCTTTACTATGTTGAAGGCTTGCTTTGCTTTCCTCCTTCAGATGCTTTCATTTTTTATGGAGTGTTGGCTTGTCTAGGTTTCAGGCTTTCAACTTTGGTTATATATTGGAAGTCTAACTCACTTTTCCCTTTCTATTCTGAAGGTTCTCCAAAAACCATGTAGAGAACAGCCCAGTCAGCACCCTGCTGAGCACTGTGCTCACTCTGCTTCCTGCCAGCCAGTTTCTCTAGGTTGCCTCTAGGGTGTGGTGATGGCCTTGCACCCGGGAATCATTATTGTGGTCCCACTTGGACACTCCCTCAGCAATTCCAGTTGGGAGGGAGGATCCCTCACTTAGCCTGTACCCTAGTACTCTATGCTTCAGATAGTCCTAAAATCAGGAAATCCCCTGATCTAAACTCTGAGCACTCAAGTCTCACAGTGCCAACAGGCTACCATTTATACCAGATAGCAGGGTACTCTGTCCCCACAACCACACAAGGCAATGATTGAATTATCCAACCATCCAACAGGCTGAAGCATCGGGCCCCTAGCTGTGCTTCAGGTGGTCCTGGGAAATCCCCCATCTAAGCTCTGTGTACTCCAAGAAAAATTCTGATCCGACTTTGGTCTCTGGGTTTTCAGGTTATAATTTTCCTTATGCAAACTTAGAAAGCCAACACATGAGCTGGGAAGACAGTGCAGTTGGCAAAGAGCTTGCCATATAAACAGCCCAAGGACCTGACTTTGGATTCCAAGCATCCATACACAGAAGCCAAGTACATAAAGTCTAGAGATGGATCAGGGGTTAACAGCACTAGCTGCTCTTGCAGAAGACTCAGGTTTGGTTCTCAGTACCCACATGGTGGCTAACAACCATCCATATTCCAGTTCCAGGGGATCTGATGCCCTCTTTGAAACAAGTGTACTTACATACATGAAGGCAATTCACTCATACACATAAAATAAAAATAATAAATAAAATGTATTTTTTAAAGCCAGGTACAAGAAGATATGCTTGTAATCCCAGCAATAGGGAGGCACATACAGGAGGATTCCTGGAGTTTGCTGGCCTGTCAGTATAGATAATTGGTGAGCTCCAGGTTCAGTGAGAGAATCTGTCTCAAATAATAATAATGACTGTGTATTAGTCACCTTTCTGTTGCTGTGATAAAGCACCATGACCAAGGAACTTATAAAAAGAAGAGTTTATTTGAGCTAATGATTGACGGTTCCACGGAATTAGAGTCCATTGTGGCAGGAGGCATAGCAGCTGGAGCAGGAAGCCGAGGGTCACATCTCGCAAAGAGCACAGGAAGCAGAGAGAGGGCAACTGTAGACCACGAGGCTTGTTAAAACTCACTAAGCCTGCCCCCAGTGACACACTTCCTCCAGCATGGCCACACACCCCAAGACCTCCAAAAACAGCGCCACCAACTGGAGACAAATGTCTGAATACCTAGAGCCTATGGGAGACACTCATTCAAACCATCACATTCCACTCCCTGGCCCCCATAGGTTCCTGACCATATAAAATGCAAAATGCATTTAGTCCAACCTTAAAAGTCCCCATAGTCTTTACCAGTTTCAATGCCATTCAAAAGTCCACAGTCCAAGATCTCTTCTTCTGAGACTCAGGCCAATCTCTTAAATGTAAGCTCCTGTAAAATCAAAAGGCAAGTTACAAACTCCCAACATACAGTGGAACTGAATACGCATTCCCATTCCAAAAGGGAGGAATAGAGGCATAGTGAGGAAATACTGGACCAAAATGAGACTGAAAACCAGCAGGACAAAAACCAAGTCCAGTAGCTCCATGTGTGACTTCTGGGATTTTACTTCCAAAGGGCTTAGATGGCTCAGCTCTTCCAGCTTTGCTTGCAACATACAGCTCTTTCTTAGGCTGGTACCACTCCCTGTATGCAGCTCTCCTTGGCAAATATCTCACAGGTCTGGCATCTCTAATGTCTTCTTGGGGTCTCTGCTGCCAACCAGGCTTCACATTCATAGCTTCACGCAATGGCTTATCAAGGCCTTCTTTATTCAGGGATGCCCCTGCTCCACTCTGCCTGGCATCTGTGGCTCTCTGAAACTGTGGAGGAAGAACTGATGACCCCTTCACTCTTGCAAACTTCATGCCTCTAAAGCCAGCACCATGTGAATGAAATTTCTGAATTTGGCTGCAAGTTTGGGATGGACCCTGGCCTCTTTCAACCACATTTACAACTTTTCTCTGCCCTGGACTTGCTGGAGGATTAGCTGGGTGTGGTCTTGCCCTGAAGGTACTGATTCTTTTGTTTACTTGTAAATCTCCAGGCCTCTCCTTAATCACTTTAGTCTCCTTATGAAAGGGAGTCTTTCCTTCACAAGCCTTGGCCCCACCTTTAATCTTTCTAGTGTACTTTTTGGATCCAAACTGTACATTCTGCATTTCCTTCTGCCCCATTTGCTCTTTTTCACTGTGGATCTGCACAATATTCACCATTAAAAGCCACACCACCATTTCTACGTTAGGCTGTCTTGAAATATCCTCCACCAAAGACAGTCCATTGCTTTTCAACTTAGCATCAGGCAAGCATTTGGGCTGCGGGCAAACCACTGCCAGACTCTTTATCAAAATATCCCAGGTGCTGCCTAAGTCTTTATCCTCCTCTGGAACCACATCTTTTGCAGCCATGCTTTCCTTCAGGCCTCCACTAGAATGGCCCCTTAAGCTCTGCTTACAGTAGTCAACAGCCTTTCTAGCCCAAAGTTCCAAAGTCTTCCACATTTCTACAAACATCCACATGGTCAGGTTCTTCACAGCCAACAGCCCACTCTCTGGTACCAAATTACTGTATTAGTCACTTATCTGTTGCTGTGATAAAGCACCATGACCAAGGAACTTATAAAAGGAAGAGTTTATTTGAGCTTATGATTGACAGTTCCAGGGAATTAGAGTCCATTGTGCGGGAGGCATGGTGGCTGGAGCAGGAAGCAGAGGGTCACATCTCGCAAAGAGCACAGGAAGCAGAGAGAGGGCGACCACGAGACTTGTTAAAACTCACTAAGCCTGCCCCCAGTGACACACTTCCTCCAGCATGGCCACACACCCCAAGACCTCCAAAAACAGCGCCACCAACTGGAGACAAACGTCTGAATACCTAGAGCCTATGGGGGACACTCATTCAAACCACCACAGACCATAATAGTAAAAAATAATAGGGTGGAGAACAACTGAGGAAAATACCTGTGTTGATCTCTGCCTTCATACACACAAGAATATGTACAGACAAGGTTATGCTGTCCCATGGAGGATTTAAGAAAAAGGAAAGGTCCTCAGGATGAATGAGGAACTGAATGCAAGCATGCTCAGAATAACAGGCAGAAACAGAAAACTGTCTGGCTCTTCCTATTCCCCCCACTTCCTCAACCAGATTCTCTAAATTAGAACTCAACTCTAAATGAGAATTATCAGTCTTAGCCTTTCTGTTCTATACCCAAACTTCTGATGAAGCTTGAAAAGAAGACCCTAAGTTCTCTGTTCATGCCCCCTCCTATCTGAAAGACACCCTTCCTGTAACATTTAGCATTTCAGCCAACCTCCTCCCAGAGGTATCCTGGTATCCATAGAGGCCACCTCCTCCCAGAAGGTATCCCAGAGATTCTCAAAGCTCTGGTTAGATTTACTAATGTCTCCTTTGCATTCTCAGATAATGTAACTTGTTAAATGCATTCACTTTTCTTATTGCTCTTCTTCAGTATGCTGTGAACATCCTGGAAGCTAATGAACTCCCAAGGCCTGGCACATTGCCACCCTCTCTCACCACCAGGAAAGGCAGACTGAAGTAAAGGAAGGAAGCAATGATGGGAAGAAGGGAGGGAAAGAAGGGGGAAGGTTTTCACACAGGGTTTCTTCCCACATCAGTCCATACAGCTACACATTTTTAAATTTTTTTATTTATTTATTTTCTATGTGTATGAATGTACTGTCTGCATGTAGGTCTGTGCACCCATGTTGTGCAATGCCGCAGAGGTCAGAAGATGGTGTCAGATTCCCCTGGAACTGGAGTTCTCCTGGAATTTGAATTACGGGCGGTTCTCAGCCACCATATGGGTGCCAGGGATTGAACCCGGGTCCTCTGCAAGAACAGTCAGCGCTCTTAACCACTAGGCCATCTCTCCAGCCCCACAGCTACACATTTTTACACTGTGGCAACTCACCAAGTACCAAATCAGGAAATAGATTCTAATTTTGATGTGTTTCTAGGGTTAATTTTATTGCTTTATTATAACATGCAAAATGTCAACTTCTACTAAGAATGCCTACATCAACCCAAATTTTGGTCATAAAATTAAAGGGTTGGTATGTTACTTTTTTTTCCTGGTCAAAATAAGGAAATAAAGAGAAATAATGAATATTTTGAGGTCAAGTATATTTGGAAAAGTATTTGAGGTCAAATAGTTGGAAGAATATTTGAACCTATGTATCAAATACTATTCCAAATGCCCAAATGTATTTATTCCTTACTGTAACAGCAACATTTAAATTCTAAAAAAGGAGATTGAAAGACGATAAGAAAGAAAAAGTCATTCAAATCAAGCAGCAAATAGATCCTGGCACCCAAAAGTCACCAAAGAAGTTCTGGGACTCTGTCCCTTTATCTTTTACTTTTCTTTTTTTCTTCCTTTTTCTTTACTTTTTGGGAGGTATTTTTGAGACAGGGTCTCCCTTTAGTCCCAGCTGTCCTGGAGCTCGCTCTGTAGACCAGTCTGGCCTTGATCTCATAGAGATCTGCCTGCCTCTGCCTCCCAAGTGCTAGGAATTTAAAGGCATGTGCCATCATGCCCGGATCTTTGCGTTTTAATACAAGGTCTCATGTAGCCCAGGTTGGCCTCAAATGCAAAGTAGCCAAGGATAACTTCAAACTCCTGGTTTTCCTGCCTCAACTATAGGTCTGTACCACCATGTTTAGCCCTGTTAGCCTTCTTTGTACACTGTTAATCATGTACATACTTCTGTTTAATAAATATTTATCACAAACAGCATGTGGTGTACCTTATCTTTGTCTGTAATCAAAAAATTTTTAGCTGTGCAATGATTGAACCACCAGAACCATTAGGGTAACACACAGAGCTATTCAGTACTACATTATTACTAAGGTTAGGAAGATGCCAGAAGAGAGAATGTGAATTCACGAAGCAAGGAAATGGATGATTGAGTTACATAAAGTATTTTCTGAAATACAATGAGAGACTTTCAAGAAGAACTCCATCTAAGCATTCTTTTCTTCCCACTGGAACCCAAGGACAGAACCAGCAGCATACCATGCAACTTGCAAATGCACAGGGCCCATGCTTAAACAGAATCCACCGTTGATTTAATGTGCTTCTGTCACTGTCATGAAGGTTTTAAAAAATTCTGAGCAAGGATCTATTTTCCTTTTGTACTTAGCCTTGTAAATTATGTGTTTTTTCTTGTCCAAGCGACTCTGTGAAGACCATCACTGCCCAGCAATATATAAGTGAAACACTTTGTAAAAGGTGACTATAGGCAACGTGTTTGCAAAAACTTGGGGTGAATTGCTTGAATATCTGTAACAGAATGAGCATTGTTAAACTTACAGAGATGTAGACAGAGAGTTAAAAGTCCTTGTTATCAGCATACCAGTCTTAAATCAAGGGAATGAGAAAGCTGACATGTAGCACTTCGATCAGCAGGTTTTCCCAGCATGGAATATGGAAGAAGATCAATGGACAGTAGCAAGCAGCAAGAAAGCAAGAACAGATGAAAATCACAAGGACAACATCTTCAGTAGCTACAGAGTGTGTTGCAAAAGTCCCTGGAAAAAATGACTGAGAGATTAACATTAAGCAGCATATATCTGTCTGGCTTTCATTTGTAATTGTGTTTATGCATAAGTATACTGCTTAATAATCTGTACATAATTCATTTCATGATATAAATTCAGTCATTTTCCATTAATTATTTTTGATGTCTTTGTAAATTGTGGCTTGGAAGAAGCTCTTCCAGAATCGTTAATCACAGGAAGGTAGGTGAGTATCTGTGCTGGAAATCTAATGCTCAGAAAGAACCAAGGAGTCAACAGAACCTAATGTTGAGGGATTCCAGGAAGACTTTGTCCATAAGTGAACTAAAGATATACACTGGTGGGGCGGGTGGAGAGATAGCCTAGCAGTTAAGAGCGCCGACTGCTCTTGCGGAGGACCTGGGTTTGATCCCCAGCACCCACATGGTGCCTAGGAACCATCTTTGACTCCAGTTCCAGGGGAATCTGACACCTTCTTCTGACCTCCACGGCATTGCATGACACAGGTGCACAGACCTACATGCAGACAGTACATTCATACACATACAAAAATAAGTAAAAAACTTTTTTTAATTTTAATAAAAAAGATATACACTGGGAAGGAACACGTATTCATATTAATCTCTAATATTTAAATGCTTTTCCTGTTTTACCTTTTTAATTTCTTTTTTATAAAATACTTTTATTGAATGTTTTGTGTATTTCATACATCATTTCTCAGTCCAATTTAGACCTCTGTAAGGCAAATACCCACTTTCTTATGAAGAAACTAAGGTTCAGATGGTAAGTTATAACCCTAAGATCACACAGTTGAGGAACTGGAGAGATGCCACAATGGTTAAGAGCACTGTATGCAGAAGACCCAGGTTCAGGTCTCAGCTAACAACCCTCTATAACTCCAGTTCCAGGGGATCTGATGCCCTCTTCTGGCCTCTGCTGGGATTGTGTGCATGCAGTGTCCTTAGATGCATGCAGTGTCCTTAGATGCATGCAGGCAGACACTTATACACATAAAATAAAAATAAATAAATGGTCTACAGAGTGAGTTCCAGGACAGCTGGGACTACAGAGAGACCCTGTATCAAAAAGACTAAATAAATAAATAAATAAATGAATGAATAAATAAATAAATAAATTTTATAAGATCACACAGTTGACTGGAAAAGTACAGAGAATAAGTATCTTTCACATACTTAGCCACAAATGAGATATCTAATCACCTCCTTCACCCCAAGTCTCAGGGATGAGACTTACAGAAAGATTGTAAGAGCCAGAGGTTGGGGAGAACTGGAGAGAAGCATGTTTGCTGGATATAACAGGCCCACTACATTCATGAACTCACAACAGCTATGGATGCTGGCACAAGGCCTGCACAAGATCAAGCCACTAAACATTCTAGCACAGAGAAGAAAAGGGGTCATGAGACACCCTACTAACTGAGGAGCTATGGACAGTTGATGGCTTCTGGGGAAGTTGAGTCTGATCTATCAATGGGTGTAGCCACTGGTAGGTTGACCATAGATGGCCCTATGTCTATATTGGCAGCACACACTGAACTTGGTGGGGTATAAAAAGCAAAGACATGAGGTTAAGAGTAGTTAAGGAATAGAAAGGGCTCTGGAAAGAGTTAAAGAGTGGACTGGAGAGTAAATATAATGAAAATAACTTTTCATGCATATATTAAATTCTCAAATAATTAAAATAATATTTTTAAAAAGAATACTAGAGAATACTAGTTGGAGTCATGGATCAACCCTTTTCAAAGGAATTATAGGACCTCAGTGTCTCTGACTTCATTTGGTGATATGAGCTATCTGTCTTGCCTACATTCCTGCTGCCCACCTTTAGAGCCCCATCAGAGGCTGAACCCATCAGGCTGCATGGTCTCGGACTTTCAGACTGGAACTATGAGTAAAACAAATCTTTTTATAAAGATTTTTAATTTGTTGAATTTTTTTGAATTGTCATACAATATAATTTAATGGTATTTAGATCCTCTCCCCGATCCATGCCTCCTGCTATTGCTCCCTACCCAATTTAAGGTAATCTATTATATATAGTATATAAATATAATATATAATATATATGACCTATAGAGTCTGATTTGTTTCCCCAATATCCTTCAGTGTGGGTCTATCCATTGGAGCCCGGTTGACCTACTAAGAGTCCCATTCCTTTAAAAGACTGTCTCTCGCTCTCCCAGAAGTTATTAGTTGCCTGAAGTTCCTTAGGTTGGGTTGGGATTTCTTGCCCACTTCCCCATGTCTATACAGGGATTTTTGTCTGGTATGAGATTCCATAGGACTTATGAATGCTGTCACCATTGCTGTGAGTTTAAATGAATAACTGATCTGCTGGCTATTATTTGGAAAACATATTTACAAACAAGTGCACTTGTCACCATTCATTAAAGAAGCTTTTTTCTGCAACAAATAAAGACTATTACAGAGTTCTACAAGTGGTCAAACACAGAGAATAATTGTCTGTGAGACATTTAAACCTAAGTGACACATCTTCAATGCAACCCCTACAATTAGGATGATTGTGTCTCTCAACTCTCACCAGAGAAGTTTCCTTATGCAGCAGATCATGATTATCACAGAAGCACACAACTGGTCAATGTGCAGAGAACACGAGGCTGCAGAATGCTTATCCCTGGATAAGGTTTTTTTAAGAATACACAGTTAGGCATACTAGACATTAAGGAAAATGTAACTTATGTAAGTGGAGAAACAAATATCTAGGAGTATAACACCAGCCCAGTGCTCTGAAATGTGCTTTACACTGTAGTGTTCACGTTGTAGTGCCTACTCTTTCACAAGCATGTGCCACTCAATCATAACAACATCCTAGTCTTCAAAGACACCTATGAACTAGTTCATTTAGGAGTATCGTGTCCCAATATGCATATCATTTCTTTTTTTTTTTTTTTTTTTTTTTTTTNTTTTTTTTGTATTTTTGAGGCAGGGTCTCCCTTTAGTCCCAGCTGGCCTGGAACTCACTTTATAGACCAGGCTGGCCTTGAACTCACAGAGATCCGCCTGCCTCTGCCTCCTGAGAGCTGGGATTAAAGGTGTGCACCACCTTACCTGGCTCATGTCATTTCTTACATGCAGAATTCAGGATTAAATTCTTACATGTGTGCGCATATGCCATGGAAGTAGAAATGAGAGGGAAAGAATAGACCTTGAGGGACAGGAGAGAGGGGACTGGGGAGAAAGAGTAATGGACCTGAAAGCAGAAAGGGGGCCTATTTAGAGGAAGAAAAGCAGCCAATAAAGGGAACAGTAGAGGAGAGGGATGAATAGATAAATATATATTTATTCATATAAATATATGGAATTTTCATATATATATATGTTTGTATACTAGTTTGTATACTAAACTTCAAAAGATGATTAACAAGATATTAAATAGGGTGTCTTGGGGGCTGGAGAGATGGCTCAGTGGTTAAAAGAGCTCTGACTGCTCTTGCAGAGGACCCGGGTTTGAATCCCAGCACCCATGCCACAGCTAAGAACTGTCTTTAAGCCGGGCATGGTGCCACACACCTTTAATACTGGCATCCTCGGGAGGCAGAGGCAGAGGCAAGCAGATCTCTGCGAGGTCAAGGCTAATCTGGTCTACAGAGTGAGCTCCAGGCCAGCTGGGGCTATAGGGAAACCCTGGCTCGAAAAAAAAAAAAGGTGTCTTGTCCTTACTGAATCTAGCTATGAATACACCAGAAAAACACACGCAGTTCAAGCCTTATGCCATACGTAAAAACTAACTCCAAAATGGGTCCTAACCTAAGTACAAAACCTGAAAGTACAACATATCTAGAAAATAATTTAGATAAAGTCTGCTTTCCTAAGATATAAAAAGTTCAAACTCTAAGGAAAAAGACTTGCAAAATAAAATTAAAATGTTAATAAATTAGAGTTAATTGAAATGAAAACCTCTTACTGTTCAAAAGTCAACCTTTGAGAAGAACAGTGATTGCTAGTGCCTGGGAAGGGCTCAGGGCAGGATAAGGATGAGGTAGAACAGGGGTTGCATGTAGTACACAGTATACACATGCATGGAAACATTATCCTCAGTCTCATTAGCATGTGTAATTGAGAGTATTAATTAAAAAGTTACCTAGTTTCAGAATAAAACATGAAGTAGCCTATTTGTAATGAATAAAATACAAACTAGAATTTAATAATAAAGAGTAATATTTATTACTATATCTGTAATTAAATCAAGTTTCAAACTTGATTTTATAATGGGTGCTTAATTTTTTTGAAAATACATGCATAATGGTGAATACAATTTCACATAAAAGCTAAAATGGCAGCTACCAATAAAGAGAAGGAGAAAGCAAGCCACAAATTAGGAGACAGTGTAGACACATGTCTCAGGAAACGTTGCTCTGTAGAACTTTTATACTCAGTAAGAAGACCTAAAAAACATGCAAAATTGATAAAATATTTGAACAGATATACCATTAAAAGAGGTTTAAATGACTAGAAAACACAAGAATGAGGCTCAACATCATTTATAACTGGAGAATGAACATTTAAATCTGAATGTGACACCACAAGGAACCAACTAGAATGGTTAGGTTAAGGGACTGAGAGAATACCAGCCATGGTGGTACATGCCTTTAATCTCAACCTTAGGAGGTATAGACAGGTGGATGGCAGTGAGACTGAGGCCAGCCTGGTCTAAACAGTGGGCAGTGAGTTCCAGGCAGGCTAGGAATAGGGAGACTTTGTCAAAAAAAAAAAACCCTAAATGATTGACAGTGGTGAAATTTGGTGGTGGTACATAGCTGCTGTCCTATAGCTAGGGGCTGAAGCAGGAGAACACGATTATTATGGGTTCAGAGCCAACCCCGGTATATACAGCACAAAGACTGGATAAATATCAAGTGTGAGTGACAATGTGGAGAAGCCCCGATTCACATATACTGCAACTTGAAAGCCAAATGACATGTTTGCTACTAGTCATTTTTGGAGCTGTATAGCAGTGTTTGGGGGTTTGTTCCTATTTGTTTGTTTCAATATACTTCCTTTATCAAGGATGAAAACAAAAATGAAAAAACCGAACATAAAAACCCAGTTGCTAGAAACACAAATTCAATTCTTATTCAAACTCATCTCAACCCTGGCCACAATCCTTAGTGAGGTACCTGTGAGCACTAAGTCAGGGAAGAACGGAATAACTAAGAGGCCCAGAGACAGGGTGGGAAAGGAAGGACCTAGGTCCCCAGGTCACCCCCACAGGTGTATCTTGATCTTCCTAGTGACTATGAAGATCTTCCAGGCTCCTGACCCCAACCTCACCCCAACCAGGACTTGAAGGCCAATCCAGATTGGGGTCCGCCCTCCCTTGCTCAGGCCTCACTCGCTCAGCCTTCTAGCCTTGCTCTTTTCCTCCTCCATATTCCTCTCTGTGATTAGTACCAAGCAAAGTAGTATATAAGACAGAGGGAAAGAAATGACTCAGTGCTCTGGAATTCCACTTCTCTTAATAGATTTAGAAAGCTACTGAGTGGTGAGCATGGGCTGAGGAAGGAGACTGGCGGGAACTCTCAAGAGGGGGAGCAGTAGAGATTTCCCCTGTGGTGACAGTGGAGACTATGCCAGTGTGTGCATTTACTAAAGCACATTGAATTTCACATAAAATTAATTAATTCTCACCTACAGAATTTATACCTGGATAAAATCAGCCCAAAAGATCCTGGTTTCAATTCAGTTCTTAGGCTACAGCACATACATATAAACTTAATTAAGGCCATCTTTACGTTCTCTTCATCTGTAATTTTTTTTACATTTTTATTGAAGTTATGTGCATTTCATACATCATTTCTCACTCCAATCTAGACTCATCTTGTCTTCCATGCCCCCAACCCCAACCAAGTTCATGCACCCTGCCATTCCTGCCCTGTATCACTCTCTGATGCTTTTGAAAATTTTTTCAAAGCAGAGGATTATTGTCCTTGGGGGAACTTTACTGTTTCAGTTGGTTCCATGTCCCTGTTCCTCTGCTGTTGTTCCCTTCAATCTGTACTGCTTCAACATATGCTTATACATACATATACATACATCACACCTATACCAGAATTATATCATCTGTACACAAACTGTCTGTCATTTCCATATCATAGGTCAGGATTCACATTTTTCCTTTTTAAATTTATATTACTGCAAAATATGCCTATGTATCCTCCACCCATATACCAAGATTACAAAGTCTAAAAATAAGTGGTGGGTTGATTCTAGAGCCTGTTAAGGGATTTACATTATCAGAGCACAGTTGCTTTCAGGGAAAGAGGTATATAAAGTTGATGTTGCTCAGTTTGTCTTACAAATCAGTGCTTGGTGCTAGCATCCACAAATGAGGGACACCATTCAATGTTTGCTTTTCTGGGATTATGTTACTTCACTTAACATAATATCTTCTAGTTCCATCCATTTACCTGCAAAGTTCATGATGCCATCTTTCTTTACTGCTGCATAGAATTCCATTGTATAGATGTAACACATTTTCTGTATCCACTCATTGGTTGAGGGGCATTTGGATGGGTTCCAGCTCTTCACTATTGTGAATAGAGCTGAAATGAACATGGCTGTGCATGTATCTCTGTGGTAGGATGAGTCTTGTGGGTTTATACCCAAGAGTAGTATGGCTGGGTCAGGTGGTAAACTCATCTTGAGTCTCTTCAGAGTGCTCCATACTGCTTTCCACAGTGGTTATACAAGTTTACCTTCCCGTTAGATCAAGGAACACAACGTAGAGTGTTTCCACATGTAGAGTGAAGGTTTGATGTATGTCCCCTCTTCTGCTTCACTAGTCTGACTTAATTTTGTCCAACGAGGAGTATGCTACTCCTGCATATCCTCTTCCCAGAACCTCCAGCCTAGTGTTCAGCTAAGCAAGCTGGCTGAAGGCATCCCCTTCCGGTGTGGCTGACGGCCTGCAGCTCTTGCCAGTGCATAGGATTTTAGTGCATATAGGGTTATACTTTGTGGCAAGTGTGGGGAGAAGTCAGAAATCTGGAAAGTTCTAGTTCTCTGGCCAATCCTGGTCACCACATTTAGGGAAAAATTGGCCCCCAGGTCCTCAGACATCACTGAG
Organism: Rhizomys pruinosus; assembly: GCA_009823505.1. NCBI lineage: Eukaryota > Metazoa > Chordata > Mammalia > Rodentia > Spalacidae > Rhizomys > Rhizomys pruinosus. The sequence goes on along the minus strand of VZQC01000717.1, from coordinate 2,255,352 downwards.
GAAGTCAAGGGATCTATTGTGTTTTCCCAGCTCACCAGTGAGGAACAACGTTGTGAGACTCCTCTAAGGAGAATTAACCTCCTAAAAATAAGCTCTTCAGCATTTTATAAATACTACCCATATTATTAAACTTATGAATCAATAATTAAAAAAAAAAACAAGTTTACCTTCCCACCAGCAATGAATGAGTGTTCCACTTTCACCACAACCTCTCCAAGCATTTGGTATCATTTGTTTTCTTGATCCTAGCCAGCCTTATCAGAGTGAAATATCTTAAAGTGGTTTTCATTTGCATTTCCTTAATTATTAGCAATGTTGAACATTTTTTAGGATGTTTCTCAGCCATCTTTTTTTTTTTTTAATTTTTTTTTTTAATTTTATTTATTTCTGTATGTGTATGAATGTACTGTCTGCATGCAAGTTTGTGCACCCGTGTCGTGCAATGCCGCGGAGGTCAGAAGAGGGTGTCGGATTCCCCTGGAACTGGAGTTCTCCTGGAATTGGAGTTTCAGACGGTTCTCGGCCGCCATGTGGGTGCTGGGGATCGAACCCGGGTCCTCTGTAAGAGCAGTCAGCGCTCTTAACCGCTAGGCCATCTCTCAGCCATCTTTATTTCCTCATTTTTGAAGTTTCTATTCAGTTCTTTACTCCATCTTTTGAGTGAGTCATTTGATTTCTTACTTCTTTGCTTTTTGAGTAGTTTATATATTCTGGAAGTCAGTGTTCTATCAGATGTATTGCTGGTGAAGGTTTCCTCCCACTCTCTGGGTTTTCTGTTCACTGATTATTTCTTTCACTGTACAGAAGCTTTTGAGTTTAATGAAGTCCCACTTGTCAATTTTTGGCCTCACTTCCCATGCAACAGCTGTCTGATTTAGGAAGTCTGTTCCTATGTCTATGTCTTGTAGGTTTCTGCCAACCTTATATTCTATCATCCTCAGAGTTTCAGGTTTCACATTGAGGTTTTGATCCATTTGGAGTTTATTTTTGTACAGGTGAGAGGTAAGGGTTTAGGTTTATTCCTCTCCAAGTGGTGATCCAGTTTTACCAGTACCATTTGCTGAAGATACTGTCTTTCCTCCATTGAGTCTTCTTGGCCCCTTTGTCAAATATAAGGTGGCTGAAATTGTGCGTGCTCAAGTTTGGAGCCTCAGTTTTGTTCCATTGGTCTACAGGTCTGTTTTTGTACCATGCTGTTTTTATAACTATAGCCCTGCAATGTGGAATAGCAGCCCCCCCCATTGCTCTTTTCATTCAGTTGCTTGGCTATTTGGGTGGGGGATTCCATTTGCCTAAAGCACTTAGGAAGTCAGCTGACAACCCCTAGCCCTTAGGCCCAGAGCCCTGCTGATTTCCTGCTCACTTTTGCAAACTGCCTGGCACCACTGCCTTTGATGCTTTGGGCAAAACATTGTCATATTCCTGTAGTGATCTGGAGTATATGTTGTAAATTCCTGTAAGCCCCAACCCCCAGTCCCACCTCACAAGGTCCTGTATAAATACCCCAGGTTGTAAAAGTAAAGTTGAGTTATTCCACCATGGAATTTCTCTAGGCTCCTTCTTGAGTCCGTCCTTCCTTGCCCCCTCTCTCCAGGCTTCCCAGTACCTTCCCCCCACCCCACCCCCACTTCCAGGACCTGGCTCACTGACTGGCAGGCTGGAGTGATCCAGGGAATCTGCAGTCCCAGGAATCTGAGGACACTGGTCAAGGGAGGAAGAAACCAGAAGGCTACATTCGGGGTTTTTTGTTTTTCCATATGAATTTAAGGATTTTTTTTTCCAAGTCTGTGAAGAAACTCATGGGGATTTTAATTAGGATTGCATTGAATCTGTATATTAGTTTCAGTAGAATGGACATTTTTACTATATTAATTTTCCCAATCCACGAACATGGGAGGTCTTTCTATCTTGGGATGTATTTTTCAATCTCCTTCCTCAGGGGTTTAAAATTTCTGTTGAGATCTTTGGTGTCTTTGGTTAGGTTTGTTCCCAGGTATTTTATTGTTTTTGAAGCTATCGTGAGTGGGAAGGTCTCCTTATATTCCTTCTTCAGTTGCTTGTTGTTGGTGTGGATAAAGAGAACATATGTCAAAATTCAGCTTGGAAAATAAGAATGATGTGGCACTTTCTACTTAAAAAAATAACTTTTTTATACATTATCTCAGATCAAACCAAATCACAGGACTGTCAGCCATGCTTTAAGTCTAACCACCCAGAAATTCTTTTTGCCTTTGAATACAGAATAGCCCTAGGAGATTTCCTGACACTTGACCAACCCTGATTCAGCTCAGCACCATGAACTTATCATTGTGCTTAAGAAAAGCATTCATTTAAATACCTTTGTGTTTTGCATCCCCACACAGAATGGGAGAACAACCAGGCTACTCTGGCTGCCAGTCAGAGCACAGTAAGTAGTTTTGTGGGTTTTATGCTTTGTTTCTTTTTTTTATCAATTAAGTTCATATTTTGTTTTTTTTTTTTCTAGTACCCACTGCTTCAGAACAGTTACTTTTGCAAAGTGAAACACTTTGGGACCAGCCATACCTACAAGCTGTTTTTAGGGCTTCTACCTGAATTGCCTCCAGTGTGAAAGCCAATATCCCTGACTTGAAGAAAGATGAGCTGTTGATACACACAAGTACACTTTACGAGAAGAAAAATGTGCCTAATGACGATACATGTTGAGATAGTGGAGTGTTTTTCAACAACTTGGAAGTTAGGTAGACATCAAAGAAATAACTTAACGGGGCTGGAGAGATGGCTCAGTGTTTAAGAGTGCTGACTGCTCTTGCAGAGGACCCGGGTTCAATTCCCAGCACCCACATGGTGGCTAAGAACCACCTTTAACTCCAGTTCCAGGGGAATCTAACACCCTCTTCTGACCTCCACAGCATTGCATGACACGGGTGCACCAACCTACATGCAGACAGTACACTCATACACATAAAAATTAAAAATAAAAAAATTACTTTTGTAGTAAAAAAAGAAATAACTCAACTGGTCAAAGTACAGAGAATAAGTAGTGTCATTGGAGTGCCCAACCACTAATGGGACACCCTATAACCCCCTCCCAAGGCCCAGGGCTACAGAAAATAAGTAGTGTGAACGGAGTGTCCAGCCACTAGTGGGACAGCTTATAACCACCTTCCAAGGCCCAGGGACCACTGAGAAAGAGGGTGGGAAGATCGTAAGAACAACAGATCAGAGTGGACTGGAGCAAAACAGTGTCTTCTGGACAGTACGGTTACATTCATGAACTCACAGCAGCTGTGGTTGTCTGCACAGAATTTCCAAAAGGTCAAGCCAGTCAACATTCTACAATGGAAGGGGAAGGAGTTCATGAGCCTCCACACCTAATTGAGGTAGTATGGATGTTAAAGGCTTTTGGAAAAAGGAAATCAGTTTTCTTTAAAGGAATGTCCCAAATAGATCAACCATGCCTCACCCTTAAGTACTTGGGCAACACAAATTGAATGAGATGGGTTCTTTTTAAAAAGAAAAGAAAGGGGGTAGAGAGATAATATATGTGTGGAGTGTATACATGCATATTTTGGAGTAATATAAAATTTAAAGGATCAACAACAACAAAGACTTATTCAAAGAACTGAAACAGTAAACTTCTGCATCCAAAAATTTAAAAAAGACCGAGATAAAGTTGCAAGACATGTATGGCAAAATGCACATGCTCTGGAGGGGTGGGAGGCATGGAAGGAGGAATGGGTCTAAATGTGATTAAGAAATGTTGTATGACGGGCTGGAGAGATGGCTTAGCAGTTAAGAGCACTGACTGCTCTTGCAGAGGATTCCCAGCACCCACATGGTGGCTAAGAACCATATTTAACTCCAGTTCCAGGGGAATCCGACACCCTTTCTGACTTCTGCATATTGCACAACAGGGGTGCTCCTACCTACATGCAGATAGTATACTCATACACATTTAAAAAAAGAAAGAAAGAAAGAAAGAAAGAAAGAAAGAAAGAAAGAAAGAAAGAAAGAAAGAAAAGAAATGTCTGAAATGCACAAACTTCAATAAGAATATTTTAAGGGGGGGAGCTGGAGAGATAGCTCTCCAGAGTACTCACCTTTAAATGTAACACTTATATCGTATGCTCCCCTGGCTCAGGGATCATCATGGAAAAGGGGGCAGAAAGATCATTAGAGCCAGAAGTGACTACAACAAAACAGTGTTTTCTAGACACAACAGGAAAGTTGTACGTATAAAGTCACTGTGGTAGTGGCTTTGCACAAGTCCTGCTCAACCTCAAGCCAGAGAAAATCCCAGTATGGAGTGGGAAGGTGGAAATGAATTTATCCCTAGCTGAGGAGCAGTGAACAATTGATAGCTGCTGGGAGAGCAAGAAACAGTTGTCTTTAGGGGCATGGCTCCTGCTTTTGGACGTGATGAGTTTAAAAGAAAATAAGAACACAAATTTGATTGGGTAGGGAAGAGGATTACTTAGAGAAGTTGGAGACTAAATATTTTCCAAACATATTACATGAAATTCTAAAAGAATTAATAAGTGTTTTTAATATTTTTTTTTTATTTTATGTGTATGAGTACATTGCTTGCATAAATGTAAGTGCACTTGTGTTGTGCACTGCCTGCAGAGGTCAGAAGAGGGTGTCAGATCCCCTGGAACTGCAGTTACAGATGGTTATTAGCCACCATGTGGGTGCTGGGAATTGAACCTGGATCCTCTGCAAGAGCAGTCAATGCTCTAACTGTTGAGCAATTTCTCCAGCCCTAATAAAAATGTTTTTTAATATTTTAGAAAGAGAAGATAAGGACCAGGAGGCAATAGCATCAAAATATTTGAAGAGACAGGTTAGTAATAATGTCAAAAACAAGATGTGAGCTGGGTGTGGTGGCACACACCTTTAATCCTAGCACTTAGGAGGCAGAGGCAGGTGGATCTTTGTGAGTTCAAGACCAGCCTGGTCTACAGAGTGAGTTTCAGGACAGCTGGGACCACAGGGAGACCTTGTCTCGAAAAGACCAAAAAAAAAAAAGGTGTGCAATATGAATGGGAGGGAACAACAAAAACAAAAGGACTGGGTCAAAGAACTGACTGAAACAGCTAATTTCTACCCAAAACAATAAACCACTGCATCAAAATCTTTAAAAAGACTGAGAAAAAGATGCAAGACATGTATGGCAGAATGCATGAACTTCGGTGGGGTAGGGGGCATGGAAAGGGGGAGTGAGTCTAAGTTGGACTAAAAAATGGTGTATGAAATAAATGAAACATCAACAAAAATATTTTATTAAAAAATCTACTTACTTGAATAGACTTGGAAAGTAGATAAAAACTACCAACATTACCTGAAGCACTACTGGAAACCTGTTCCTGCTGGGAAGGAGAGAGTTGGTGTCTGTTAAGGGGTGACTCATGACAGCCTGACCAGGCTCCAATGGATGGATCCACATCAAAGAGCATTAGGGAACATAAATTCGACTCTGAAGGCCTTAATAAGATAAAAAGGGGAGGCAAGTGTATCTAGTGGATGGGATCCAAATGTGTTCATACTATATTGTTTGAAAATGGCAAAAAATTCAATAAAAAAGGAACAAAATTAAAAAAAAAAAAAAACTAGGTGTGAAAAGCCAGAGGGAAATGTATTAACTCAAACCCCCCTGAAAAATACACATATATGAACATGCATGCATTTGTATATCTGAAAGCTATATAACAAGAAACAGTGCCAGGGTAGTCCAAGAGACTCTCAAAATGACACAGGCTATTGCCAAAACCCTTGATTTCCTCTAAAAACATGTTCAACATCATTAATAATTTAGGAAATGTAATTAAAACCACTCTAAGATATCATTTCACTCTGATAAGATGGCTAAGATCAAGAAAACAAAAGATTCCTAGATATTTTTGAAGCTATTGTCAGTTGAAGGGTTTCTTTAAATGCATTTTCCAATTGCTTCTTATCAGTATATAGAAATGCTACTGTTTTTTGGAAGTTGATTTTGTACCCTGCCACTTTACTGAAAGTATTAATCATTTCTGGTGGTTTTCTGGTGGAATTTTGGGGATCTCTTATGTATAATATTGTATTGTCTGCAAATATTGATAATTTGACTTCATCTTTTCCAACTAATATTGTTTTAATTTTCTTCTCTTGTCTTATTGCTCTTGCAAGAGTTTCAAGCACTACATTAAAAAGGAGTGGAGACAGTGGACAGCCTTGTCTGGTTCCTGGTTTGAATAGGAATGTTTCTAGTTTTGTTTTGTTTTGTTTCCATTTAGAATGATGTTAGCTGTGGGTTTGTTGTACATAGCTTTAATTATGTTGAGGTATGTTCCCTCCAGAACAATTCCCTCTAGGACTTTTTTTTTTTAACCTAAAAACCTGAATGTACTTTTCTTTATTAAGGTCAGAGATAGGAAAGGCCATACTTAGTACTAAAAGACAGAAAACAATGGGCTACGAAAGGAAAGAGAAAAGGTACTGTCTATTATTTAAGGAATTCAACCGGAGATTGAACCTATATACAAGCATGTGTATAACTGATATAAAATTAAAGTTAAAAAAAACTCTTTCATGTCATGACTGCTTATTGGCTTCCTCTTCATATGCTTTCCCTGTGCCATTCTGTACAGAGGATGAACCAGAACTAAGGTCATATAAATTACCACAATATTTGGCATTGTCAATATGATCTTCAAAAAACGTTACTCTCATCTTGAAAAGGGCCATTCCAGTAAGCAACAAATCAGACCCTGCCTGGTGTGTGGTCCTATTGTCTCCAGCTCTTAACTGTTCAGCAACTTCGTGTAATCCATCTTTGAGATTTTTGCAGCTCTTCATGAGGTACTTCACATCATAAGTGGCAGGAAAAAGTAATCGAAGGATCTCAAATAAATCAAGTTCTTCTTCAGGCAAGTTAGAGTTGGTCAAGATTTTGATTGAATAGCCAAAAAGTCATAACCACTATGAAACGGTAACCATTTGACCCCTTCACAAAAGACCACTCCTGGAGTCATAAGCAGTTCTGCCAAGTATTGGTTTTCAATTCCTTTTCCCGTCATTTCTTAAACTGGATACCAGATGTTGTTAGTAGCTCTATAGAGTCTTGAGCATACATGTCCTCTGTCGAATTAAATTTAAAATTAAACTGCCAAGTTGAAGTTCCTGGAAGGCATTCTCCTTGCTCATTCATAAATATCAGTCCTAGCTGAATTATCTTTAACAAGTCTAGATTTCACTGCAATAGTTGGTATTGATAGTCACCATTGCTCCTGAATTCTCCAATGGGCCTTGCAACCGCACTGGGAAACTTAGTGTCCATAGCAACATAATTATATTTTCGGAAAACTTAACAAATTTTCTTCATCTCATCATCCAGTTTACAAAACAAACTTCACAAATTCTTTGGCTAGGATCTACAGTGGCTGCTGGCATAGTGAGGCCACAAGGAAAGGAGACTCCAAGCATCAAATGTTAAGCTTGATTGAAGATTTGTTTCATAAAAATACTTTACTCTTTAATTGTGTACTTGTGTCTGTAAGGTCTCACTCCTCCTCACCATAGAGACAGCACCCAGCATTGATGGCAGTACTGACATCTCTCATCCAGCAAGGGGGGAAAGGGGAGCTGGAACTGTGCTGCCAAGCATTGCATCACTGCTCTCTCCCTCTAGGACTTTTAACATGAATGCATATTGATTTCTCAAAGGCTTTTTCTGCATCTATTGGGATGGCCATGTGATTTTTATCTTTAGTTCCACTGATGTGGTTTTTAATACATTTATTGACTTACATATATTAAACCATCCCTGCATCTCTAGAATAAAGCCAACTTGATCATGGTGGATGTTTTTATGTGTAGTCATTTGACAGAATTCCCCCAAATCTCAGGAATTGATGGCATCCTGTCACTCTTGAAATGTGATAAAACATGAGAATCATAAAGTAAGGACTGCTTGGAGAAACTCTTCTTGAGATGCTCTTTCCTACTTCACTGAAAGCCCAAATTCTTCTTAGAGGGGTTAAAAGAAAGAGCCTCTGGACTGCCACAGCACCAGAAACAGCTGAGGAGAGAAGAACCATAGCAAATTCATGGAGATGAAGTACAAAAGATTAGATGACTAGTGATTCTAAGACCTGATCCATTGTCCTTCCTTAGACTTCAGAACACATACACACACACATACACACATACACACACACACACACACACACACACAAATGCCCAGTCTTTTCATTATGTAAAACCACGGAGCACTGGCCCCAGCCACTCTCTGATCTTCTAACTGGCTCTTTGAAGCCTTTACTCTTTTTATGCTAAGCATTTCAGCATTTTTAAAAATTACTGAATTTTTGCAATTTTCATACAATATAATTTGATGATATTTGGGTCCCCTACCCCATCCACACTCCCCCCCACTGCCCTATGCATAAATCAAAGCACTCCACTCTGTCTACACTGTGGCTCTAGAGTCCCTCAGCATGGGTCCATACCCTGCAGACTGGCTCACCTATCAAGAATCCCATCCCTGTAAGAAACTGTCTCCTCTCTTCCCATCGGCCATAAGTTGCCAAAGCCTTACCCACTTTTCTATGTCTGTACTGGACTTTGTCTGCTTTAGCTTGCATGTTACTTGTGCATGCTGTTACTGCTGCTATGAGTTCATATGTATAACTGACCACCTGCCTGGACAACTCTTTTCCCTGTGGCCATCCCCACCTCTGGCTCTTAGAATCTTTCTGTTCCCTCTTCAGCAATGATCCCAAGGCTCAAGGACTTTACTCTTAAAGGAAAGGAGAAAAGACTGTTGATATCCAAGTAAAGACTTAGGTGCCAGAAAAGGTGACTCAAGGTGTAGAAATCATTATTATGCTTGAGATAAAATAATGTATGGTATCTGTATAGGTAGAAACAATAGAATTGGGAACATTGCAATTATTAAAAGTTCTTTGAAATTGGACATATCATCATTGAAATGAAATACTCGAGGAGGTTATTAAGAAATAAGTTATACGAAAACAAAATGTCACACTTCTGGAGCCACGACTGGAACCTTAAAGATCTGTAGTAACAACTGTAAAATCCAAGAGAATGAGTGTATACCAACCCAAACTCAAAATTAACTGTGAAAAGAAAGGTCATTTTGGACATTTGGGGTCTTTGTTGAAGCTTACCTGCCTTTGTCAGAAATGTGTATGAGAAAGAGCTTTAATACAATGAAGGCATAAGCTGAGAAAGAGGAGCTGAGGAGACCAGGGGAGAGCGTGCACTCATTAGAAAGGGAATATCATCCCTGGTGATGACTACTCGAGCTTCTGTCACAGCTGCGCCCCAGCAGAGAACAGCAGGGATCAGAGTGGGTCAGAGGGTTCTTCAGGGAAAGATTTATCCAGGAGGATGAAACTGATAGGGCACTTGATGCTGCTCAGCATCCTGAGAGGATATTGAGGTGATTACGGGCCCCAGGGAAAACAAAAGTTGTGCTCAGAAAGCAATTGATCAAGATTCACTGCCTGGCTTCTCTTTCCATTGCAGTTAACTCCGTCAAGGAGATATGTGATGCGAAGTGGCACTCACGCAGTCAGGAGGGACAGCAGTTAAAGTGAGGTGAATCTATAAACCCATTGTCAGAAGTCAGGATGCTTCAAACTGACAAGCCAAGAAGTGGCAAGAAAACATGTTCCTTAGAGATGTAGTCAGAAGTCTGAAATAATCTAGAAATGGAAGTAGAAAATATATTTTTCTACTTCCATTTCTAAGAAATATATTGTCTCTTTAAACTTCATGTATGTTTAATTTGAAAAAAAAGATTAAAAGTACAAAAATGGCCCATATTTTAAAACTGTTAAGATTCTGAATCATTAGAGAAATGCAAATTAAGACTACTTTTGAGAAACCACTTCAGTCAGAACAGCTATCTTCACAAAAATCTGACAACAAATGTTGAAGGGGATTTAAGAAAGAGGAACCCTCAGCTGCTGCTTAGGACTGCAAATTAATTTAGCCATTATGAAAATCAGTTTAGAGATTCCTCAAAAAAATAAAAATAGAACTACCATATAACCCAGATATTCCACTCTTGAGATGTACTCAGAGAACTCCATATTCCATGAAGGGGATATTTGCACATCTGCACTTATTGCGGTTCTCTTTATGATAGCAAGGAAATGGGACTAACCTGTAAGTATATCCACAGATGAATAGTAAATGAGAATGTGATACATATACAAAATTTTATTATTATTATTCAGCTGTAAAGAAAAATGAAATTTTCTGTAAAATGGACTTGGAAAGTATAATATTAAGAAGACTCAGAAAGAAAAAAAAACACATGTTGCTCCTCAAATGTGGCTCCTATCCTATGATGTATACAGTACATATGTAAATGAGTGTAAGTGTGGAAACACTACAACACTTAGAAATGAAACCAAGAGAGGGTAATATTAGGAGATGATGGGAGACCAAATGCACACAAAAGGACTCATAAGTTGTGAAAGAGGATATAAAGCTCTTTCTTTCCTAGTTTGAACTTTATAATGAGTTTTCTTTTTGTGGTGGATAAGTGCATAGGACTATAATTCGTAAAGAAAGTGTAAAACCCTAGGAGAGCTCTGATATCAGCAATGGATTATTCTGCCAAGGAGATGTTGGCTAGGGGGTCCAAGCTCCCCCCCCCCCCAGAAAAGGTAAAGGCTAGCTGGGTGTGGTGGTGCACGCCTTTAATCCTAGCACTCGGGAGGCAGAAGCAGGAGGATCTTTGTGAGTTCAAGGCCAGCCTGGTCTACAAAGCGAGTTCCAGGACAGCTGGGGACACAGGGAGACCCTGTTTCAAAAAGCCAAAAAAAAAAAACCAAACAAACAAAAGCAACAACAAAAAACTTTAGCCGGGCATGGTAGCGCACTCCTTTAATCCTAGCACTCGGGAGGCAGAGGCAGGCGGATCTTTGTGAGTTCAAGGCCAGCCTGGTCTACAGAGTGAGTTCCAGGACATCTGGGACTACAAGGAGACCCTGTCTCGAAAAGACCAAAAAAAAAAAAAATGGTAAAGGCTTTTTGCCTGTAAACTGGGATACTTGCAAGAAGAGAGGTGGTAAGGCCCTGCTGTTGAAGACCTGGTGTAAGCAAAGGAAAGATATATTGAGACCACACTTGCAGGTGTACAGTTGGTCTCTGGAATGCCAGAGAGTGTTACCAAAGGCCACTAAATTAATAAAGCAAATACTGGTCTCCTTGAGTCAAAAAGACTCCTCCGTCAGCATCGGCTACACCTCACCTGCCTGGAAATACTGTGCAGCAGTGGCAGCCATATGCCTGTATATCCCAAATCTAATTGGCCATTAGCTCTCTCCTTGGAATAATTCATGTCTGATGCCACAAGCTACATCCTCTAGTGGTTAGGAGATGTTATAAGCGACAGTAAGACCCTGTCATCTTTTACAGAAAAGCTATAGTTCATAGATTAGCATACCATCCAAACATCTGTGTCTATACTGATGTAACCTATCATAATAATTAGTACTGCTTAAATGCCTGTATATCTAATTGCTTGTGCTTTATTAGTAGGATTAAAAGGTTATTCCTAGATAAACTGCCAACCCATTAAAGGAAACAACCTGAACTGATCAGAATCTAAAACGACATCTCCAGAGCAAATAGAATGTTTTGCTTCTTGCCCACTTGTGCTCCTTTTCTAAGCCTAGGGAAAAATCTGTGGAAGAGGGAGGCATGGTAGAATGTAAAAGCTGCATTTGGGGTGAATTATGAAACTACAGAAGTATAGACTGGACTCTTATTTGATCAACATGCTTGTACATACAAACCCATCCAGCTGGACAATCGGGGTCTCGGGCTATATACATTTGGGCATAGCTGCTTGCAAATTGGTTTTACATGAAGGATACTTGTATTCATTACTTATTAGTTATTATTTTTTTTTGGTATTTTTGAGACAGGGTCTCCCTTTTGGGAGCTGGCCTGGAGCTCACTCTGTAGACCAGGCTGGCCTTGAACTCACAGAGATCCGCCCGCCTCTGCCTCCCAAGTGCTAGGATTAAAGGCATGTGCCACCATGCCCGGATAATTATTATTAAAAAATGAAAAAAAAATAGAAAGAGTAAAAAAAAGAAAATGAATAAAAAGAAAGTGCAAAACCCTAATCGAAGTGCTACTGCTTCAGAATGACCATAATACATGTATAGAAGTTCAACGAGAAGAAGAGTTTGAGGCTAGGCAAGTGTTTGAGTAGCCACCTTAATCTAGCTATGTGATGTTTTATATGTGAGTTTATTTCAATAAAAAGATTCTACTTAATATAAAAAAATCTATAATGGGTCTTCCTCAAAACTCTCAGAAACAAAATCTAAGATGATGCCTTAGCTAAGAGGAGCCTCAGGGAATGTCCAAAACTGAGTGCAATCTCTCATTCTCCACAGGATCCTCCAATAGAAAAGCAACACTAAAAAAGATAGATATGCAATAAACTTTAATATAATAATATTGTATCAGTATTGGTAATTAATTGTAATTAATCTACCACTGTAAGATAGAGAAAACCAAGCCTCTGGAGACAGTGGCAGAAGGAATTCTATGAGTCTAAGCCAGCCTGGTCCACATAGCAAGTTCCAGGGTAGCCAGGGCCATATAGTGAGACTCTCTCTCTCTCTCTCTCTCTCTCTCTCTCTCTCTCTCACACACACACAAATAATAATAATAATAATAATAATAATAATAATAATAATAGAGAAAATAGGTAAGGAGGTCATGGGAACTCTATACTACATTTTACATTTTCCTATCATTCTAAGATTGATGTAAAAATAAAGTCTAGTTAGGAAAAATAGGAGCTGGAGAGGTTGCTCAGTGGTTAAGAGCACTGACTGCTCTTGCAGATGACCCAAGTTCAATTCCTAGCACCCACATGGTGGCTAAGAACCTTCCTTAACTCCAGTTACAGAGGAATCCCATGCCTTCTTCTGACCTCCACAGCATTGTACAACACAGGTATAGTTACACACATGCAGGCAATACACTTATACACATAAAATAAAAATAACAAATAATATGTTTTAAAAATAAAGAGATGTATAAAGGCAAATTAATGAGCAAAGTTTAAAAGAGGCCATATAGTAAGTTTCTATGCGCACATGTAATGAATTTATAGCAACAGAACAGTAAAGCACCGATTTCCTAATGGTATGTAAGTGGGGATTTGTAACCTAGGATGAGTTTTTCAATGGCACAGTTATATGTGGTATTACAAATCTCAAAGAAAATGTAGATAGACATAGAGATGTCAAATGGAAAGTCTCCATCAGCCTAATGAACTAAAGTGAGTATCAATACAGTCCACAGATGAGCAAAACAATGTGGAAAGTGAGAGGAAGACTTTTCTAAAGTTCTTTAATTGCCACACGTCAAAAAATGATTATCCTTCAAATTGCCTGATCAATCTAAACTTTTTGATGGCTGAATGTGAGCATCAGCGTGGGTAAAGCTCCAAGTTCACTCACAAGCATGAACCCTGACCCCACCCACATACACGCTTCTATTTTTTTTTAATTCTTTTTTTAAATTTTTTTTTAATTTTTATTTATTTATTTATTTTTATGTGTATGAATGTATTGTCTGCATGCAGGTCTGCGCACCCGTGTCGTGCGATGCCGCGGAGGTCAGAAGACGGTCTCGGATTCCCCTGGAACTGGAGTTCTCCTGGAACCGGAGTCACAGACGGTTCTCAGCCGCCATGTGGGTGCTGGGGATCGAACCCGGGTCCTCTGCAAGAGCGGTCGTCGCTCTCAACCGCTAGGCCATCCCTCATACACGCTTCTATTAATACTACACCCACTTATTTTCATTTGGAGAGAAGGTCCAATGCAACATAGATACTGAACATGATGAGTTTGCTTTTCCAAATGTGATTTCCATTACTGTAATTTGGATATATTATGAAAGTTTTCAAAAGATAATCCAGAGCTTCTAGACAGAGATAAAACCTGAAGCCCTGGAGGATTAAAAGCACAATCTATATACCCATCCTGGGAACAGCTAGTGATCTTGAGCTGTGTAAGCTCAGAGTGCTTGCATTTAGTGAGCCTGAATAAGCTGGTCCCATATATTATTCATGTATATTTCAGCTATGAAACATCTACCAATTTCTCTACTGTTTTCATCTGGATGAAAATTAGGAAAATCTGCCATGTTGATCCCAATAATATGTGGTATTATTACTGAACATTTGCAAATCTATGGGCTGAAAAAATGAGGTGTTGTGGTAAGAGAACTAGATTTGGAGTCATAATTCATATTCAGGCTCAGTGGACACTCCTTGGAAAACTTCCTGTTGATTATAAAGATATTAATGACAATGATGCACATGACTAGTTTGAACTAAATCTCTTCCTAAAATGTAGGAGTCAGCTGTCACCATTGCTGAGCAGTCACATGAGTAACTGACCTGCTGTCTAAACTCTGTTTCCTTGTGGCCACCCACCACCTCTGGCTCCTCCCATTTCTCCTCAACAATGATTCCTGAGCCTTGGGAGGCAGAAGTTGGCTGCTATAGGCATACTGTTCAGGATTAAGCCCTCTGCAGTCTCTCATTCTCTGCACATCGGCCAGTTGTGGATCTGTGAGCTAATGACCATGTGCTACATGGGAAAACTTCTATAGTAGGAGCTGAGAGATGCATTAATCTGTAGATAAAATACTGAGTCATTAAGAGTCAGTCTAATACTACATCTATTTAGAAAAATAATAGTAGTAGGCTCTCCCTTATGGCCTGTGACCTGTCTAGCTACAGGGTCTTCAGCCTGATATCAGTGTTAGGTATGGACTCCATCTTGTGAAGTGGATCCTTAAATCCAATCAGGAATTAGCTAATTACTCCCATAACACTCATGCCACTAGTGCACAAGTGGGCACATCTTGCCAAGCCAGTTGTTTCTGGAGTTTAACCCAGACCAAATCCCAGAATAGAAGAGAGGAAATAAGGAAGAAGCCTCAACTTCAGCTGAGGAACTACTGGCAACTGATAACTGCTAGAAGAGGAAGAGTTGGTTTTCTTTAAGGGTGTGACACAGAATAGGTTAGCCAAGCTCCAGGGAATGGACTCCTGCTGAAGAGCATTTGGGTACACAAATTTGACTCAGTAGGCCTTAATATATATAAAACAGAGTACATGAAATTCAGTGGGGGCAATTAAGAAGAGAGTGTAGATAAGAGAGGGGATCTTAATATGATAAAAATATACTATGTAAAAATCCACAAAAATTCAGTTAAAATGGAAAAATTAACAAAATAAGAATTACCATATGTCCAGGAATACCACTCCTGGGGATCCCAAAGGTAGGAAAAGGGCAAGAGTCAGGTTCATCAGTGTTTCTAAACTGGTAAACTATTCATACATAATTTACATCTGTATAATTGAACAAGTAAATTACATGTGAGTTTTAAAGAAGAGAAAATTTGTGAAAATAGAGGCCAGCAAGACGGCTCAGTGGTGAACTGTGCTTGCTACCAAAGCTGAGTATATTAATTCAGTCCTTAAGACCTTCATAGTGGAAGAAGAGAACCAAATCCCAAAAGTATTCCTCTGACTTCTCCACATGAGGCTTGGCTCACAGAAGTCCCCCCCCCCAAAAAAAATAAACATAACAATAAAAAATTAAGGATGACAAGAGGGATGGAAATAAGGTAACTATCCTATACATCTATATGAAATTCTCAAAAAAAATAGTTCACAATTTAAAAATTAACTTATGAAAAGAATATAAACTGAGCTTACAATGGTACATTTTATTTCCCTAAAATCTATTAGTTTTATTTTATGTGTATGAGCATTTTGTCTACATGTATGTAAGTGCATTCATGTCACGCAATGTCTGCTGAGGTCAGAAGAGGCCATTGGATTCCTCTTGAACTGAAGTTACATATGGTTATTAACCACCATGTGGGTGCTGGGAATCTAACCTGGGTCCTCTGCAAGAGCAGCCAGTACTCTTAACCACTAAGCCATCACTCCAGCCCCCTGCAACAGTATGTTTAGATCCCTTGAGGTTGTTCATTGATCCTCCTTAAGGAGAGGTTTTTTGTTTGTTTTGTTTTGTTTTCTCGTCTTTTTCGAGACAGGGTCTCCCTGTAGCCCCAGCTGTCCTGGAACTCACTCTGTAGACCAGACTGGCCTTGAACTCACAAAGATCTGCCTGCCTCTGATTCCCAAGTGCTAGGATTAAAGGTGTGCACCACCACGCCTAGCAAGGAGAGGTTTAAAGAATGGCAATGTCATTATATCGCTCCCACAACAAATACAGCAGCAACTGTGATGCAGAGGGGTGGAGAAGGCCACAGGTTAGACCAGTAAGGCAATATCATGAAAAAAAATAGTCTAGCTCATATTTACAGTGCTCTCATGGTTTTCTTAAAAGGATCCTGGGTGGACAGTGTTGAGATTTTACATTAAAAAAACTTCAGGCTTGCCAGGCGTGGTGACACACGCCTTTAATCCTAGCACTCAGGAGGCAGAGGCAGACGGATCTTTGAGTTCAAGGCCAGCCTGGTCTACAGAGTGAGTTCCAGGACAGCTGAGGCTGCAGGGAGACCCCATCTCGAAACGACCAAAAAAAAAAAAAAAAAAAAAACAGGCTTTGTGGAGCTGGAGAAATGGCCTAGCAGTTTAAAGCACTGACTGCTCTTGCAGAGGACCCGAGTTTGATCCCCCGCACCCATTTGCAAGCGGAATTCTTTAACTCCAGTTCCAGTGAATCTGAACATCCTTTCTGACCTCTGGGGCATTGCAGGACATGGGTGACGACCCTACATGCAGACAGTACGTCAACAATAAATCTACACATAAAAATAAATAAAATTTAAAAAATTAAAAAAAAACTTCAGGTTTTCAACCTATCTCTGCTACTAATATATCTATATATATATATATATATATATATATATATATATACACATATATATTGGTCAATTGTATCTTGATAAAATTTTGTGATTTAATTATTTTAATGAAAATGAATTCAATAGGTAACTCTAGAAAGAGTTCTGAGTGGATGGGTGGAAAATGGTGCTGTGTTGGGACAATCACAAGGAAGCCTTGAACTTCACATGAACATGACCATTAGTTTGATACAGCCACCATAATAAAATATCACATACAAGGTGGCTTAAATGACAGAAATTAATTTTCTCACAGTTTCAGATCCTGAAGGACTAAAGTAAGGTGCTTTGGGGCTGTTTTCCTTGAAGCATGTCTCCTTGCTTGTATGTAGTCTCCAACATGCTGCCTCTATGATCATTCACATATGCATACATGTCAGAAAATTTCCTCTCCTTGTAAAGAAATATATATATATATATATATATATATATATATGCACTTTGCAGCCCAAGTCCTAGCATTTCAGAATATGGATGTATTTGAAAGAAAGTTTATTTAAAGAGGTGATACATATACATATATGTATATATATGTATTTATACATATATATATATATATATATATCATACAAGGTGAGCAACTGCTCTACCACTGAGCTGCAGCACCAACCCTATGTACATATCTTAAGCATCACTAACAGAATGCTAAAGAGCGGAGCCTAGTATTGGCAGTTGATAGCTGCTAGGGGAGGGATGGTTACTCTTTCCCGAGGATGTGGCCTCTGGTAGGATCCCCATAGTACAACAGATGCTGCACACTCATGCACACATGGGCTGCATTAACTAGACTTAGTGTGTTATCAAAAAAGTCATGAGGTTGGCAGAGGATGAGTTGGGGGAGGTGGAGGGGGAAATGAGTGATGGATATTATATTACAGTGTGTATGTGTATGAAATTCTCAAGAATAAAGAAAAATTATAAAAAGTGGAACTCAGGAATCATCTTTAAAAGATGCATTCAAATTCTGGCTCTATTCTCTCATTCCCTAATTTAATATTGGTCAAATTATTCGTTTTTTCTCATCCTTGTTTATCCACTTATATAGAAGCATTTTTTCCTTTTTTCATATTAATTTTAGTTAATAGCAAAACAGTGGTTTCACTATGATAACTTCATGCAGACCATTGTACATCACCTGTGTTCCTTCTTTCCCCAGTTCCCCACCACTGCAGGACACCTTCCTCATTGCAAATATTCCCCTTCTGCTTTTACAGCATATGTTTTTAATCTAGATTCTGCAAGTGTATTGTTTGTCTCCATTCCCACTCTGTCACCCTCTTTGCTCCCAGTGCCCCTCTCTCAGCTCAGTTTTAACTTGACTTTCCTCCTCTCCTCTCAGCTGCCTTCCTACAGCTGAGAGAGAACCCGAGAGTCAACAGCATCCTTGTCCACATCCTGCCATCTCTATCCTCCAGCCAGAGTGTGGAGCAGATGGAGGTACATGGGGAAAGGGAGTGTGAGCCAGATAAATTATGATTTTCCAAAATGCCAGAGTTGAGAGGGGCACACTGTGGCTCAAAAGTAACCTTCCATTTCTTGGCTCTTCCCCGCTCTGTGACACAGCACACAGAAAGTCACCTTCTTTCTTCATTCCTCACAAGTCCATGACCTGGCTCCGGGGTCCTCATGAGCTGGTTATGAAAGAACGTCTGTACATGAATACAGAAACTGAATAAATCTGAGAATAACACCAGCTTACAGCCCCACACATCAGAACCTATTAGCCTCTTCTACGGGACACATGCCATTCCTTAATTTACAGCATAAACTGTTTAGAAGTTATGCTGCTTTGGCTCCCACTCTAGTCAAGGATGAAAAATGTGCTGCTACTGCTGGGATAAAAGTGTTAGTAAAATATTACAGTGAAAATGTGGAACGCACACCTTGACACTTATACATTTATAGCATCTGCTGAACTTCGGGATAGTGAGATTCTTCTTCCCCTGGAAACATTTGCCACCTTCTGCTCTCCTATGATACCTGTGCCTGACAAAATGAAATGGTTACAACACCTCTAAATTACCAGCAACCTTTGTTTTGTCTTGTGAAAATTTATGGAAACATAGTTTCTAATTACAGCAATTTTCCCCCAACATTTAAAATGACTTCATGTATAAAATCCATAAAATTGAAGAGAAATCTGTTATGCATACAGAATGTTCTGGTTGTTTCAAAGTGAGTGCTAATCTGTGGCAGTATAATTAGACATGCGTGAGATAAATGATTCATGCAGGTGAAGTGTTTAAGTTCCAATTCATATTTTGGCAAATTCTCTGACTCTTGAATTGTTCACATTTTGAACATATCTCCTGACCCAGTTATACACAGTGTATATATCAGACACCAGGAAGTTTCCCGTTGTACAGTGTTTGTAGAGAGATTTACAGCCCCAGCAGGCTGAATAATCTGGGACAAGCAACCACTGGACTTCATGACCACTTAACAAGGTTGTTTGGGTGCCTCAGGAAATACATAGCAAAGTTCTCCCTGAGTGTAACTTGTAGCTCAGTGCAAGTGAGTGAATTCAGCCATCAGAAACAATTCCTGGAGACTGGAGAGAAGACTTAGCAGCTATGATCACTTGCCAATCTCTCTGAGGACCTTTCAGTTCCCAACACCCGCATTGTAGTTCACAACTATCTCAACTCCAGTTCCAGGGCTTTGACTCCCTCTTCTGCTCTCCGTGGGAACCAAAAATGTGATGGTACACAAACATGCATTCAGGCAAACATTCATACACATAAAAAATAAATATAAAAAAATAAATTTGGTTCTTACCTTCTTCGTTTATATTCCCAGTCATGGATTCCATTGAGGTGTTCTTTAGTGCACTCAGGACTTGGAGTACATCCTTAACCCATTTCATTACTTCAAAGTCTGCCTAACCCAAACCATACTTGCAGCCCAAACCAAACTGATCCTGCTGTTATACTAACAGCTACTCTCATACTGCTCCTCACCTATTTTTCTTTCCCCTCAAATATCCCCAATCTACGTCAAAACAGAACATACTGTACTCAATATTAAAGATCCTCTGAAAAGTGGATTATTTTTATTATTATAGAGTTATGTAGTTTCATGTAACAGTTCTTAATCAAGTTTCAAACCCCTCCACCATCCATGCCTCTCCAACCCCCATCAGACCTCATGTATTCCTCCATAAATGGTAAGACCTATCCAGTCAAGCATTTGCACCCAGATATCCCTAAATGAAAATGTATCCATTGCAGTCTAGTCAGCCCATCTAGAGATGGTAAGTAAGGCACACTCTTCCTCAGAACCTTGTTCGATGGAGTTGGCATGGGCCCTGAGCTCAATGCCACCGTTGCCACAAGTTCATATGTGCAATCTTCCAGTGGCCTGAAGGTCTCTGCTCCCCTGTGTTTCTGAACCAGCCCTGGCTCTTACAATCATTCTGCCCTCTCTCTGCAATGGTCCCTGAGCAGTGAGTGGATGAGTTTCAATATAGGAGTCCTACCCAGGTACACATGCTCTGCAGTCTCTTATTCTTTAAAACTTGGCCATTTGTGGCCTTCTGTGTGCATCATTCTCTGTTGTATAAGGAAGCTTCACAGGTGAGAGATGAGAGATGAGAGATGCATTAATTTTTGCCCTGCCTCTAGCCCTGCTAAGCTCCATGGGCCTTAGGTGCAGAGGTTCAACTGTCAATGTGTCACCCAGGACTGGTCATCTCTCAGACATATACTCTCTGTGTCTGACAAGTTGTGGCTCTCTGAAGTTGTGCCTCAACTTGTTGCAATAAGAAGCTTCCTTGATGAGTGGTCCATAGTATGCTTCTCTGTACATATACGGAACCGTATTTAGCTTATGGTAAGAAATCCCATTTGTCTAGAGATATGACAGAGCTTTATCTAGTTTTATCTAGAATCTATGTCCTCTCCAGCCACATATGTTTGGTTACGATTACAGTGCCACCCATGAATTCACTCCCATTCTCCCATCGAGAGGGCTTTAAGGCCAATTAGGTAGTTGTTTATTAACAACCCTCCCCCAGATAACAGTGCCATCACTGCACAGCTAGGGATAGTTTGCTGTGCCAGTTGTTATGGTTATTAGGCTTTAGGGCTGGTTTTGACCACTGATTAATCATCTCCCTTAGCAGTTTGCACATTATCATCTAGGACGACGATGAGAGCTACTCCACTACTGGACCCATCTCACCTACACATAAAAGGAGACCTCTTCTGTCTAGCACTGTGCTCCTTGCCAAACAGCCCCCAGGTATAGATATGCACTGATTTTAAGGCATCACATGTGCGCTTCTCATGGGGTTATGGGGCCATCACATTTCCCTCTAGCATCCCTGCCCTGAAAGTCTCATTCATCTCTACACTTTTTCCTCCTGTCCAACCTCCTCCTTCCCTCCCCAGTCCCAGTGTCCCCATTTTCCCCACCCTCCCACTATAATATTCACCTCCCACCATCCCCTCTCTCCTGACATACTTGTCCCCCCTCCCCCCCAGTGGTGCCTTGCATCTCCCTCCCTCCTCTCCTCCCACCCAAACTCTCCCAGTTTCCCCTACCTTCCCCCTGGCCACATCTGTTCCCTACTATCCCCCTTTTTTGGGTTCTTTTTTTCCTTTACCTCTGTGTATCCTTTCCATTGTCCTGACTCTTGGTGTTACATCAGGATATATAGTCACATATAAGGGACTGGTTTTACAATCCACAAATGAAGAAGAACATACTTTGCTTGCTTTTTTGCATTTGTGTTACTTCACATAGTATAACACTCTTTACTTCCACCCATTTACCTGCAAATTTCAAAATTTCATCTTCTCTTACTGCTGAGTAGAACTGTTGTGTAAACATACCACATTCTCATCCATTTGTCAGTTGAGGAACATCTAGGTTGTTTCCATTTCTTAGCTATTGTGAAGAGAGCAGCCACAAGCATGGATGTACAGGCATCTCTACAGTATGATGAGTCCTTTGGATACTGCCAAGGAGTGGTATAACTGAATCCTACAGTAGCTTCAATTTTTTTAAGAATTCTCCACACTGCTTTCCATAGTGGTTGCACAAGTTTGCATTCCCACCAGCAGTGAATGAGTGTTCCCCTTTCTCCACATCCTCCCCAGCATTTGGAGTCATTCATTCTCCTGATCTTAGCCAGTCTGACTGGGGTAAAATGGGCCCTTAAAAGAGCTTTTATCTGCATTTCTCTAATTACTAAGGCTATTGAGCAGTTTTGAAGGTGTTTCTTAGATATTTTTGTTTCTTCATTTTTTTTTTTTTACTTTCAGCATTAGTTTATCTTGTTCTTTTCTCAAATCAGATTGTTACATTCTCCTGTATTGTTATGGAAGGTATATGGTTTTTAATATAAAGATGCTTCTTTTCTTTGTCTCACAAGTGAGACACATGTTTTAAACATCACGACTTTTTATTAGTAGATATTGGAAAGATATTAAATCCTCAACATCTGAAAATTACAATATTAATTATGACATCTCTCAGTATGTTGGATGGTCATTAAGTTACACAAATAAGGTCTTAGTTTGTTACATGTGCATAATATTAAGTAATATATAATCAAAACAGTGAAAAAAGCAATACAAAGATACCCTTTGTGATACTGTTGAGATCAGTTCATTATGGGTAATTTTCTCCTTCTTTAAAGTCATTTCATCCATGAAAGTCATTCTTTTCAGTGATGAAATATAATCAAAATGAAAATCTAGAGAAGAAAGTGGTATACTGCAGATGTGAGCTGATGCATGTTCTCTCTCTCTCTATCTCTCTCTCTCTCCTTATTTTTTTTTAAATTTAATTTTTATTGATGCTTTGTGCATTTCGTACATCATTTTCCAATTCAGATCAGGCATTTTTCCCTTTCCCTTCCCCCCTGAGTCAAGCAAGACTCCACCGTCAGCACCAGCTACACCTCACCTGCCTGGAAATACTGTGCAGCGGAGGCAGCCATGTGTCTGTATATCCCGAATCTAATTGGCTATTGGCTCTCTCCTTGGAGGAATAACCCATGGCTGATGCCACAAGCTTACATCCTCTACAGGTTAGGAGATGTTATAAGCCACAGTAAGACCTTGTTTCTTCATTTTTTTTGTCATTTGAGAACTCTGTGTTCTGGTCTATAGCTTATCATTTTATTGGGTCAATGATTTGCTTCTTTTTTTTAGTTCTTTGTATATTTTTATATTAAGCCTCTGTTGGATATGTCGTTGGTAAAGATTTTGTCCCACTCAGTAGCATTCCTCTTCCCTTCCGTGGTTGTTTCTTTTGCCGTATAGAAGCTTTGTAGCTGAACGAGACTACACTTGCTGATTGTTGACCTTAATGCCTGAGCAGCTGAGGTCCAATTTATAAAGTCCTTTCCTATACCTTTATCTTGGAGGGTACTGCCTATGTTTTCTTCTAGCAGTTTCAGAGTTTCAGGGGGGTTGTTTTGTTTTGTTTTGTTTTGTCTTTTTGAGACAACGTCTCCCTTTTAGGTCCAGCTGTCCTGGAGCTCCCTACATAGAACAGGCTGGCCTTGAGCTCACAGAGATCTAACTGCCTCTACCTCCTGAGTTCTGGGATTAAAGTCATGCACCACCAGGCCCGGCAAGTTTCAGGATTTTTATTGAGGGCTTTGATCCACTTGGAGTTGACTTTGCAAGCCACCATGAAAAATCAGTGTCCAATTTCATTCTTCTGCAGGTAGAGATCCAGTTTTGCTTGCACCATTTGTTGAAGCGGCTATCTTTCCTCTACTGTGTGTTCTTAGCCCCTTTGTCAAATATTAGGTAACTGAAATTGCATGTACTCATGTTTGGGTCTTCTTTTGTGTTCCATTGACCTACAAGTCTGTTTTTGTCCCAATACCATGAAATTTTTATAACTACAATTCTCTAATACCTGAAATATGGTACTGTAATTCCACCCCAGCATTGTTCTTTTTACTCAAGGTTGCTTTGGCTATGAAGGGTATTTTGTGATTCCATATGAATTTTAGGATAAATTTTTTTCTAGCTCTGTGAAGAATGTCATGAATATTTGGGGTTTTGGTTTTGGTTTTGGTTTGAGACAGGGTATCCCTTTGGTCCCAGCTGGCCTGAAGCTCGCTATGTAGACCAGGCTGGCCTTGAACCCACAGAGATCTGCCTGCCTCTGCTTCCTGAGTGCTGGGATTAAGGCATGCACCACCACGCCCAGCCTAAAATGGTTCTTAGCTACCATGTGGGTGCTGGGAATCGAACCCTGGTCCTCTGCAAGAGCAGTCAGTGCTCTTAAGCACTGAGCCATCTCTCCAGCCTAGTCATGGGTATTTTGATTGGCATTGAATTGAATCTATATATTGCTTTGGGTAAAATGTTCATTTTCACAAAATTGATTGTGCCAATCCATGAGCATGGTAGGTCTTTCTCTTAGTGTCTTCTTTCTCTATCTCTTTCATTAAAGATTTGAAACTTTCATTGTAGATACTTTTAATGTCTTTGTTTAGCTTTGTTCTTAAATATTTTAAAATTTTTGTACATGATTGTGCATGGGAAGGCTTTCTTGAATGCTTTTCCTGCTTATTTGTTATTGGTAAATAGAAAGGCTACTCGTTTATGTAGCATGATTTTGTAAGCT
This sequence comes from Rhizomys pruinosus, assembly GCA_009823505.1. Lineage (NCBI taxonomy): Eukaryota > Metazoa > Chordata > Mammalia > Rodentia > Spalacidae > Rhizomys > Rhizomys pruinosus. The sequence continues at coordinate 2,230,836 of VZQC01000717.1, read as the reverse complement.
GCCACAATATCGAAAGTAGTTAATCATTTTTAAGTTTTCCTAGTGAAATTTTTGGATCTGTTATGTATAATATCCAATCATCTGCAAATAGAAGTAATTTGATCTCTTCTTTTCCAATTAGTACTCCTTCAGTTTCCTTCTCTTGTCTTATTGCCCTTGAAAGAGTTTCAACCACTATATTGAAAAGGAGTAGATATAGTGTAGAACCTTGTCAGGTTTCTGATTTTAATGGGAATGCTTCCAGTTTTTCTCTATTTAGAGTAATATTGGTTATGTGTATGTTGTTTATAGCTTATTATGTTGAAGTATGTTACCTCCAGACCAATTCCTTCTAGGACTTTTAACATGAATGCCTATTGGATTTTGTCAAAGACTTTTGTGCTTCTATTGAGATGACCATGTGGTTTTATGTTTTCTTCAAATCCATTTATACGTTCTATTACATTTATTGACTTACACTGAACCATCCCCACATCTCTAGAATTAAGCTGACTTGATTGTGGTGGATGTCTATATGCAGTTTGCATTTGCGAGTATTTGGTTGAGTATCTTTGCATCTATGTTCATTAAACATATGACCCTACTCTGGGAGCTCTTTCAAAGTAGACTATTCCATTTCTGTCCATTTCACTTCTCTCCATTTGCTTTCCTGTAGTGATGAGGGTAACCCAGGGCCTTGCACATGTCAGGCAAGTGCTCTACCACTGATATCAATCCCTATGCCTTAACATACTCTTATAAATACAGTATTGTGGTGTGTTGACCACTGGGTCATGTGGACTGGGCAGGTCAGCCCAGAGGGCTCTGGGAGCTAGGAGCTGAGATTAGAACACAGATTGCTGCCCAAACAACTGGGGGCAGAGGGTACCTGCTCACGGGTTAAGCAAGCAACCCAACCCCCCTCCCACCCCCCAAACCCCGCCAACTGGAACCCCCTAACTGAAACTCAGGAGAGAGTGGCTGGCAGCAGAGTGAATACAGTGTCAGAAGGTGTTATCCGGGTTGCTACCCTCCCAGATCTTGCAGAACAGAAAGGGAAAAGTTAACTATACTTTCCAATATATAACCAAAATTGAAAGCCTAAAACATAGACAAGTCAACACTCCATTCATAAGGAAAATATAACAAAGACACCTGAAGGAATCAAGGAAAGCAATCCTTCAACAAGGTAAAGAGGCATTCAAGATTCACATCAGAATACAGGCAAAAGGCTAACCACATGCCAAGAGCACAACGAAAGAACAATATGGGAAAAGCACAGAATAACTCCACACCAAACTGTCCATAGCCAGTGGAGGACTCCTAAAATGGGATCTCCCTAGAGGTAACCCAGGACACAGATCCCAAAATAACAATCACAGATACATTCAAAGAAATCATAAAACTAAGGGGGAGAGAATGAAAAAATCAGAAAGGACCTAGAGGGAGACATGGACAAACTTCTGAAAGAACTAAAAGGAGAAAATGACAGACTCTGGAAAGAGCTAGAGGGACAAAATGAAAAACTCTGGGAGGAAGTGGAGACACTGAAAAGATCCCATGCTGAAATGAAAAAGGAAACCAATGAGCTACAAGAAAAGATTGAGAAGCTCCAAAAGGAATTGGAAATAATAAGGAAAACATAGGAAGAAGTGAAAAAGGAAATTGAACAGTCATCTAATCAAGAGGAAAGAATGGGAAAAAGCCTCAGAAGCAGAATGGAGGAAGCAGAAAAAAGAATATCAGACTTGGAAGACAACACCAAACAACTAAAAAGCTCAAGTAAAGACTATGAAAATTTTAAAAATACGCAAGAGTGGAACAACCACGAAATGTGGGACACTACGAAAAGATCAAACCTCTGCATCACAGGGGAAGGAGAAGAATCCCAAGAAAATGATACTGATCAGATTGTCGACAAAATAATAGAGGAAAATTTCCCCAAATTAAAAAAAGACAAACCCATACAAATACAAGAAGCAACTAGATCACCAAATAGACTAGACCAGAAAAGAAACATGTCCCCCCCCCACCATATCATTGTTAAAATGCTAGACACCCAAAACAAAGACAAAATTCTGAAAGCCACAAGAGAAAAACAAGTTACATATAAGGGAAAACCTATCAGAATTACAGCTGACTTTTCAGCACAAACTATGAAAGCAAGAAGAATGTGGACCAAAGCATTCCCAGTGCTAAACAAATATAAATGCCAACCCAGGTTAATATACCCAGCAAAAATATCGATTCTAGTTGAAGGAAAGAGAAAAATCTTCCATGACATAAACAAGATGAAAGAATACATGTTTGGAAGACCAACCTTTCAGAGAATACTTGAAGCAATTCAAAGGACAGAGGAGAGGAGCAACTACTCAGAGGCACCTTGAAAGAAAAATTTAATAAAAACAGAAATGCAGAAGTAAAAACCAACACAAAAAAATGCAAATGGATAATAAGGTGAAAGGAAACAACACATACCTCTCAATTATAACCTTAAATATTAATGGACTAAACTCCCCAATCAAAAGGCATAGACTAGGAGAATGGGTTAGGAAACAGAATCCATCAATATGCTGTCTACAAGAAACCCATCTCACCCTTAAGGATAGGCATCAACTTAAAGTGAAAAGATGGAAAAAATATTCCAAGCAAATGGTACTAAAAAGAAAGCAGGAGTTGCTATCTTAATATCAGAAAAAAGAGACTTCAAAGTAGAAGAAATTAGAAGAGACAAAGAGGGCCATTATATCTTTTTTTTTTTTTTTTTTTTAGTTCTTTGGAGCAAAGTTTAATTCAGGGTAGTGGGGGCTAGGCACAGGGGAAAGAGAGAGCCAAGCACAGAATGGCGTCTGGCTTGGGAATTTAAGGGAGAAGGTGGGAGTGGGATTCAGTGAAGGTGGAGTGGGTCGGAAGGCAAGGCAGAAGATTCCTGAGTAATTGGTGGTGGCCTGCATTAGCATAGCCAAAGGGGCTAGCTTGGTAGAGTGGGTTCTTGGGCAACATGGATCTTAGGTGTCTCTGCATTTCAATGGGCTTCTGGAGCTAACACTCTGACATTCCAGCCTTTTGTTTCTATAGTAAAAAGGACAGAGGTCTGTCTTCTGTAGCTGCTTCAGAGCTGAACAGGGGAGAAGTCTTGGGGGAACAGCTGTCAGGCTGGAGGGTTAGAATCCAGTTTCCCATTTTGGCTGCTTGGGGTGCTCTGCCCAGTGGGTTTGGTCCAGATCGATAGTGGCCAATACTTAATGGACGTTTTCTCTGCAACTGAAGAGACAAGCTGGTTGAGTCTTATATAAGTATAACAGTGCAGGGACTTCACATTACCAACAGGGTGCTACTGGGTCCATTAGCAATTGGAGGGTCCCTGTCTAGGGAATGCAGAGGGAAAAAGGATGTGTACCCTGGTTTGTGAAATTGGAAAAAGTTTTAGTACACAGAGCTCTAGAATGAGGGCCAGCTTTAATACACAGGGCTCCAGAATGAGAGCCATAACCGTGAGGATATAAAAGGTGATATTTTCTGTCATGGCACATTAAATCTGTCATCTATCTCTGAGATATTTTCTAACATGACATAGTAGATTCCTAACTTGGCACAGTAGGTCTCTCACCTATCTCTCTGATAATAACCTATTTCATTTTCTCTTCTTTAGATTACAGTTTCCTGTTGGGGTGTTTAAAACCACACAGTTAGCTGAGATAAATGAAGTTTGTTTTGGTGTTAAGGTCAGTTGAGGTTCTGGTCCTTAAGGGGTCACTCAGGCCTTGCACCTGGCTCTCTTCACCAGTTCCATCTATGTGAGGACAAAGTCAGGCCTTGCTTGACCAGAGCCTCCCTTTGAAGCATGAGAAGTTTCTCCTCTATACGGACTTTCCTCCTTTGACTGGACACTGGCAGGATGAAGTCCTTTTAAGTGAATCTCCAAGACTTCCCTGGCATGGGATGACTGGTGACTTGCTGCCACAGGACATGCACAAAGTTGTGGATGCAGGACCCTAAGACCCAAGTCGACCTCAGAGGGTAGAGGCCAAAATATTGTCCCATCAAATCCCTCTTGCCAAATCAGATTGGAGCTTTAAGTGTGGTTGCTAAACCTCCAAGAGGATTGTTTGAATTAATTTAGTACTTTAATTACCATACAACTCCTAAGTAAAGCTTGAACATTGACTTAAGCACGGTTAATCAATCTTAACTGCTGTGGCAAAAATATTCTGACCAATAATAAAAGCTCATGGTAGGAGCCTGGAGTGGCTGCAACACAGGCTAGGAAAGGATGCTACTTACTGGCTTGTGTTGCCAGCTCATATTCAGCCTATTGTATACAATATAGAAATATCTGGCCAAGAATGGCATTGCCCACAATGGGCACAGGCCAGTCCAATGAAGGCAATTATTGAGGTTTCTCAGCTCAGGTGTATCAAGTTGACATTAAACCTATGCAGTATCCTACAATTTGTTCTTTAAGATCTATGAAGGTCATTTAAGTACTCAAAGTACAATGATTTAAACCACACAAGGCAAAAGTTTCTAACAACATAGCCCATGAAACAAACCCAAGATAATAAAGAGGTTAAAAACCTTCTCAAATGAAGGCCATGTCACTTGTCCCCAGATTTTGAATTATAGCTTTGAAAAGGAAAAGGAGGGGGGGCATTATCACATACCAGCAGCAGGTAAATAATACTTAGGGCTCACCCAAATTGGTTACATTCGGACTGTCCGTGTGGTCACTGTAAGTAAAACCTAATTTCTCTTAAAGATATTTAAAGTAACATGTGCCAAGTATAACAGATATACAAAACAATTTTAGTATGTATAGGTAACTCTATATATGTCTGTTTCACTTGAGGCTGTAACTAGATATATAGTACCTGGTAGGTGGAACACAATTTCTTGTACATGCCATAATTACATTATAGAATTCTTAAAAGTGAACAGTACTTCATGCATATTCATAAATAAGGTTCTAATAAATAAATTTGGCGATGACACTTTGTAAAGGTTGTGCTAAGCAAAAGCACATGCATTGTAATCATACAGACATATCTTATGCTATTTAACAATGTCATACACACACACACATTTATGCACACATTCCTTCAAGAGATTTTTATCCTAGTGGTTGTATTGAAACGTCATATACATTGGAAAAAACACCTTTAGAATTAATATTTAAAACATGTAGCTCTGGTTAATTGCACTGCCACGGCACCTTTGGTTCTAAAACTATGACCTTATTGAAATACTTTAACAAGTGATGGAAAACAGAATTATGTATAATAATTAAAGAACTGACAATATCAAAAATACTTAGGCTGTTTCATTGGAGGGAAGGGATTGCAGGGGAAGCAATGTGCCACTGTCCAAGTACCAGAGTATGAATGAATCCAGGGATTTTTTAAAATGGTCTCTGGTCAGAAGGACAGTTACATAGCACAGGAGAAAAAAAAACTCTGTTAGTGAACCCATAAGGGTCAAAAAATCAGGTCTTCAGATGTCTGGAAACAAGAAAAAATTGGAAAAGAAAATTTTTAGTTGTAATACCTGTGGAAAGATAATTTGGACAGAGAAGAAATAAAACCTTCAGATAAACAGTGTAGAAACCTAGGAACCCGGGTTCAAATCAGGCCTTTGAAAAAAATATTTTAAGAGGCATGCCAAAAGTAAACTTAATTTTTTTGTTTGTGCACAACATAGAATAAAACAAGTTGAAGTGGCCACTTTGTTTTGACAAAAAACACAGAACATGGACACATGACAGTTACAAAGACACATTGAAGAACTGTTATAACACACAGACAGGTTTGGACAGTACGGTTATAACACAGAGACAGGTTTGGACAGTACACCTGTGAAGGATGGTGGACTGGGTAAGCAGGAAAATCTGGTGGCTTGTGCATATTACCTGCTAATTTAATGAGAATAAATTTAGTTAGTGGAAAAATCAAAAGATCCCAGCCAAGTGAAAGTTTACTGTCTGAGGCAAAAGCTGGATGCAGGTTGGGCAGGGCATGGTCAACACACCTTCTTAATCTCAAACACAGAGGCTTGTATCCTGAAGCAGACAAAAATAGATTTCTGAATAAAATGAGGTTTATAAGGAAAAAACAATGAAATGGAAAATGCCAAAATCTGAAATAATCCCTTAAAATTTAGGCAAAAGTTTTATAAACAAAATATAAAAAACCAAAACACTGATTGTTAAAAAGCCAAATGATGTAAAAATCACAAACAAAAGCCTGCAAGAATTAACTATCCATACAAAAGTAAAAAATGAAAATTGATTGTATTTAGAAATGGATGTAGCTATAAAGTCTGATGTAAATTCAGGCTTTTTGTCATGTGGGCGTAATAGAGGGTGTGGTTTAGCAATGCCACAGAAACAGGGGCATGTGCAGACAAAGCCTCAAGATGGCGGCTGAGGAGTGGGCATGGATTAGCACAGTTGCCATAGGAACAGTCTGCAGCATGTCTGTTTGAATGTGGGGCAGAAAAAGCCACACGTGGTGCATGGCGACTGGGGCAAAAACCGCATAGCAGAGATGGCGTGTGCAGTGAGGCAGCAGAGAAGGCACAGTAAAAGAAAGAAAAAAGACTGCAGAGGGCAAAGAAAGAGAGGGAGAGGAAAAAGATATCTTTTAGTCTCAGAAGGAATAGAGAGAGTGACTAGAGTGAAGGGCAAAGAATGCCTGTACATACAAGCATTCTGACCATTTACCAGAGCACTGGGAGAAGTCTCTCAAAGCTGAGAATTTGGAGATCTAAGGTACCTGTCTCAGGCCAGGCAATATTGTTAGCTAATTGATATCCTGGCCAGATAGTAGAGCAGAGTCTCTCACTAATTTCCTTGGAGAGGTTGAGTTCTCTTAAAGAGTGTAGGAGACACCCAAGGGTGTGAGGCCCAGGGCCACTCCTTTAGAGTGTGAGGCTCCCATATTAGGGGTCAGAGGATGAGGAAGAGGAGAGAGGAAGAGAGGGAGAGAGAGAGAGAGAAAAGAGGTCTGTAGAAAGAAAATGGATTCTTTTTAGTCTCAGAAAGCACCCACCTGAGTGCTAAGGCGTGTCCTCCCTAGTTCTAAGTGGGCGCTCAGGGACCCCAGGTCCATGTGACCAGTGTGGGAGTCTCTGAAATCGGGGCCTGCAGGTATGTTAAGTCGGCATCCCAAAATCACAGAGGAGGCCAAAATTCGGGTCCAGAGTCTGTTCCCAGCATCCCGGTAATAGACAGCAATCTGGACGGGGAAAAAAATCAGAGGGAATCCCTGATTTTGCCAGCACTCAGGGATCCAAAACGGAAATGGCTATAATGGAGTAGGAGACTAAAAAGAATGGAGAAAGAGGATCGGAGGGAAGGCAGATGGAAAGTAGTAGTTAGGACAGGAATGTTGAGGCAGAGGGGGCAGCTAGGGTGGGTCAGAACGTATGCAGGGTTACAAGAAAGGTAGGGGTAGGAGATGGAATCTCCCCTCACTCAGGTGCCTGTCTGGCTGGCCGGACATATAATCCCCATTCTCAGTCATCACGAGTGTGATGAATGCCCAATGAGGTGAAATGACTTCAGCAAAACCGCAGGTTGGGGCCCAGTCAGATTCCATAGCCCAAGAGCTGTGGAACCATAACATGCACTCTGAACTCTCACACACAGTCATACGGGAATAGAGTAGGGTAGGATAAGGAGAGGAGAGAAAGTACCTTTGGCCAAATGCTGGTGGGTGTTGTTGTAGCCTATGCTCAGTATCCGGCTTACCAGCTACCCCCAAGCTGCTCCAAGGGGTGGGGGGCAATGGTGATCCGAGTCACCGGCACCAGAATGTAAGGTTATAGCATGCTCCTCCAGAATGAAAGCCCACAAAGTCTAAGTTCTTCAGAGCAAAGTTTAATTCAGGGTGGCTGGCGCTAGGCTCAGGGGAAAGACAGAGCCAAGCCAGGGCCATTATATCCTTACCAAAGGAAAAATTAACCATGAAGACTTTGAAATCATGAATATATGTATATATATGCACCAAACTCTGGTGCACCAACCTTTGTAAATACAACTCTACAGAAAATCAAGGCACAGATTAACCCCAGCACACTCATAGTAAGGGACTTCAATACCCCGCTGAGTCCTTTGAACAGATCAACCAGACAAAGAATAAACAGAGAGACATCTGAACTGAACAATAAAATAAAGGAAATGGACCTCACAGACATCTTCCAAATATTACACCCAAGCACCAGAGAATATTCTTTATTTATTTATTTATTTATTTTAATATATATTTTGTACAAGATTATCAAATCTAGACCCTCATTCCCCACCCTATGCCCCCACCCTACCAGAGCTCATATATTCTGCCAAACATGCTTTTCATCTCTTTCTCAGTCTTTCTCGATATTCTCCATGTGGAAGTTGACTGTTTTGAGGAGAAGTTCACTGTTTCAGTCAATTCTTTGATGCAGTCCTTTCTGTTGTTGGGGTTGTTGTTGTTGTTGTTGTTGTTGTTACCAATATGCATCACTCCCAACTGCTTGGCCAAAAGCTCAAGTGGCCATGCACAAGAAATACAACTAGGTAATTGGCAATAGCATCCACAGATGAGGGATACATTCATCGTTTGTTTTTCTGGGACTGTGTTACTTCACTCAGCATGATATCTTCTAGCTCCAGCCATTTTCCTGAAAAGTGCATGATGTCATACTTCTTTACTGCTGCATAGAACTCCATTGTGTAGATGTACCACATTTTTTCTATCCAATCATTAGTTGAGGGGCATTTGGGTTGGTTCCAGCTCCTTGCTATTGTGAAGAGAGCTGAAATAAACATGGCCATGCATGTATCTCTGTGGTGGGGTGAGACTTGGGGGTACATACCTAGGAGTGGTATGGCTGGGTTGGGTGGCAAGTTCATTCCAAGTCTTCCAAGGGTCCTCCACACTGCTTTCCATAGTGGCTGTACAAGTTTACATTCCCACCATGTGGTGGTTTGAATGAGTGTCCCCCATAGGCTTTAAGTATACAGACACTTGTCTCCAGTTGGTGGCACTGTTTTTGGAGGTCTTAGAAGGTGTGGCTGTGCTAGAAGAAGTACGTTATTGGGGACAGGCTTAGTGAGTTTAACAAGCCTTGTGGTCTACAGTTCCTCTCTCTCTGCTTCCTTTGCTCTTTGGGAGATGTGATCCTCGGCTTGCTGCTCCAGATCCAGCCACCATGCCTCCCACCACAATGGACTTTAATCCCTGGAACCGTCAATCGTAAGCTCAAATAAACTCTTCCTTTTATAAGTTCCTTGGTCATGGTGCTTTATCACAGCAACAGAAAAGTAACTAATACAGTAATTTGGTACCAGAAAGTGGGCTGTTGGCTGTGAAGAACGTGACCATGTGGATGTTTGGAGAGATGTGGAAGACTTTGGAACTTTGGGCTAGAAAGGCTGTTGACTACTGTAAGCAGAGGTTAAAGGGCCATTCTAGTGGAGGACTGGAAGAAAACATTGCTGCAAAAGATGTGGTTCCAGAGGAAAATAAAGATTTAGGCAGCAACTGGGATATTTTGATAAAGAGTCTGGCAGCGGTTTGCCCACAGCCCAAATGATTGCCTGATGCTAAGTTGAAAAGTGGTGGACTGATGTCTTTGGCGGAGGATATTTCAAGACAGCCTAGTGTGGAAATGGTGGCATGGCTGTTAATGGTGAATATTGTGCAGATGTACAGTGAAAAAGAGCAAATGGGGCAGAAGGAAATGCATAATGTACAGTTTGGATCTGAAAACTGCACTAGGAAGATTAAAGGTGTGGCCAAGGCATGTGAAGGAGAGGCTCCCTTTCATAAGGAGACTAAACTGATTAAGGGGGGGGGCCTGGAGATTTACAAGTAAACAAAAGATTCAGTACCTTCAGGGCAAGACCACACCCAGCTAATCCTCCAACAAGTCCAGGGCAGAGAAAAATTGCAAATGTGGTTAAAGTAGGAGAGAGTCCATCCTGAACTTGCAGCCAGATTTGGCAATTTTATTCACGTGGTGCTGGCTTTAGAGGCATGAAGTTTGCAAGAGTGAAGGTGTCATCAGTCTTCCTCACACAGTTTTTCAGAGTCCAAGAGTAGGCAGAGTGCAACAGGGGCATCTCTAATAAAGAAGGGCCCTGATAGGACCATTGGAATGAAAGTGCCTGAATGTGAAGCCGTTTGCAGCAAGAAAAACCAACATCACATCTCACTGAAGATGAAAAAGCCTTTGACAAAATCCAGCATCCCTTCAGCTTAAGGTCCTAGAAGGAAGTGAATTGGAGGTATCATTCCTCAATGTAACAAAGCCATATACAAGGAACACACATCCAATATCTCCTAAATGGGGGAAATGAACAACACATTCCTTTAAAGGTTAGGAACATGGAAGACTGCCCTGTCACCAGACCTCTTCAAGAGTGCTTGAAACACGTGTTTAGAGCAATAAGGCAATAAAAAGGAAATTAAAGGAGTACTGAATTGAAAAAGATGAATTCAAGCTACCCTTTTTCCTGATGACTATGATATGCTGTATATATTTACCTAAGGGATGCTAAAAAACCACCCCACAAAACTCCTAGAAATGAGTACACAGCTTCAGCCAAAGTGCAGGAATACAAAGATTAACCCTTAAAAAAATAAAACAATGGCCTTTCTTTGCACCAGACACAGCAACGGGAGAAAGTAATCAAAAGAGAATTTCCTCCCACTCAACAATAGCCCTCAAAACAATAAATTGCTAGGAACAAACCTAACCAAAGACAACCAAGTCGCTTACAACAAAAATTTTAAAGCCTTTTTAAAGAAAGAAATTGAAGATACATCAGAGATGGAAAAACCTCCCAATTCATGGATTGGGAAATTAACATTGTAAAAATGTCCATTTTACGAAACTCTTGTATAGAATTGACACAAGTTCCATCAAAATCCCAAGAATATTCTTCACAGGCTTGGAAATAAAAGTCCTAAAGTCATTGGAAAAGCAAAAGACCCCAAGATGCCAAAGACAACCCTGAGTGAAAAGAGCTACCAGGGAGGTAAGTCCGTATACCAGACTTCAAACTATACTACAGGCTAAGAATCAAAAACAGCGCCCTGGTAAAACTGGCACAAAAACAGACCCTGTGTGACCAATGGAACAAAACAGAAACGAAGATCCAAAGCTTAGCACATACAATTTCAATCAGCCATCTTATATTTGACAAGAGGCTGAGAAGACACACAATGGAGCAAAGACACAAGCAACTTCGTCAAGTGTTGTGGAAAAACTGGGTATGCCAATTGTAGAAGAATGAAAGTAAACCCACTACCCTCACACTGTACAAGTCACTACCAGATGGATCAAAGACCTCAACGGAAACCCCAACTCTGAAGGTGAGAGAAAAAAAGTTGGCAGCAGACTACAAGACAATATAGGCATAGGAAAAAAAGACTTCCATAAATCAGACAGCAGCTGTGCAAGAATTAAGGTCAACTATTGACAAATGGGACCTCAATTAAACTCAAAGCTTCTGTAAATCAAAGAAAACATCAAGGAAGTGAAGAGAAATCCCACAGAGTGGAGAAACCTCACCACAAGACTAACAAGCTTCGGAAAAGCATAATGATTCCGAATAAATTACAACACCAAAAAACAAAGAAAAAAGAAGCAAATACCAACACTCAATAGATGAAGCAAAGAACTGAACAGAAGACTTCAAAGTGAGAATTAGAGGAATGTCTGAGAAACAAGAAAACCTTTAGAAGTGTTCAACAATCATAATCATTAAGGAAATGCAAATCAAAACACTTTAAAGAATATCATCTTACTCCAATAGACCTGGGCTAGAAGTCAAGAAAACCAATGAATACCAAGTGTCTGGAGAGTTGTGGGAAAGGGGACATATCATCCACTGCTGGTGGGAATGTAAAACTCATACAGCCACGATGGGAAAGCAGTGTGGAGACAACCTTGGAGAACTGTGGAATGAACTGTGCCCACAACCAGCCATACCACTCCTGGGCATTTACCCTCAACTGATCACCCCACCAAAGAGATCATGCCATGGGCCATGTTTTTTCAGATCTCTTCACAATAGCAAGGAGCTGGAACCAACCCAAATGCCCCTCAACTGATGAGTGCATAGAAAAAATGTGGTACATCTACACAATGGAGTTCTACGCAGCAGTAAAGAAAGACAACAACACGAGCATTGCAGGAAAATGGCTGGAGCTAGAGGACATCATGCTGAGTGAAGTAACACAGTCCCAGAAAAACAAACGTTGAATGGTATCCCTCATCTGTGGATGCTAGTGCCAATTACCTAGTTGTAAGTATTTCTTGTGTATGGCCCCCTGAGCTTTTGTCCAAAGCAGTTGGGCATGATGCATATTAGAAACAACAACAACAACAACAACCACAACAACAGAAAGGACTGCATCAAGAAACTGAAACAGTGAACTTCTGCTCAAAACAGTGAACTTCCTCATGGAAAATATTGAGAAAGACTGAGAAAGAGATGAAAAGCATGTTTGGCAGAATGCTTGAGCTCTGGTGGGGTGGAGGAATGGGCGGGCACACGTGTCTAGATTTATTTAAAAAATAAAAATGAATTTATGTGAAAAAAATAAAAATAAAAAATAAAAAAATAAAAAAGTTAAAAAAAATCTTAAATTTATATTTAACAACAAAAGACCCTGAATAGCCAAAGTAACCCTGAGTGAAAAGAGCAATACAGGGGGGATTTCTATACCAGACATCAAACTATACTACAGGGCTATAGTCATAAAAACAGCCTGGAACTGGCACAAAAACAGACCTGTAGTCCAATGGAACAAAATTGAAGATCCAAACTTGAGCACATACAATTTCAGGCACCTCATATTTTTCAAGGGGACCAAAAAGACTCAGTGGAGGAAAGATAGCATCTTCAGCAAATGGTGTTGGCAAAACTGGATCACCACTTGAAGAAGAATAAAATTAAACCCCTACCTCTCACCCTGTACAAAAATCAACTCCAAATGGATCAAAGACCTCAATGTGAAACCCAAAGCTCTGAAGGTGATAGAAGAAAAAGTTGGCAGCAACGTACAAGACATAGGTGTAGGAAAAGACTTTCTAATTCAGACAGCAGCTGCTCAGGAAATAAGGTCAACAATTGACAAATGGGACTTTATTAAACTCGAAAGTTTCTATACAGCAAAAGAAAGTCAGGGAAGTGAAGAGAAAACCCACAGAGTGGGAGGAAACTTTCACTGCTGATACATCTTACAGAGCACTAACTTCCAGAATATATAAACTATTCAAAAAACAAAGAAGAAAACAAATAACTCACTCAAAAGATGGAGTAAAGAGACTTCACAAGTGAGAAAATAGAGATGGCTGAGAAACAACTTAAAAAGTGTTCAACATCACTAGTAATTAAGGAAATGCAAATTAAAACCATTTTAAGATATCACCTCACCCTGATAAGGCTGGCAAGGATCAAGAAAACAAATGATACTAAATGTTGGAAGGGTGTGGGGAAAGGGGAACACTCATCCACTGCTGGTGGGAATGAAAACTTGTAAAACCACTATGGAAAGCAGTATGGAGAACCCTTAAAAGATTCAAAATGAGCCTACCACCTGACCCAGCCATACCCCTTCTGGGATTGTACCCATCAGACTCTTCCTACCAAAGAGATACATGTACAGCCATGTTAATTGCAGCTCTCTTCACAATAGCAAAGAGCTAGAACCAACCCAAATGCCCCTCAACTGACCAGCGGATAGAGAAAATGTGATACATCTACACAATGGAGTTCTATGCAGTGGTAAAGAAAGACGACATCATGAAATTTGCAGGTAAATGATGGAACTAGAAGATTTTGTGCTAAGTGAAGTAACACAATCCCAGAAAAACAAGATGAATGGTATCCCTTATCTGTGGATGTTAGGACCAAGTACCTAGTTGTAAGACAAACTGAACAATGTTAATGTTATATTCCTCATGATCTAAAGACAACTATGCTCTTACAATATGGATCCGTAAACAGGTTCTAGAGCTGACCTAACATTTATTTTCAGACCTTGGGTTATTGGTACATGATGGAGGGCATGTGTGCATCTTTTAGAGTAATATGGGATTAAAATGGTATAGAAATAACATACAATTTTTTTCCAAAGGATAAAAATCTTAATATAGGTGTAATAGGCTGGTACAACTTAGCCTTTCTGTGTGCTTAACGACCATACTTAATGCCCATACAAATTTGGCCGAGGGACCTAAGGGATAGCTGTTCCTTGCCTTCAGAGGTCAACCAAGTCTTAGGGGATTATACATGGGGGCACCTCTTGAAATGTCCTACAGATATGAGTCACCAGTCTTCTTGTTCAGCGAAGTCTTGGAGAACCACCACTAATGGGACTTCAGCCAGTCTAAAGAGAGGAAAATCTGCTCATGCTTCAGAAAAGGAAGCCTGGTCTAGCAAGACCTGCTTTTGTCCTCAAGTGGATGGAACTGGTGAATGAAAAGCTGAAAGGAGCAAGGGTCTCCCACCTTTCTTCTCCCCCTCAAAAAAAAAACCCTGAGAGACTCCTGAGGAGCAGATCCTCAACTGACCTTGAGAAAACAAAAACTTGGTTAATCTGAGCTAACTCTGTGGTGTTAAGCATCCAAAACAAAAGTACAACCAGATACAAATAATCAGTAAGACCAGAGAAACTGTACTGCAGACATAGAACTTGAGATCTTAGTAAAAAAGACAAAAAGAATAAAGAGAGAGTACTCTTGTTTGCCCTATCTCCAATTCTTACAGGCAAGTGCATCTACTCTGTGGCTGCCACCACTTTTGGCACTCCTCAAAGACATGAGACACAGCTTTTTAACCTTCCAATGTGGACTGAAGACTCATGTCTCTCCAAGAATCCTCCAGAGCTTCAATGCCAGATGGGGACTACTGAAATACCCAGCTTGTGGACTAAACAGCTAAGGGGATGTCAGCCTTGTCAGAATGTAGACTGCCATTGTTGGACTACCTGGGCTGTATCATGGAGGCCAGTGCAGGGGGATCAAGACAGGATGTGTGCTTACTGGACTTCATTTTGGGGGACCAGGGGAGCAAAGACCACAATGTGGAGCAAAAGTGCAGGATTGATGGTTGTTTGGGGTTGCCAAGGAGGAACCTTTGAGCACTTCCTTAAGGAAAACATGACATCTTTTAAGGAAGAAAAAAAAATCCTCCAGTTCACGTGATATATGTATGTATGTATTTATGTGTATATATAACTATATATATAACTATATATATAACTATATATATATTATATAATATATAGCTAAATATAAAATGTAGCAATACAAGTTGGAGAGAACAACAACAAAAGAACTGAAAGAAAAAAAAGCTCTGGAGAGACTCGGAAAAAGATGCAGGACATGTATGGTGGAGTACAGGGACTTGGGTGGGATGGGAGGCATGGAAGGGGAAGCAACTCTAGATTCAATCGAGAAATGATGTGTGACCTATGGAAAAAGTTTAATAATGGTAATAATAAAAAATGGAAAAAATATAATAAATAGATAAATAAATAAATAAAGAAGGAAAGAAAGAAAGAAAGAAAGAAAGAAAGAAAGAAAGAAAGAAAGAGAGAATTGCTTTCCTTGAGTACTTCCCTACTTTCTGGTATTACAAAGTATTTCTTCCTGTCCCAGTACTGGAAAAAAGATGTCCCTAGTTCCAATTACTAGCAATTAAGGATATAATAAATAAAATGAGGGAAACAAAAAGAAAAAAAAGATATGGGCCTATCGTTTTCTTTTTTGTTATATCTTTACCTGAAGGAATTTGGAGGTTCTCCCTATTTCTATCCTTTTGAATAATTTAAACAGTATTGGATATAGATCTTCGAATGTCTGGTAGAATTCTGCTGTGAATCCATCTAGGTCTAAGGTTTTTTTAGTTGGTAAGTTTTGTATTATTGTTCCAATTTCCTTATTTTTTATGGGTCTATTTAAGCTGTTGATCTCTTCTTGGTTTAACTTTGGGAGTGTTCATGATTTTAAAAGTTTAATCATTTCTTTCATATTTTTTAATTTAATGTAGTACAGATTTTTTTTTAATTTTTTTTAATTAATTTTTATTTTTATTTCTGTATGTGTATGAATGCACTGTCTGCATGCAAGTCTGTGCACCCGTGTCGTGCAACGCCGCGGAGTTCAGAAGACGGTCTCGGATTCCCCTGGAACTGGAGTTCTCCTGGAATTGGAGCTTCAGACGGTTCTCAGCCGCCATGTGGGTGCTGGGGATCGAACCCGGGTCCTCTGTAAGAGCGGTCGGCACTCTTAACCACTAGGCCATCTCTCCAGCCCAGTACAGATTTTTTAAAATATTCCCTTACAATGTTCTGGCATTTTTGGTGTCTATCATAATGTTTCCCCTTTCATCTCTGATTTTCTTGATCTGGATTTGCTCTTTCTTTCTTTTAGTTAATGGGACTAAGTATCTGGTTATCTTGTTTAGCTTTTCAAATAACCAGCTCTTAGATTTATTTTTTTTATATTATTTCCTTTGTTTCTATTCATTAATTTTTCTTCTGATTTTCGTTATTTCTTCTCATCTACTAGCTGTCGGGTTAGATTTTTTCTTCCCTTTCCAGAGTCTTCAGTTGTACTGTTAAGTCAGTATATGTGCTGTTTCTGATTTTTTTTTTAATGTAGCCACTAAGAGCTATAAACTTTTCTCTTAGGACTGCTTTTAAGGTGTTCCAGAGGTTCTGATGTGTTGTATTCTCATTTTCATTTAGTTACAGGAATACTTTTATTTCTTTCTTAATTTCTTCTTTGACCTATTCATCATTCAGGACTGTGTTGTTTAATCTCCATGAGTTCATGTAGTTAGTAGAGCTTCTTTTGTTGTTGATTATAAGCTTTCTTGCACTGTGGTCTAATAAAATGCATGGAATTATTTCAATTTTGTATTTGTTGAGATTTGTTTTGTGTCCCAGAATGTGATCAATTTTAGAAAAACTTGCATGAACTGATGAATACAAAGTATAGTCTTTGGTGCTTGGGTGGAATACTGTGTAGATGTCTGTTAGGTCCATTTCATGTAAGATATCATTTAATTCAGATGTCTATTCTTTGTCCATTTAACCTGTCTATTGAAGACAATGGGGTATTAAAGTCATGTACTATTACTGACTTGGGGTTAATCTGTGTTTTAAATTATTGTTTTTATGAAATTGTTTGCTCCAGAGTTTGGTGCACATATTTTTATGATTTTAATATCTTCTTAATTGTTCCTTTAATTAGAATGAAGTAATCCTCTTTTCTCTTTTGATTAGTTTTAATTTGAAATCTATTTTGTCAGATACTGGAATTGAAATACCTGCTTGAGCCATTTGCACGGAATACTTTGTTCCATCCTTTCAGTCTAAGCTATTGTCTATACTTGAAGGTGAGATGACTTTCCTGAAGACAAAAAAAAAAAAAGATTCATTTCACCAGCTTGTGTCTTTTTGATAAGGGAGTTGAAGCCATTGATATTTAGTGTTATTATTGAAAGATGTGTATTGGATTCTGTCATTTTAATTTCTTTGTGTTTGTGGCCCTATTTTGTGTTTCAGTTACTAAACCTTTGTTTTCTTTCTGCAGTCTCTTAAGTATACTCATTCCTTTCTTTGGTCCTTTGTATTGATTCAAATATTCTCTGTAATGCTAGTTTGATGTAAATGAATTCTTTCAGCCTGTTGGTGTCATGAAAAATTTTGTATTTCCCTTCAACCATGATAAATAGTTTTGCTGGACAAAGTATTTGAGGTTGGTGTCCATGGTCATTTAGAACTGGAATGCTTTGGTAAAGGTTTTCTGGCATTCATAGTTTGAATTGAAAAGTCAGCTGTAACTCTGATGGGTTTTCCTTTATAAGCAACATGTTGTTTTTCTCTAGAAAATTTCAGTATCCTCTATTTGTTCTGTAGATTTGCTATTTTTATTATGATATGTGGTGGGGAGTTTCTGTTCTGGTCATGTCTAATTGGTGTCCTATGTGCTTCTTAAAACCATAATTTAAGGAAGTTTTCTTCTATAATCCTGTTGAAGATCTGTTCAACTCCATTGGCCTGAGATTCTTCTCCTTCCTGTATGCTGAAAATTCATAGATTTTTTTCATGTTTTCTCACATTTCCTGGAATTCTCTTCCTGTGTTTTGTCTTGTTTTTTCATAGTCTTTGCTCCCAGCTTTGTCATCCAGTCTTGATATTATGTTTTCTGGTTCATTTATTCTGGTTATGAGACTTTTTGCTGTTGTTTCGAATTAATATATTGAGTTTTTTTCAATCCCATGTTAATTTCCATTCGAGTTTTCTTCATTATTTCTATCTCTTTTGTGAATTCACTTTTCAAGTCATGAATTGTTTTGGTATTTCATTAAACTGCTTACTTGTACATTCTTTGGCTTCCATCACAATTTTATACCTTTCCTCTTTGAGGCTTCTCTTCTGACCTGCCCACATCCTGGTCAAAGAGCCCAAGGAAAGTATATGTGCTTAAACCCCTGCAAAATATGAGTTTTTCTCACTTATGCAACTTCCAGATCTTTCTTTGGATCTGTTCACGTTTGTCACTGACTCGGGGACCACTCTGCTCCCTCCCACTTCCTTCCTTGTGGTCCAGCAGTCCAGCCATGGCTGGGCATGACTGCCATACCTAGGGCCACGAGGCTTGTGACTTGGGAGGCAGGAACCTCACAACATGGAGGAAGCTAACACTGTTTATGATTGTTCTTTTAAATTCTGTGTCCTGGGTTCCTCGGGGTGCTTCTCATTGCAGTGCACTTCTGTAAGATTAGGTTTTGGAGGGGACATATTCTCTTGGTTTTTCACATTATTTGTATTTTTGCAATAGTGTTTTGGCATATAGATGACCTTTGCTGGTTATGTGTCCAGTAAGAACTATTCTGCTTTTGTTTAATTTTGGTTCAGTTTATATCATTTGTGTAGCTTGCTTGCTTTTTGCTCAAGATTAGAAACTAAATTGGTGTGTGTTTCAGGTTCCTGCAAGATAGTAGACTGGTCTGGGTGAATGACAGGACAGGGTGATAGGAAGGCTGGTCAGGTTAGTAAGAGTGATGGTCTGTGTCAGACAGATTGGGAACCAGTGTGGTCTGTGCTAGGGGGTTTAGATAGTCTGTGTTAGAAAGCTGGTCCAGAGGTCTGAGGCAGAGGAATTGGATCCTTCCTGAGTCCAAGGCTGGCAGGGGATAAGGTGGAGTGGGCAAGGGGAATGGAATAGAGACAAGATGCCATGGTTGGGATCTGACTTTCCAGAGTCTTGGCAGAGCAGTCAGTTGGGCTAGTCAGGGCCCAGGGGAGATGGGGGAAGGGGGTAGCACCTTAGGAGGAACTTAGCAACCTATGCTAGAGTGTTTAACTAGTTTGGGTTAGAAAGCTAGTCCAGAGATCTGAGGCAGAGGAATTATAGCCCACCTGGGTCCAAGGTTGCGGAAAGTGGGCAGAGGAATAGAATCCTACCTTTATTTTTAATCTACTTCTATGTGGAAACCTGCATGTGTGATATTTACAACCAATATTTATCTTTATTTTCTGTCAAACTAAAAATTCTTATATCCTCATTTATGCTCTACCTTCCAAATTAAACCTTTGTTGCATTATATATAAAAGCATTCTCTAGCAAAGCTGTTAAGTATCCTCCCAAATTTGTGCTCTCTCTCTCTTTCTCTCTCTCTCTCAATACTAATTTTATTTAGTGATACCTACGTGCACATGGGTTTAGGACCATCTATAGCATGGATAGCCTCTCAGGGCTCAAATCCCTCCCCAGCAATCATTAAATGCCAAGAGTCCTCAGATAAGGGTGGGAGTTCATGAGACCCTCTCCTGTCCATGCTGGGATCCTGACTGTCTTCTTGAATTTATGCAAGCTTTGTGCATGCAGTCATAGCTGCTGTGAGATCATGGGTCAAATGTGGTACCATGTCTTTCAAATGCAGTTTTGCTAAAGTCATGTACTCCCTCTGGCTCTCACCATTTTTCTGTCCCCTTTTCCTCATTGATACCTGAGCCTTAGGGAGAGGGATTGTGATATGGTTCACCAATTGGAGCTGAGCCCTCCACAGTCTCATTCTCTATACATTGAGTAGTTGTTGGTTTCCATATAAAACCCCATCTACTATAAAAAGACACTTTCCTGGTGAGGGAAAACTTAGAGGTTAGTTTATTACAATGTCCATTTAGCAGAATAATAGTACTTGTGTAGTACTTCATCTTGTGCAGTGAACTTTAAATCCAACCAGAAAGGGGTTGGTTACTCCCATAACATCCGTACCACTATGGCAAAAGTGGACACATGTTGCCAGGCTAGCTATTATTGTACCTCTCAGGATTCACAGGTTCTTAAGATTCTGAATTATTTTTGTCCCTTGGTAGCATACATAGGAGACTCTCCTAGGTTGCTTCGAGCTCAATTTCTCCATGTCCTATGACTCAGGTATGCATTGGCTTCAGCAATATAGTCTTACCATAAATTTCTGGTGGGTAACAAGAGCAATGACAATAGTGTATAATAGTGTAGGAAGGAGGGTTCTATGGGTCACCACTGACCAAAAACTCAAAAAGAAGTGACACATACCTGGAAAAACCCAAAATATTTCTGTCCTTATTTAGCCTACTTAGCTTGCTTCCAGTGTAGTTCTTTTAAACTTTGAACATCAGAGCCTCTCCATGGCTGTTGGATGCCTGGAAACCATCACTCTAATCTGCCTCAGCCCACAATGAACCAAAACAGCAAAGCTTCTGTCTGTATTACAGATGCTCATCAGCTGTACATGTCAACCACAGTGTGTATTGTTCTCAAACTCCATAGCTCCCAAGTTTCTGATTTTCTAAAAGTCACTCTTCTATAAATGATCTTCCTCAAGCCTCAGTGCCCATGTTTAAACAGTTATGAACTACAGCTTTGCTCTTCCAAGTTTCCTCACTTTCATGTACTCTAAAAAAAAAATTAAATGTTCTCTGTGTAGTATTTTTTTTAAATAGATACATTGAAGAAACATAAGGCCAGTCACTGCAAAGCAGGATTCAGTCCTTTTACAACCCAATTATTAAAAGCATATTTATTATTTCCTGTATGCCAAGGACTACTCACAAATATCAGAAAAGATATTCCGGCAATGTGTCTTAATATCTTTTCACTCGTGCTCATTGAATAAACCTGAAAACACCATTTGCAAATTAAATAAAAAGTAAATATTTTAACTTATAAAATTCACATGATGATAATCTTAATTTAAATTACTAAATGCTCTCAAGATTTACAGTTGATTCCTTTTGCTCTTGTGCCAGTAAGACAGCCACCAGTTTTTATCCCAGGCCTGTTGCTCTGTTTTTCTTCCATAGACATGGTGTATAATATATATATATATATTAAACAATAAAAAGGGAAAAAAATAAAAATAAATAAAATTTATTTTCCTCTAAACCAAAAAAAATAAAATAAAATAAAATTGTATCTTTTGAAAACAAAAACAAAACAAAAAAAAGCTAGCTTTAAATAAATATGCAAATACAGCTTTAATATACATATTCAAATTTCACCCTCTTTTTACCCTGAATCTGTGTTTCTACTATGAATGTGCAAAAATTAAAGGCAATGTCTAATAGATAAATATATTTGGTATCTTTTCAATACGTATTATAATGCTCCATTAATAAGTTAAGTGCAGCTTAATTTCCCCTGTCATATCACATTTTTTGAAAGGTCTCCTTTCTGTAATAAAACATTCATAAATGTTTTGAAGAAGCCATTTAATTAATTCTCAGACCGTATACCATAAGTCTAATGCTAAAACTACTCACAAATACAGTTATCTCTCGTTTTTATTAATTTTACATCAATTTTGGCTCATACCTATTTGATTACTGGCAAAAACTAAACCCATTTTGATTTATTCTGGAGTAAGGAACAAAAATAAATATGATTTTATTGTCAAGTTAAATAAAAATAAGATTATATAAGCACTCAGCCAAGTTGACCATCATCGTATGAGGCGCAGCATGAAAAATAACAAGGGAAACAAGGAGCTGTTTTCATGAAAATAGTGAACTTCACAGTAGAGTCGTGCTGATGACATCCCTTTGGCAGCTTTGGGGATTCTGCTCTCCACTCTCCATCTGTGTCAGTAATTGGCATTTGTGATTTCAGAGCACTAAATGATACAATTGGGGAAATTACAGGCAGCAACTAAGATACCATTATTTCATGCTATCCAAACATCAAGGAGCTGGAGCTGGGGAAGGAATGGGACTTTTTTGGACCCTTTTTTTTTATGCAAGCTGTTTTTTATTTTTTATTTTTTTATATTTAAAGATTATTTATGTAATTTATTGTTATTAAACTTTTTCATACATCATTTCTCAGTCCAATCTAGATTCACTTCCCCTTCCATACCCCCCACCCCACCCGAGTTCATACATTCTGTCATACATGTCCTGCATTTGTCCCAGTTCTTTTGCTGTTGTTGTTCCCTCCAACCTGTATTGCATGTATATATATATATATGCATATATATACTGTTGCTACGTTTGTCTTTCTTTCACTGTGACAAAACACTCTGACCAACACCAACTTGGGGAGGAAAGGGTTTATTCAGCGTACACTCCTGGGTCACAGTTCATCACTCAGGGGAGCCCAAGGCAGGAACTCAGGCAGGAACCTGGAGGCAGGAACTGAAGCACAGGCCATGGAGGAATGCTGTTCACTGGCTTGCTCCCCTGGCTCATGCCACATGCCGTCTTTACAGTACACAAAAACCTGCCCAGGGTGGCACTACTCATTGTGGTCTGGGCCCTCCCACATTGCCTGACAACCAAGAAAATACTCCACAGACGTGGCCACAGCCAATCCAATGGCAACCATTCCCCAACTGAGGAATCCCTCAACCCAGGTGTGTCAAGTTGACACTAAAGCTAATCCGCATATATATATATATATATATATATATATCACCTACACCAAAATTATTTCATATGAAAAAAACTGTTATTTCTAAATCATATTTCAGGATTCACAGTTTTTCATTTTGATTTTATATTACTCTAAAATATGCATACAAACCTTCCGCCCATATACCAAAGTTCCAATGTCTGAAAATAAATGCTGGGTTAATTCTTGAACCGGTTAAGGGATTCACAATATAAGAGCACAGTTGCTTTCAGATAATGAGGAATATAACATTAACGTTGCTCAGTTTACCTTACACTTAGGTACTTGGTGCTAGTATCCACAGATGAGGGATAACATTTGTCATTTGTTTTTCTGGGACTGTGTTACCTCACTTAACATAATATCTTCTAGTTCCATCCATTTATCTGCAAAGTTCATGATGTCATCTTTCTTTATTGCTGCTTAGAACTCCGTTATGTAGATGTACCACATTTTCTCTATCCACTCGTCAGTTGATGGGCACTTGGGTTGGTTCCAGCTCTTCGTTATTGTGAAGAAAGCTGAAATAAACATGGCTGCGCATGTGTCTATGTGGCAGGATGAGTCTTGTGGGCATATACGCAGGAGTGGTATGACTGGGTTAGGTGGTAAGCTCATTTTGAGTATTAAGGGTTCTCCACACTGCTTTTTTGGACACTTTTTCCTCCTGTCTAGCTCCTTAGTTTTTCATCAGCTCTATTTCCCTGGAACTGAGAACAGGAAAGAGATGAGGCACCTAATAAATAATAATAATAATAATAATAATAATAATAATAAGCTGAAGATGCTAAAACCTATGATAATGTGGCATGCATATGTGCATATTTTGGAGTGGTGAATATTGGAAGGAATAACAACAACAACAGAAAAGAACTGACTGAAACGGTGAACTTCCGTTGAAAATAGTAAACTTCTGCATCGAGAATTTTGAGGGAGACGGAGAAAAAGATGAAAAACATGGTGGGGGGGCAGGAAGGGGGCACGGGTCTATATTTGATTTGTAATGTAATTTTGTATGAAATGCACAGAGCTTCAATAAAACATTGGCTTTAAAAAAATAAAATAAAATAAAGTTATCTAAAAATAAAAAAGGGCCACAAATGGTTTTATGACGACCTGGAGAGATAGCTCAAGTTTTGTTGGGTTACAGTAATGAATTCATCATTTTCTTTCTGACAAGTAAAAAAAAGTCAGAGTCTGTCAGCTGCCCAAACAGCCATTACCTTCTACTTATTTTCCCTAGTCAAGTAGGAAACAAAGTTTATGTAATAGCTAGAAGAACTGTGGATCCAATATTCACAATAGTAATTAGCTAGACTATAAGTACTATAAGTTGTAGGACCTGAAGTGTTAAGAGGGGCTCCTGTTGCAAGTTTCCTTATTAGTGACTTGCTGTGTTGTCCCTAGGTTTCAGAACCCTCAGTTCTCTGTCATACCTCAAACTCTTATTTATTTATTTTTATTTTTATGTATATGAGTGTTATGCCTGCATACGTGCAAGTGCACCCATGTTATCCAATATTTACAGAGGCCAGAAGAGGGTGCTGGATTCCCCTAGGACTGGAGTTACAGACAGCTTTTAGCTACCATTTGGGTGCTGGGATTCAAACATCAGTCTTCTGTAAGAGCAGCCAGTCTCTTAAGCACTGAGCCATCTCTCCAGCCCCTTAGCTCAAACGCTTCATCTTTGTTATTTCTGATGTTTTCTTTCTTCCAAGACAGAATGTTTATCACAAACCTCACTTCAAAATCTTTAAGGTATTCCTGTTCTGTTTGTTTCATTTTTTGAGACAGGGTCTTCCTGTAGCCACAGCTGGCTTGGAACTTACTATGTAGACAAAGCTGGTCTCAATCTCACAGAGATCCACATGCCTCTGCCTCCAAAGTGCTGGGATTGGAGCTAGCTATATGTGATCACAATGCCCAGCCAAAATCATCAAGATATTCTTGACCCATTCTTTATTACCCCAGAGAACCAGAATTTATGTCCCGTCCATTTAATTTGTTCCATTCTTCCTCTTCCCATTAATACTCTTTTGTAGTATTGTAGAGACAATGACCTCCTGCTTATATATTCAGCTAGCAGTTTCCAGAGTCAAATGAAGAGCCATACATTAAGCATGTACTCAATGGTCGGCACACAAGAAGTGATGCCTAGTCATTATCTCATCCTTCTTCCCCTCTTGACTGAGCCTCTTATTATCAACTCCTCAGCAGCAGCTCTCGCAACTTCACAGCATTTGCCCACATCACCTCCAGTGTATTAGTCATGGTTCTCTAAAGAAACAGAAGCAACAGGACGAATATATAGCTATATACAATTTATTGATTTGCTCACATGACAGAGTTCAAGGAGTCCAACAGTAGCTGCACCATACTGGAAAGGCCGAGAGAATCCAGGGAACTGCTCAGTCCGCAAGGCTGGATGTCTCAGTAGTCCCAATCTGGTGCTGAAGGCCCAAATGGATTCCAGCAGATCTGCCGGTGTCAGTACAAGCTGGGATCCGAAAGGTTGATCACAGCAGCAAGACAAACTCACCAGTTGAGAGAGGCAAGCCGCAGGAGAAAAAGGGACCAGCTCCTTCTGCAGGCCGTGGCCTTTTATGCAGCCTGCCGCAGGAGGTGACGCCCACATTTGGGGTGAGCCATCCGGGTTGAGGTGGTCCAATCCAAACATCCCTTTTCTCTTATTTGTTCCTTAGTCCAGTCAAGTTGTCACACAGGATTAACCATCACATCCAGTGTCACCCCAATTTGTGATAACACCTGATGTCTTAAGCACAGTCTCCGAATCCTGTTAGATCTACTGAACACTTCTCAAACACAGTCTCCGAACCCTGTTAGATCTACTGAACATTTCTCAAACACAGTCTCCGAATCCTGTTAGATCTACTGAACACTTCTCAAGCACAGTCTCCGAACCCTGTTAGATCTACTGAACACTTCTCAAACACAGTCTCCGAACCCTGTTAGATCTACTAAACACTTCTCAGATGGCATTCACGTTTCCATTTCTATTTACATTAACTTCATTTCCAAATTGCTTCCCTCCAATAATATATCCAACTGTTCCTTTAGAGACAGTCTTTAGTTCCATAGTCTTTAAAGACTTCAGAACCTCCGGCTTCTAAATTGTTTTGGCATTACAGACCCTTATAATCATGATCTGAAATGCTGAATGGAGTCCCATCTCTTGTCACAAACGGTGGTGCCTACTTGTGATGGTGTTCACACTGCCTTGATAACTTCATTTTCTTTTAGTGACTCCATCTTAAAATGGCTGAACCTAGGCCCAAAGCAAGTCCAGAAGAGCTAGCTGGTTACCTCAGCTTTGGAATCCCCTCTGCAGGATGTCTTGGGACCACTTATCTACCTTATCTTTTGTCAGTGTTTTACAATTGCCTGCAGCCCATCCACATCTTACCTTAGTAATCCTGAGCTTTTTATTGTTTGACTGGAATTTCTCAAAAAATTTACCAACAAATTGTATTTGCCTTTGTAAGCCTAACCTGCTTCTGAGTCAGAGCTGTACCCTCCCAGTCTGGGTACAGTCCTGGCCAGTCCAAATTAAAAACCCAATTTGGCTAATTAGAACCTGGAGTCGGTGTGCTCTCTTTTTCTCCCAGTGATCCAGAATCATAATGTTGTAATCACAGCAGTCAGGATTGAACAGATTTGAAGCTGTCCTGAACTACACAGTGGATCTTTATCAAAGGAAAGAGGGAGGGACAAAGGAATGGAGAGGGAGGGGAAGAAAGACGGAAAGAAAGAGGGAGAAAGAGACAGAAGGAGTGCTAAATAAATGCTATCTATTTGAAGTTTTTGTTTTGTTTTGTTTCAAAACCAATTTTTTATTGAAGTTTTGTGCATTTCATACAACATTTCTTAATCAAATTTAGATCCATTCTCCCTTCCTTGGCCCCCACCGCAACAGAGTTCATACAGTCTGCCATACATGTCTTTCATCTTTTTCTCAGTATTTTTTTTAAATTTTTGATAAAACAAAACTGCTTTTAAATTTTATTTGGTTCTTTTGAGAACTTGCACATACAAGTGCAAAGTATTCAATTATACATTGCTGTAAACAGATTTCATTTTCCCCCAAAGATAGTAATTGCTCACAAACAGGGAATCAAAGCAGCTATTAGAAGACACTAGACTTTTCTGCTGTATTGATCTGTTTCTCATGTGAACTGAGCCACTCTGATTCATGCCTTTCACTAATGGCACATTTTCGCAAATTTTCTTTAACTAACTAAATCAGAAGCCTCATTACTTCCCAATTAGATTTGAAATAACTACTGAAACAGGGATCTTGGCTAGTTTGGACACCTGAATTTTCTATATAGGCTTGAATAAATGACACCTAAATAATTGTATAATCCAAATGCTATCCGATTTTTACACTGACTATCAGAAAGGCTGTCTTCTATTACCTGTCACTGTGGAAGATTTAGCCAGAAGGTAGCTAAATCTACATGGGTTCCTTTTTTATTCAGTGTCACACATAGTTGTCTATTTGTTTCTGAAAATGTGATGGAGGGGTTTACATTTCTTCAGTTGAGAGAATTTATCCTTGTTTATAATGATACTAGTAAGACAAATCTTCAAAAATTATATTAATAAAGACAGTGAAAGGGTAGATGTTGTATTGCTCCCTACTTGATGAATTAGCTTTACATCTCTATGAAGAACAGTGAGTAAGGGCTGAAACTTACGCTATGTTTACCAAGAATATTGTGAAAGTACGTTTCTACTATTTAGTGATGTTTTAAGTTCCAGTGCAAAATTCATGGAAGAAGGGGGTTGGAGAGATGGCTCAGTGTTTAAGAGTGCTTGTTGCTCTTTCAGAGGGTTGGAGTTAAGTTCCTTGAACCCGAGTCAGGATGGGAGGAGGTGGCTTACAACTACCTGTATCTCCAGTGTCCTCTTCTGGCCTCTGTGGGAACACACACACACACACACACACGCACTCTTGCATGAGTGTGTGAAAATAGAAATTTTTAATTCATGGGAGGAGACATCAGAAAGTGTCTATAGCTACAGGACTTGGGTATCAGATGAAGCAATGGAACTGGCCACCAAGTCAAGAATGGGCATGAACACAGAGAAGTTCATAACAAGCTCAGGTGATACCACTATATTGAGAACAGCAGACACTGCGAGGGAGATATTAGAAAGTATGGAGACAGAGGCCCCACAAAACATTTACACATCAGAGCAACTGAGATGTAGATGTTAATGCTTATAATATCATGCATGTTTTCATAAGGGTAGCAAAATCAGTGGTCTATGCCCATTCTTTTATGTGTGTAAACTGTGTGTGCTTCATTACATCTTCTCATGCTTATTTAACAGCAATCCAGTAATCCGTTTCAAAGGTAAATCAAACATACCCGTTCTTATGCATAATCTAAATCTCTTTAGTTGAGATAAACGTCCCATTTCCGCCTCAAGAAACCACCCTTAACTTATCTCATCTAAGTAAATAGATATATGCAAACATAATAGCACTGTAGAGAGTTGATATTTTAAGTAAGTAGCTCATCTATATAAATATCAAAGCAATCTGAATTATTTTTTTTATTAATTTTATTTATTTCTGTATGTGTATGAATGTACTGTCTGCATGCAAGTCTGTGCACCCATGTCGTGCAATGCTGCGGAGGTCGGAAGAGGGTGTCGGATTCCCCTGGAACTGGAGTTCTCCTGGAATTGGAGTTTCAGACGGCTCTCGGCCGCCATGTGGGTGCTGGGGATCGAACCCGGGTCCTCTGCAAGAGCGTCGGCGCTCCTAACCGCTAGGCTATCTCTCCAGCCCCCTGAATTATTTTGACATAGAAAAAATATAAGGCAAAGTGATTGCTGTGAAAGAATATCTAGTTAGTAAGAGAGCCCTACCACCACAGAACTCTTGCTCTGTCACCACCAGAGCTGCAGCTGTCCTGTTTGTGGACTGCCCAATCTTAGGATCAGAAAATGCTAGCCATTGATTTTGTTAATAGCATATTTATGTATTTCCACTAGAAATCCACAAGGAAGTGGGGACCAACAGGAATGTTCTCTGGTAGCTGTTACAATTGCTTCAAATACAAGTTCCTACTCAAATTTGATAGTTCTATCAAACAGTTGTTCTATTTAACAGGTGTTCTGATTGGCAATAGCAGCTGTTTTTTCCACCTGGCCCCAGTTTCCTGGTTCAGTCTCTATCACATTTCCAGCCATCTCGGAGCATTAGTGAACTATACAATAAAGTCTGTTTAATTTAATTTTGTTTCATTTTGTTTCTGTCTTTTTGAGACAGGGGGGTCTTTCTGTAGCCCCAGCTGGCCTGGATCTAATAGAGATATGCCTGCCCCTGCTTCCCAATCTGGCCTTGATCTAATAAAAATCTGCCTGCTCCTGCTTCCCAAATCCCAGAATTAAAGGTGTGTGCCACCATACCTTGCTTGTACATTAAGGTTTAATAAGTTCCTTCTCTGTAACATGCACAAATGAACTCTACTTAATCAATTTTGGGAGTCAAGAGGTTTCTTCATAATAACTTTAAAAATGTCAAATTAAGCCAGGCGTGGTGGCACACACCTTTAATCCTTGTACTTGGGAGGCAGAAGCAGGCAGATCTCTGTGAGTTCAAGGCCAGCCTGGTCTACAGAGTGAACTCCGGGCCAAGTGGGACTAAAGGGAGACCCTGTCTCAAAAATACCAAAAAAAAAAAAAAGGTCAAATTAGTTTTTATTATTTATCAAACTAAGCATGCTCTTCTACCAGAAAGCAATGTGGACTTGGTGTGAGACACAGTTTTCTATACATTCCTTTGCTGTAGCTCTGTTTTATACTTTATAATCAGAGTTTGTGGGAAAGTCAGGCAATTGTGTTTCAATACAATGGATGGCCATCCATTGGTAGCAGCCACTCAAGTAGCTATTGTAAAGTGTAATTTCTTTCAAAATCAACATCAGACTTAATATGAAATTAAACATTATGGAAGCAATTTAACATAATGATAAATCAAAATTAATGTTGATGCACTGCTGGAATATTGAATGTTTGTGTACATTATCCATGCTGAAAGAGAAAGTCAAAACAAATGCTTGTCTTTTTCTTCCATTACTCTAGTGTCATTTTTAATATATGAACATAGTTCAAAGTGCCATTAAGCTAAATTGCTAAAGCAAAAACACGACTGTTAGCATCTTTTGTTAAAGGATTTCTGAATATTTAACATATGAAAGGATGTTGGTGATGGTCTTATCCTGCTACTGAAGTTTCTATCCAATCTCATTTCCATGTAAGAAAAGTGTGTTAGTTCTACATGCTGATTATCTGAGCCACTGCTTGCATATAGCTATTACTGACCTCAGATTTTTCTGGAGTAAAGACATTTTATAAAGACCTTTTAATTTCAAATATGCATGCAAAAGAAATCCTCCGAAAATGCAGAAAAACACACTTGACATCATTTCAAACCCTGAGCATCCTTCACCTTCATGAACCATAATTCCTAACCCTGTTGACACTTCACTTTCATTGTTTTGAAATTCTTTAACAGCACTAGACATGAAAACCTGTTATTTTGACAAATGAACTAATGCTGTTTTAGGGGGAGCTATGTTGTAAAAGAGCATGGTGCTGGGGCTACAGATTCTGGCTAAATATGTAGAGATGGACATCAGTTTTCTTATTTCAAAAACAGCAAAGCTGGGGCTGGAGAGATGGCTAGGTGGTTAAGAGTTTGTACTGCTCTTGCAGAGGTTCCAAGTTTGGTTCCCAACACCCATGACAGACAGCTCACAACTGCCTTTCACTCCAGCTCCAGGGGAACCAGTACCCTTTACTGGCCTCCTGGGGCACCCAAACACACATGATGTACAGATGTATATATAAATAAAAATAAAATAAATCTTTTCTAAAGTAGAAAAACAGTGGTATTGAAAATTTCCAGATCATTTCCAGGTGTGGTGGTGCATGCCTTTAATCCTAGCACCTGGGAGGCAGAGGCAGGTGGATCTCTGTGAGTTCAAGGCCAGCCTAGTCTACAGAGCGAGCTCCAGGCCAGCTGGGACTAAAGGGAGACCCTGTCTCGAAAAGACGAAGAAAAAAAAAGAAAAAAGAAAATTTCCAGATTGTAAAATTTTTCAGAACCTGGAGAGATGTTTGGATGAGGACCCATAATAACACTGAGATTGTGTTCCAGCCAGTTGAGCAGAGGCTTCTTCCTTCTGGCAGCCTAAGGACACTTGAACATTAGTCACTGAGTAGTCATGAAGAATGATCAAACAGAGCTCTTATGGGAGGTAAGGGATGACAGAGTGCCATCATGCTTTTCTCATCCTTCCCAGCAGCCCGTCTGATTATCTCCTAAGTAAAAGATAACATGGAGAGAAAAATGCAGTGGGAAAGCCCTGTTTACCTGGAATGGGTTTCCACAAGCTTTGGGAGGACATGGGACATCAGGTGTTCCTGCCTTCCACCTTGTCTTCCAACAGCACTGTCCAACAGAACTGCCTTCAGTTTCCATTTTCTTGTCACTGATCAAGAAGAGCTGAACCAGGCATGATTGGACATGCCTTTAATCATAGCTCCTAGCACTTGGGAGGCAGAGGCAGGTGGATCTCTGTGAGTTCAAGGCCACCCTGGTCTACATAGCGACCTCCAGGCCAGCTGAGACTTAAGGGAGACACTCTCACAAAAAGAAAAAAATAAATGCCTGTATATCTAAAAAAAAAAAAGAGCAAAATGTCAAACATGACTAAACACATCTCCAGATACATTCAATCTGCGAAGGGTTTGCAATATAAATGCAGATGTTGTTATGATAGAGGTTACTATACACACTCACAGACACACATATATGCACACACACATAAAAAAAAAAAAGAGCTGGGTGGGCCAAGTTATAATACCTCTTGGTAGCTGACCTGAAATGAAGATAAAAGACTCAAAAATCAAAGATTTGTATTTCTCATATAAAGTTACTAAGTACCAAAGTACTTAATACTTGGTACTAAGTACCATTTCTGTCCTCAGGCACAGAACTCAGTTGTTCAAAACCAGAGTGATAAATGGGTACAAACCTTCAGAAATGTTATATCATCCTCCAGCGTCAAATGTCCATGTCTGCAGGCACATTACAGTATCAAGTTACAAATGGCATCTGGGGCTGAGATTACAGATCAATTATTTAAGTAATTGGATAATTGTCAAAACATTCATCTAGGTATACAAATGAACTGCAATATATTATTTATGTACAGATGTCTTACCTCCTTTAGGAATTATTGAAATAAACACTTCTGCCATAAGCTGTGGTTCATCACAAAGCTGTCTTAAATGTATACTTGAGGAGGGGGGGGGAAAGAACTGCATTTGGAGGTGGAAAAAAAAAAGAGTTCCTGCCTATGGAGCAGTGATATGAAACAAAGATGCATATTGGAATCACCCAGAAAGTTTTTTTTTAATACCTGATGCTCTGCTCCCACTCCAAAGATCCTGATATGGAAGGGTCTGGGAGTTTGTCCAGACATCTACATGCTCAGAGCTATTGGGTTGACTACCTACTACAGCCAGGGCTGAGAACCATTACTTATCCAGGTTGCCAGCTAACCGGCCTGGTAGTCCTTTTTGTGATTGTAGGAATGAATATAGGACACATGTTTACTAAAACTGGGATGAGGCAGCAATTCATTCTGTACAGAGCACAAAATCACATTTAGCTGCTAATGGCCTTTTTTGCTACACTGACCTGTGCTGGATTCAAACCAGCACTGACCTTCATTTTCCATTGCCTGTAATTAAGGATGTCTGCCACCACCATAGCCCAGTTTGGAGCTTGATTAAGTCTCATAATTACCAAATGCATTTTTGCAGCTGTAGAAAAAGAAGATGTAGGCCACTGGAATGAGACTGTACTAAATAAATAGCAATAATGTTTAGCATTATCCATGTTTAATCATTATTTCTTTATGTTCTTAGAGTTTATGAACTAGCTATTCTATATGATGCTACTGGGGAAATAATACAGAATTATTATCTCTATTTGATGTCATTCAGTGAGGCCGAATAATATTTTGTTAGGTGTTAGGAGTTATAATTTTTAAATCCTTGGGTGTGTGGTAAAGCTTGCTACCTCCCTTTGATGAAAAGAATAATGTCAGGGTTGGTGACTCAGAAGCAACAGAACACGCCCTGTATTCAGTAAATAACCTCCATCAAAGTGCACAGATTAATGATGCATTTTATGACCAGTCATCATTCAGATCTACTTTTCAGTGCAGGGTCTGCTGGTTATCCCCAAGGTGCTTTAAAATTTTTCTCTCCAGGATGCAAAGGTGGAATCTTTCCACAGTTATCCAGGCATTCTCAAGAGGCAGATCATACTACTGTATTTTTTAATTTATTTTATGTGTATGAATGTACTGTCTGCATGTAGGTTTGTGCACCCATGTCATGCAATGCCGCGGAGATCATAAGAGGACTTCGGATTCCCCTGGAACTGGAGTTAAAGTTCTCAGCAGCCATGTGGGTTCTGGGAATCGAACCCAGATCCTCTGCAAGAGTAGTTGGCACTCTTAACCGCTAGGCCATCTCTCCAGCCCCGATATTACTTTATTTTAAAAAGAAGTTTGAAGCTGGGCTGGAGAAATGGCTCAGCTGTCAAGACCACTGGCTACTCTTACAAAACATGGGTATTTAGTTCCCAACACCTACATGATGTCTAACAACCATCAGTAACTCAAGTTCCAGGGGATCTGATGCTCTCTCCTGGCCTCCATGGGTATCAGATAACACAGGTCCCATTTCATGCATTCAGGTAAGATACTCATTCACACTAAACAAATAAAATAAAATTTTAAATGCTTTAAATGTTAAAATCTTTATAGCAGGAGGAAAGAGAAAATTTCCTGACTTATCCTTCCTCCAACTCTCCCTCTCGACATCCCCCTGTGTGCAACCAGAAGAACATACGTAAACATATCATAGTTTTAGTAGGTTTTATTTATTGGACATGGACCATGTCTAACTCTGCTAAAGACCTTTACATGCTGGAACACATTCACTCTCCTGCGCTTCATGCTCAGGATTGGTTATCATTTGCTCAGGCAGGGCATGGTGATAAATGCATACAATCCTAGCATTTGGGAGCCAAAGGCAGGTGGATCTCCATTTTTGAGGCTAGTTTAGTCCACACAGTGAGTTCTAAGGAAAGCCAGGGTTACATAGTGAGACCCTGTCTCAAGAAAATAAAGTAAGCCCAGGCATAGTGGTTCATGCCTTTAATCTCAGCACTCAGGAGGAAGATGCAGGTGGATCTCTGTGAGTTCAAGATCAGCCTGGTCTACAGAGCTAGCTCCAGGCCATCTGGAACTAAAGGGAGACCCTGTCTCAAAAAAGACCAGAAAGAAAGAAAGAAAGAAAGAAAGAAAGAAAGAAAGAAAGAAAGAAAGAAAGAAAGAAAGAAAGAAAGAAAGAAAGAAAGAAAACCAGTGAAATGTAGGAGCAAGTATTAATGCATGTTCAAATGCAGATTTGTCTAACTCTAGAAAACAGAAAGCAGGAATACTTTAAAAATAATTGAATTTTTCTTATCTCTGAATTTTTCTGTGAATTTCCTTCCCTGCCCTTTCCTCCCAGAGGGACTCGTTGGATGTGTTCTCCTGTTGATTCCTCACAACCCCACACAATCCGGTCTGTGGTAACCTAGGAATGAACCACTTTTGAGTCCTTCCGTCCTAGACTCTGCTGGGCACTGACTCCTGTCACTCCCTGCCCTGACTTTGGATGTCATTTCCACCATGATCACCTTCAGTGCAGGCTCCAGAACAAACCTTTCCCCTCAATGTCTTTATTTCCTACACAGATAATGACTGCTTCTGAATCAAGAATCCCCAAAGATGGCCAGCCTTCATGGTATAGTTTTCTGACTCAAAACCTCTTGTGAATCCTCATTTCCTGTCATCCAAA
The DNA here is from genome assembly GCA_009823505.1 of Rhizomys pruinosus. Lineage (NCBI taxonomy): Eukaryota > Metazoa > Chordata > Mammalia > Rodentia > Spalacidae > Rhizomys > Rhizomys pruinosus. Next base: position 2,195,952 of record VZQC01000717.1, on the reverse strand, counting down.
TTCTCAAACTTTCTATCTAGTTTCCAATTCAGCTCATGGATTCCCCTACCTTATTCACATAATTTCTGTCTCTGAGCTCAGCTTTATTAAAGTTTCATAAGTTGTAACTGGCTTTATTAATTAGCTATTGTTACATCTGATAGTTAACTAATTACTGATTATAAAATCCAGTAATCACCTAGTTATTAATTTTAGCTCCTCACACTTCAGCAATGATGGGTGGCACAGGGTCCTCCTGGGAATAATGAAGAGAGTTTCTTCTTCCTGAATTGCCAGAGAATGAGCTATAAGGGACCGCTAGTTCCCACTCCCACAGGAGAAGACTGGAATGATTTTTACTTCCTTGGAGTTTTCAGTCCCTTCCCAACCCCCCCCCCACCGCCAGGCATATGCAGATTCTCTTATGTAAATCTCACTCTAGCTCAGATGATTTGGCCCCCAAACTCCACCTCTTCTCATCACAGCTGGACTGTTACAACTACCCTGTGAAAACACAGCAGCACATACTGAGGATACCCCTAAAGAACAATGTAACTACCCCCAAACCTGTTCCTGACACATTACTCTAAGCAGCATTCTGGGAGATTGAAGAGTGTTAGTTAGCGTCCAGGAATATTAATGGAGAGATGACTATGGTCTTAACAATTCAAAGCATTCACAAGACTAAAGTTGAAAACATCAGAAATCAGACTATCTAAAATAAGTTCAAGTCAGAGCAATAGAAAGCAGGGCACTGTTGATGGCCAGAGCTTCACATGGGTAGCAGCCTCTGAGTTAAAGCAGACTTTCTTTCTAACAAGCACAAGCTCAGAAAGTCAAAAGGCAAGGACAGGCCAAGGAGCAGGCAGAAAGGTAGACAAAACAGGAAGGGAATATGGTCCAAGGCACCATAAGCCTGAAGCTCATAACCTACAAGAATAGTGAGGAAAAGGAAAATCTATTTTGGAGGTGGACGAGGCAGACAGGTTGGCACTGAGCTGCAGAATAGGGCCATACAGACTGGTATTGAAGAGCCATGCAATGAGCTAGAATATAAAACTTATACAGCAGAAATAATAGGAACAAGAACCAGAACAGATTTACAAAGGCAAGCTGGACCAGAAAAGTGTTTAAATAAATGCATTGTTTAGTTTGACGTCTAAGACAAAGATGGATGATGGATGTCCCTGTTTCTCTTCCCTCTTTTTTACTTTTTGCTATTAAGGAAAATGAGGTTCAAAGTATCATGTAAGTTCTATTTTTTAATCAAGAAAGAAAGGGGGAACAGGAGTAGGTCAGTAGTTAGTCATGGTCACACAGCCAGTAAGCCACAGAGGCAGAATTCACACCATGATCTGTTTGATTCCAGATCTCAGACTTGTTTATGATCAGTAAACAAAAATATATTAATCCTGGAGAGGATATTTACAGGGGAGAATATGTTCCAAATGTGTAATGTACATGCATGAAAATGCCATTCTAAGTGTTATTTTTGCACAATTGATAAATGTTTTAAAAAGAAAAGCAATATGCAGACTGGGGGACCATATACTGCAAGTGCTGGTCAGAGATAGGCATCACCCCACTTTTCTGTAAACACCAGCTGGAAATCATCTCTGGACCCTCCAGTTTATACATTGAGTTGGAAAGACAGAAACAGTGAATTTGACAGGAGCAGCAGCGTTGCTGCAGTCCTTCACCTTTGATTAATTAGAAGCAAGCATGCAGAACAGAAAGGCAGTTAGGATATCGGAAGGAAATCCAATGCAGCTACTGAGAGCAGACTGACTGTGACACCACAGCGTGTGCAGAGGGTGGAGCTGGAATACTCACCGGAGTTCTGCTGAAGCAGCAGCACAAGCAGCTTTCAAAAGCAGATGCTTCTATGTAACTGAATACAGGAAGGCCAGACACCACAGATGAAGACATCCATCTGACCAAAAATCAGGTTTGATGTGCCGTTAGCAGACTGTTGGTTAAATTGCGCTGGAGAAGGCTGACTAAATATTACAAGGAATACAAACATACAAAATGTCATCTGCCCTCGGGGCACTTACAGCCAGGGAGATATTATATGGCACAATGGACCCAAGAGTGCGCAGTAAATACCTAATCACCGCCTAAGGTTCGTGAGTCTCTCATTCCCCAGTGCCTAATATCATATGTAGTGCATGCATAACTGCCCAGGTTCATACAGTAATATTTTTTTTCTATTTTGGTCTTTTTGAGACGGGTCTCCCTGTAGCCCCAGCTGACCTGGAACTCATTATGTAGACAAGGCTGGCCTCTGCCTCCCAAGTGCTGGGATTACAGGCATGTGCCACCACCCCCGGCTCATACAGTAATATTTATTGAACATATTATACCACATAGGTGCCATTGTTTCACAGTAATAAATAACTGTAAAATCAGCGATGAGATTTTTTTTCTTTCAATTTCTTTAAAAAACATAGAAGAACAAAAATTTAATATTGATCTTGCAACTAAATTTAAAATTATTCAAGTCACTTGTGTATCATCCTGATCCATCTGTAGCAATTCTATACCACACAATTTCTCCAACCCATTCACTGTTGTTTTGACTTCTTGAATCATAATGCAATGTTTAATAAATGTTATCCACACAGTGAAAACAAAAAAGAAAAGCAAAATACCAGAAAGTTTAGACCCAGAACAAAGCTACTTTTAACTGTCTGGTTCTACCAGAGTCACTGTTCTTTATTTTAAGTTGTGGACATTTGACCAGAGCATACTTTTAAGACTCTCCTTGAAAGAGGGTAGATTGGGCCCCACATTTAAACTACCTTGTATATTTACAGAAGCCTATAGCAACTAACTCTAAAATAAATAAGATTATCCAGTAGTCTTCACTTTCTAGAAAAGATACATTTATTTTTATTATTTCATTTTATGTGTATGAGTATATGTAGGGTTCCCATTTGACAAAAGCACTTAGGGAGTCAGCAAACAACCTCCAGCTTGGACTCCTGCTGGTCTCCTGATTGCCTGTGAAAACCTGCCTGGAGCCAATTGTCTTTAATGCTTCGGGCAAAACATTGTCACATTCCTGTAGTGATCTGGAGTGTATGGCCTGAAATCCTGCATGTGCCAACCCCCAATTCTGTATGTCCCAACCCCCAATACTGTATGTCCCAATCCCCACAAGGTCCTGTATAAAAACCCCAGATTACAGAAATAAACCAAGTTATTTCCCTCTTGGAATTGCTTCTGGTCTTGTCTGAGTCTGTCTCTTCTTTATTCTCTCTCTATTTCTCTTTCTTTCTCTCCTATTCTATTGGGCTTCACTTCCCTTTCTCTCCCTCTCCACTGAGCCCTGGTCCAGAGAGGAAGAACACCCCATGGAAGGCTGCACACACGTGATAAATTAATTGTTATAAGTATATTGCCTGGCCTGCATCTATGTAAATTCACCCTTGTCATGCAATGCCTTTGGGGGTCAGAAGAGTGTGTCAGATCCCCTGGAACTGGAGTTAAGATGGTTGTTAGTCCCCATGTGGGTGCTGGGATTTGAACCAGGGTCTTCTGCAAAAGCAGCTAGTGTTCTTAATTGCTGAGCTATTTCTCTAGCTTGGAAACAGATACATTTCTAAAACAATAAACATCCATAAGAAATTTAATAAAGAAATGCATTAATCTAGTAACAAAAGTTTCCATTCACAAATCACAGAGTATCTGATTTATGTTAGATACTGTGTTAGTGGTTTTACACACAGTATTTAGCAAATTTCAGGCTCTTGGTAAATATTGGCTGATTTAACATATTTGGGGGGGTTGGGGGGCTTGTCGTTGTTTTTCAGTGCTAGGGAAAAAAACCAGGACCACACACTTACTAGAGTAAGGATTCTGGCTCTAAGCCACATCCCAGCCCTTTCACCATCTTTACCAAAACACCTGAATGTAGGTTTTATTTGTTCTATTTTTCAGATCAGATAATCAAGCAAAATAACTCTGCTGCCCTCATCTACTAAAACATCAAATTATTCTACATTGATTTTTATTGATTATAATTTTTAAACAATAACTTTGTGTTCTGCAAATTGAATGTTCTTAACCCAAGCATTTGAAAAGACATTTCCAAAGACCAAACAAGCATATGAATGGTGCACAAAGATGTCTGTTGGTCTTTGACTCACTGAGATACACTTGCTCACTCCTTATAGCTTTGCATGCACACAATTTTAAGGTCTTTGAATATGATAAAGAAAGCTATCTTTTTCCTTCTCCACAAATACATAAAGAGAGGATTCATCTTTACCATACAACCTAGGTTTTTTTTTATTTTATTTATTTTGTATGTGTATGAATGTACTGTCTGCATGTAGGTTTGTGCACCCGTGTCGTGCAATGCCGCGGAAGTCAGAAGAGGGTCTTGGATTCCCCTGGAACTGGAGTTCTCCTGGAATTGGAGTTACAGACAGTTCTCAGCCGCCATGTGGATGCTGGGGATCGAACCCGGGTCCTCTGCAAGAGCAGTCGGCGCTCTTAACCACTAGGCCATCTCTCCAGCCCCTACCATACAACTTAGTAACTTCAGCATATGACTCATATTCTCAGCAAATAAAGTCAAGAGTCTTCATCTTCTCACTTAAATTATCAGACTCATTACTCTCACACTTTGGTGCTATTATTAAGTAAATGAGGGTTAACAAAATAAGCTCTTCTATAGCATGGCACTCCATCTGACAACCTCACTGGTTACTATGTGATTAAGCATGCAACATATATGACAGGATACGTTGAACAAAATGCTTGATGTGCAGGACAAGATTGAATGCGATGCTGCAAGATTTCAAATTCTACTCAAGAGTGGTACACAATTAAAAGCTTATAAATAATTTTATACCTATTACAAGGCAGAAACATCATGCTGAGTGAGGTAGTAAGCAAAACTGCTTGCCTAATGGCAGTAGTGGGGTCAAGATATATAACTTCAAATGCATGCTCCTGTACCTCCTCAAACGATGTGCCACTTCCTAGCTATGAAATCATCAGTGGATTAATCAACTGAGAGCTTCATGCCTTCATGACCCAACTATTTCTCCATAGTATCACCAGCTAGGGACCAAGCCTCAACACGTGAACCTTGATTGGGAGGATATTCCAGATCAAATTCAGTACAGTATGGAGCAGGGAATAAGGAAGGCAAGGAAGAAGGACAGAAAGAAAAAAGAATGTTTGACAAAAAGAAGTTGTACATCAGAAAAGAAGGAATAAATTAAAACGTAATTGATGATTGACCTTCGTAGTCATCTAACACTTTAGGATATGTGCTACCAATAACTATATATTTTTCTTTCTTTTCTAAGAAAAAAAATGCTTCCCCCCTTCTTTGTTGTTATTTTTATACTGTGTAGCACCCCATATTCCCCACCTCCTCAAAGTATGTCACTATCAATCGAAGAACCAGCTTAATTTTTTCCAGCTTGCCCATTTGTATGTTCTTATTGGCTATGCAGAAATTATGATAGAGAAAATTTATGATTGGCCCAGAGCCTGAATCAGATGAGAAAAATGAAATAAAAAGAGTTGCTTCATAGCTGATCACCACTGAGTGAGGGACAGTCGGTCTTCTTTAAAGGAGTGACGCTAAATAGGCTGACCAAGCTGTAATGGATGAACTCATACTCAAGGACATCTGGAGACAAAAACTTAACCTGATAGCCTCTAACATATATGACAGAATGCATGATATCCAGGGGGTAGAACTATGACGGGAGGCAGATAGAGGAGGAAGGACTAAATATTATTGAGATATTCTATGAAATGCACAACATTTAATAAAAATATATATTAAAAAAGACTTGCTTCACTTCCTAAGATTTATAAGAACTAAAAGCAGAAATGTTACTGCTTACTCTGTGGGATGTGTGTGTGTGTGTGTGTGTGTGTGTGTGTGTGTGTGTGTGTGTCTGTGTCTGTGTCTGTGTCTGTGTATGTCTGTGTCTGTGTGTATGTGTCTGTTTCTGTGCCTGTGTCTGTTTTGTTAGGAATTGAATACAGGGCCTTAAGTTTTCTAGGCAAGTGCTTTACCACTGAGCAACATTGTCAGATTGTTTGATGTTTTGAAACAGGGTTTTGCTATATAGCTCAGGTTGACTTGAAATTCACTATGTAGCCTAAGCCACACTCGAACTCATAATCTTCCTTCCTCAACATCTCAAGTGTTACAGTCCATCATTGAAGAAAACCAAAGCAGTAACTCAAAGCAGAAGCTTGAAACAGAAAGTACAGAATACTGTGTGGCTTGTTCCCTACAGCTTCCTCAGCTACCTTTCTTATACAGCCTGGGCTCACCTGCCTAGGGATGACACCATCCTTAGGGAACTGAGCCTTCCTACATCATTTAGCAAACAAGAAAATGGGCCACAGACAAGCATAAGTAATCCGATGGAGGAGGAAATTCCTCAGCTGGGGTTTCTCTTCCTAGCTGTATAAAGTTGACAACCAAGATTAGCCATCACAAGAGGTATCCATCATCCATAGCTGATTACTGTTGTTTTGTTTGTTTTGAGGTTTTTTTGTTTTTGTTTTTGGTCTTTTTTCAAGACAGGGTCTTCCTGTAGCCCCAGCTGTCCTGGAACTCACTCTGTAGACCAGGCTGGACTTGAACGCAGAAGGATCCACCTGCCTCTGCCTCCCAAGTGCTAGTATTAAAGGCTGTACCACCATGCCCAGCACTGATTATTGTTTTTAATGCAATCATAACTGTGAACTGACAGTTGCACAATCAATTTGTGGTAATAAATAAGATTATATATTCAAATATAAAGTAAATTAAATATGCAACTTATTTTTGATAACTACTTGATTTTTTGGTTTTATTATTTTATGTGTATGCATGTATTGCCTGCATGTATGCAAGTGTACCTATGTCAAATAATGCTCACAGAAGACAGAAGAGGGTATCAGATCCCCTAAAACCAGATTTACTGATGGTTGCTAGCTGTCATGTGGGTTCTGGGAGTCAAACCCAGGTCTTGTGCAAGAACAGCTACTGTTCATAACCACTGAGCCATCTCTCCAGCCCCAACCACTTGATTTTTTTTAGCTATTTATATTAAACATAAATAAAGCAACTCAGATATTATGTATATGGTCATCTGCATTTGGATTTTATTTACCAGTAACTGAGGATTAAAAATATGCACCAAGTAAAATCTACTTATATTCCCTGCACAGTATTTGTGGGGTTTGGATTTAATAAATTAAATATTATTAATACATTGGCCCTTGGAATCAAGAATGAAGAAACCATCAATATTCTCTTGGAAATCTATGACCTTGCTTACTTAAAAGATTCAGTACTTTTCAGGGCTATGACAATCTGGATGATGGATACTTTTAAGGTTTTTCCAGGGAATGCACCACAGACTCCTTCTATGAAATCAGCAGTGGCTTCACATAAAAATTTACCTCACTTGAAGTTCCTAAAATTTATCAGTCTGTTGCATATACACAAAGAAGGACTGAGTTCAGAGTGGTGTAACACAAGTTTGAGGTTCCCTTCACACTCTAGCGAACATCAGATATTAGTGTAAGTTACTTCATTGCTCCAAGCCACCATCCCATCTTTAGAAAAATGAGCCCAAAGACACCAAATTTGCATAGTTAGCGTAATGCATATTGGAAACAACAACAACAACAACAGAAAGGACTGCATCAAAGAACTGACTGAAACAGTGAACTTCTGCTCGAAACAGTCAACTTCTTCATGGAGAATATTGAGAAAGACTGAGAAAGAGATGAAAAGCATGTTTGGTAGAATGCATGAGTTCTTGCGGGGTGGGGGAATGGGCGGGAACACGGGTCTAGATTTGTTAAAAAAATATATAAATAAATTTATGTGAAAAAAAAAAAAAGAACACAGTTCCAGGCCAGCTGAAACTAAAGGCTTAAGGGGAGACCCTTTAAACTACTTGGGAAAGCTTAGATTTGTGTGTATGTACTAATACTAAATTTAAAGTATAGGCTTAAAAAAAAAAAAAAAAGAATGAGTTGAGCCAGGCATGGTGGCACACACCTTTTTTTAATTTTATTTATTTATTTTGTATGTGTATGAATGTACTGTCTGCATGTAGGCCTGTGCACCCATGTCGTGCAATGCCGTGGAGGTCAGAAGAGGGTGTCGGGTTCCCCTGGAACTGGAGCTCTCCTGGAATTGGAGTTACAGACGGTTCTCAGCCGCCATGTGGGAGCCGGGGATCGAACCCGGGTCCTCCGCAAGAGCAGTTGGCATGCCCAACCGCTAGGCCATCTCACCGCAAAAAAAAAAAAAAAAAAAGAAGTTCGGTGGCGCACACCTTTAATCCTAGCACTTGGGAGGCCTCCGCCAGAGGCAGGCGGATCTCTGTGAGTTCAAGGCCAGTCTAGTGTACATAGCGAGCTCCAGGCCAGCTGGGACTAAAAGGAGACCCTGTCTCAAAAAGATCAAAAAAAAATAAAAAAAGAATGAGTCAATTAGTAAATGGGGAGGACTATTTTGGGTGAGGAAAGGGATCAGAAAAAGGGGAATGGTGGGATTGAAAGTGCTGGAAGGGGGAATGATTAAGAACAAGGTACAATTTATATATTATATAATATATATCAATATATATATTATAATATAGATATGAAAATACCATAACAAAGCACATTAGTTTCTGCATTACCTTGTTAAATTGAAAGTTTTTAAAGTGAAAGTGAACAAAATGAGTCTCTTGGTGTTGACATCATGTTGACATCACTCGTTGTGCAGCTGAGCCTTCAGGGTGGTCGTTTCTTCCCTGCAGCATAACGCTTTACCTGACACAGGCTGTACCTGAGTCCCTGTCCAAGTTTTTGCTGGCTTTCCCGATTTCATATTGTGCATTCCTGTGCAGTATAAGACAAAAGGTTCTTAGAGCAGTTCTCTTTGGGAAAAGATTTATATTGCATGGAACAATATTTGATCTCATTGTTATTTATAACTTTAAGAGAAAATTATACCTTTTCCATTGGCAACTTGGTTAATTCCTTAGGATTTGGCATTTTGCAAGCCACGAGGACGCAGCCAGGAGTGAATTCCTGGTGACCTTAAGTAAGTGGCCTGAGCTCTGTGATGACCAGCTTTCAAAAGGATGTGTTGAGTCTTTGCTAATATACCCAGTCCCTTTTGAGTATTCCTTGAGTGGTTTAATGACTTCTGTCTCAAAATCTGAGAAACATGTGCTAAGCATCTAATTCCGATCCACAGACATGTTGATCAGCATCTGTAATTTGTTGAACATCTCACATTTTCACTTGTAGTTCCTTATTTGCCACTTGGCTTGCATATTTACTGCATCATTCCTGCCTAGGAATGAAAACTGGCAGCTCATTAAACTCTGGAAATGAGACTCATTAAATCCAACAACAGCAAAACAAATAATTACCCATAGTAAACAAAGAATTCTCTGAGAATTATGTTAAGCAGCATATAATGTTAGCTTCTGATATTTTATTTATTTTTTTCTGTCAACTTCCAGGCAAGCCATTAGCAGAAGTGGGAAGAAAGAGAGCGAAAGAGAGCTCAAAGGACTTGGCTTGCTTCCAATGATGAGCTCTGCTCCTTCTTCACCAACAGCTCCAGTAGTGGCCACTGGTGAATATGAGACTCCCCAGCCACTTATGCTGCTTGACACAGGTGCATCGGGAAACAGAATACCGAGGGGAACCCGGCCTGTTGTGTAGAATGCTCCTTAAAAGCAAGATGTGGGGCCTGTTAGCCACCACAGCATCCCCAGATCTCAACCAGGGTTAGGTGTGTGTGGAATCAATTCAATGGTCATGAGGGTCTGAGGGCATTAGTTTTTTTTCTTAAAGATCTCTTACATGCCTTATTTATAAAACATACTTTTACCTGACCAAGCTTTTCAAATCCACTGACTCTGGTAATCAATCCACAAGCCTCCCCTCCAAATAAATATGCATTTATGATAATGTAGGCATGGTTTAGCCTACTTATCCTCATAGTTAGCTCAGTAATCAATTAACGTTAATATCTTTGCCTGTCTAGACATTTTGACCAGTTTTAGTCTTACCTAGACTATTCCAGGAACTACTGTCTGAAATGGCCCCTGATCCCCTCTTCCTGAACGGTGCAGGAGAACATGCCAAAGAGCATTCTTCCGGTGGCCTGGAGGCCGAGACCATGATTCCTAGCTAGGCTTGCTGCCTCCAGCTAGCTATTAAAGGGTCTCTTAGACTTCTCTACAGCAGACTTTTTAGCCTCACCCGATGGACTCTGTACTACTAAAGTCTTAGGAAGATTTTATGTCTTCCGAATTCTTCCTGAGAATTGACTGGAATTGCATTTATTTACAGCAATGTGATTTTTGAGTAATGGCAGTAATAACGAAGCAGTGGTGTTCCACAAGGGCAAGTGTAGATATCAAGAACTTGGTGGCGTCTACATTAAAGGAGCTGAAGGTCAAAGTGAGCAGATCCTGAGCGCAGCCCTCCCTTTACCCTGAGGTAAGTGCTTCAGAAAGGTGAAAATCTTTCAAAAAGCTCAGACATCATGCTAAATGAATGTGAGTTAATCACGACCATGCCAATGAATACTCTCAACATGTCTCTGGCAAGCTGGGGCCAGAGAGGAGCCCAGTGGCATCATAGATGCTACTACATAAAGCAGTCTGTCCAGCAATCACAGGGCAAAGGCCCAGAAAGAAGTTCCCTGCAAAAATGTCATTTTAATTTTAAGGACTTAAAATATTTCTTGTCACTAAATAATGCAGTAAGCTAAATGCCTCCTTTTCCAATATATCTTTAAAGCCATTGCTCTAAGCCAAAACAACTTTGAAAAATTAAAATAAAAATGTTCCAATTTCAAGATTTATCATAAAGTTTCAGTAACCTGGACTATGTGGCACTAACATAAATGTGGACACAGACTAAGAGACAACTTAGTAGATGAAACCAAGGTTTTCATTAATGGGCAATGGAACTACTTACTGGACGTCTACAAGGGGAAAAGAAGAACTTTAGAAAGTAGCTCATGTACATAATTATAAAATATAAATTGTAAAGACATTTAGACAATAAAACAGAAGAGAAACTCTTACTACTCTCAGACAGGCAAAAGGTCCTATGGTAATTAAAGATATGATCTATTTAAAAGTATTGAATTAGATGCCCTCAAAATTTGAAAGACATTAAAAAATTTATATTGGGGACCATGGCTTTAATTCCAGGACTCAAGAGGCAGAGGCAAGTGTATCTCTGTGAGATAGAGACCAACCTGATCTACATAGTGAGTTTCAGACCAACTAAGAGTACAGGGAGACACTGTCTCAAAAAAATTTTTTGTATCAGGAAAACAAATGTACATACATAGATATGTTTAAAGAATTTTCAAACTTCAAAAATAAGAAAACAAGCAGCCTAATGTTTTAAATAGGAAAAATATTTGAATAAACACTTCATCAAGAGAAACAAACAGATAGAAGATAAATGGGCAGATGTGCCTCATTACTCACTGAGGAAAGACAAACTAAAAGCACAATGTGATACCTTTGCATGAAAATTAAAGTAATTATAGTTAAAAGGCTGATCATATTGAGCAACATCAAGGATATGTTAAAACTAAAATGTACGCCATTTGTCGTTTGTTTTTCTGGGACTGTGTTACTTCACTTAACATAATGTCTTCCAGCTCACCCCCCACTGGATGGTGGGGCTGTAGGGGTTTGGGCACAACAGCCTGCAGATAGGTTTTGCATGAAGGATGCTTGTACTCATGGATTATCACTTATAGCTAAAAATGAAAAAAAAAAAGAAAAAAACTGAGAGAAAGATGCAGGACAGTTATGGCAGAATGCATGATCTGGGATGGGGTGGGGGTGGGGGGGAGGGAAAGGGAAATAAGCCTGAACTGAATTGGAAAAAATGTATGAAATGCACAAAGCATCAATAAAAACTAAATTAAAAAAAAAATAAAAAAAAATAAAAAAAGAGAAAAAAAACAAACTAAAATGTACACTCATGGTGCAAATAGAACAATATTTGGAAAACAGTTTGGCGGTCCTCAAGTTGTTAACCACATACTTAACACTATCCAATCTAGTTCCAGGTGTTTATACAAAAGAAAATAAATTATATCCCTACGAAGACTTATATGCAAATATTCATATTTGCTTTGATTGTAGTAGCTGAAAACTGGAAACAACCTAAAATGGAGCAAATTGTGTCTTATCAAATTTCATATATTGAAGCCTAATTATGTGATGATAATTGAAGAGGACACCTTTGGGAGGTAATTAGGTCATGGATATGAGAACCTCACAAAATTAGTAGTCTTAAAAGAGGAAAGGAGAGTGATCGTTCTCTTTCTCCTATCTTTGTGCACATGACCAAGGAAGGCAAAGTGAGAAGGTGGCAGTCTGTGGCTCATTTAAGACAACCCTCATCAGAAACCAGATCAGGGGACTGGAGAGATGGCTTAGCTGTTAAGAGCACTTGCTGTACTTTCCCAGAGGACTGAAGTTCAGTTCCCAGCACCCATGTTGGATGGCTCACAACAGATTGTAATTCCAACTCCAGGAGCTCTGATGCCCTCTTCTGGCCTCAGCAGACACCCGCATGCATGTAGCACACATATCCACATATAGACATACACATTACACATAATAAAAATAAAGCCTCTTTATAAAAAAAAATGAAGGATCTGGAAAAAAAGGTTTAGCATTTAAGAGCACTGGCTACTCTTGCAGAGAACCTGGGTTTAGTTCCCTGCACCCACATGGCAGCTAACAACCATCAGAACCAGTTCCAAGAGATCTGATCCCCTCTTCTCACCCCTGTGAGCATTGCATGCATGTGGTGCACTTACATACAAGTAGGCAAAACAGTCATACACATAAAATTATTTTAAAAAGGAAACCAGATCAGCCAGTACCTTCATCTTGAATATCCCAGAGCCCAGAACTATAAGAAAATAAATTCTGTTGTTTAAGCTCACTAGTCTGTGGTATTTTGTTATGGAAACCTGTGAAGGTACTCCATTAAGGAAAACAATTCTTCACTCTTGGAATAGTTTGACCAAGAGTAGTCCCAATCCGTTCTGAGATCTTCTGATTCTCAAAGGACTCTGTGTATTCTATTCTAACAATGGGCTTCTTCTGATATTGATTGAACAGCATATCAAGCATGGTGTGGGAAAGGTGTGAATAATCTTTGAAACAGTTTTATAAAGGAAGAAGTTGTTTTCTGACCCCACTGACTCAGAACAGCATACAAAGACACAAGCAGATGTCATCAACATATGCCCATATACTGCTTCCAATACTTGTGGGGAAGACATTGCTTTCAATGTCATTACTGGGATTTCTCGATACATACAAGAGTCTGGATAAGGAGTAGTCACTCCCAATTGTCATGGAAGAAGAACAACCCAATGAGTTATTTCTTGGCTTACAGGAACAGCAGTTCTGAATCCTAGGATGAGGAGGATAGAAGCCTTGCGAGGAGAAGCTGCTGCCAGCCCCAAGGAGTTCTTCTGGAACCTGCCTCTACTACCCACTCAACAAGTGGTTCAACAGAGAGGGGCACGTGTTGAAGGCACCTGAGAAGCTTCTCCCCAACCTTTCCCTTTGCCTCCTAGACAGTGTCTGCTGCAGCCTCCCGAAGGGATCAGCCTTACCGTAGTATCTGAGACTGGAGTCTTTGCTTCCTAAGGAATTCACGATCTGGCAGTCAAATTATGTCCCACCTCTAGAAACCTATACTAGCAAGAAGAAAGCCCTGCCTCCAGACCTGGACGTGGTGGTAAAATGGTCCAAAATATATGAGAACAACTATAATAGTGCCTCACAGAATGCTAAGAAAGCCAGGCTTCTACCAGAAAGGGAGGAAACAATGGAATAAATTGATGAAAAGATGAACATGCACCTAAAAAGCATGAAGGAGAACCAGCCTGGAAGTAGACAATAAATGGTAAGCATTTGGGGACTGCTAAAATTACTGAACTGTGTCATTGATATATTCTTGCAGATTATTATGACAAACATGTCCATGGAAGTATCTATGTTAATGAACTAACACGTATTGCCTCGAGACTTTGCACTGTAGCATTCTTTTTTATTTAAACCTTGTATGGTGACCTGTGGTTATGAAACTTGGAAGCATTCTTGCCACAATAATTGGTGAGAGGCTGTGAGAGTTTTGTCACATATTGTCATGCCAGTGTTTTATAAAGGAATGTTTAAAGTAAATAAGTTATAATGCACTATGAACTCCTGGGTGCTTCTAATTAGTGTTTGTACAGTGTAAATAGATGATCATGGAAATAAGATTACTTATTCAGTACTGCTTTACAAAAGTATAAGTGGGGGCTGGAGACATGGCCTAGTGGTTGAGAGCGCCAACTGCACTTGCAGGGGACCTGGGTTCGATTCCCAGCGCCCACATGGCAGCTAAGAACTGTCTTTAACTCCAGTTCCAGGGGAATCTGACTCCCTCTTCTGAACTCTGTGGCATTGCACGACACAGGTGCACAAACCTACATGCAGACAGTACATTCATAGACATAAAAAATAAATAAAAATTTAAAACATATGTATAAAAATGTATAAGTGAATCTCTAGAAAATTAGATAAGGTAAAGGGAGCAGGCTAGATGGAGTAGATCCTTCCTTATTCATCTACATAACATCTAGAAAACAAAAACTAACCTATAATGACCCCAGCAATATGGCAGTTGCCTGGAGGTGAGATAATGGGGTAGAATGAGAGCAAAGGATTACAAAGAGACACAGAGAACCTTAGGGAATGAGGTGTATGTTTACTGCATTCATTGTGGTGATGGCTTCATGGTGATACACACATATCAAAACTCATCAAATTGTATACTTGAAGAATTGGATGCCAGTCATATTTAATGAGATAGTTTAGAAAGTAAAAGAAAGGCATTACTTAGAAAAACACCTGTTTCCTCATACACAAAGGATGAAGTATATATGGATGGAATGAGATCCATGATCTATTACTAAACAAGTAAAGCAAATTCCAGACTTACTAGTACTAAT
This sequence comes from Rhizomys pruinosus, assembly GCA_009823505.1. Lineage (NCBI taxonomy): Eukaryota > Metazoa > Chordata > Mammalia > Rodentia > Spalacidae > Rhizomys > Rhizomys pruinosus. The sequence continues at coordinate 2,180,930 of VZQC01000717.1, read as the reverse complement.
AGCAAAATCATATTGCATTGATTCATCATAGATATTCTAAATTTTTATACATAATATACATATATAATTTATATATCATGTCATTTTCCTCTTTTGTAAATGAGGGAACTGAGGTTTGTCCCAGTCACACAGCAAATAGCTTGTAAATGAGGATAGCCAGCCTAGCCAGTTGGGGTCTAGTCTGTACTATTAACCATGATGCTTGAGTAAATAATCCTACATAATCAAAATAACTATGAAGGCAGACATGCTAGGATTAGAAAGCAACAGGGATGAGGAAAGGGTGATGAGGAAAGACAGTTTTGCTCTTCAGTGAAAAAGTATTTTCTTGTGTAAATTTATACACCAATTGTTCTTGTGTCCCTGGGTCCTTCTGGTTGCAGAGGCTGTAATGCTGTTACAAGTGCAGACACTATTGAAAAGTAATGGATCCAAAAAATAAGACCAGGATAAACAAGACTTTATTAGGAAATGGCTCAGACTAATAGACAAATTGGCTTAGGTTATCTATCATACAGGTAGCAGAGGAGGAGCCCCACTGCATTGCAGAGGAAGACTGTCAGCACCCACTTTTTGTGTTGCAGAAAAGCAAGTTCCCTGTTAAAGCTCTCTGAACAGCTCCCCTCCTTTGCTGTACTAGCAAACCAGAAGAATGCACTTTCTTTATGTGTCTACCTTATTTCTTCACATTTTCATTTGTTATTATCCTTGAAATTTTCATACTTAGATACAGTGTATTTTGCTTAAATCCAACCCCACTCCCCGCCTCAACTTCCCCCAGACCTCTTCCAACATATCCCCCTGGCAACTTCGTATCTGGTTTGTTTATTTGTTTGTTGAGAAAGGGCCTCTTCACTAAACCTGGAGATCACTCTTTGGTTAAACTGGATGCCAGCTAGTTCCAGGGCTCTGCCAGTCTCCACCCCAACCCTGGCACTGGGGTTAATGACATGCCATAAGGCCATGACTTTTACATTGGTACTGGAGCTCAAACTCATGTCCTCATTCAGCAGGGCCTTTCCCACCAAGACATCTTTCCATCCAGACATTGTCTCATAAAGCTCCTAAGTCAAGTTAGTTTCCAAAACTGGTTCTAAGCCAGTTGGAATTAATATGTGCAATGACACAATATGGCACATCTCAATGAAATATAAATGAACATATTTACCAAAGGTATTAGTTACACAAACTACTCCCAATATTGATCAGAAGGGTTGGATAGAAAAATACCCATGTGAGATATTGAAACTTCTTCAAAAGACAGTTTTGTTCTATCTGCGTGAAAGATAACTAAGCTGCCCTAAAAAAAAAAAATTCTCCTTAAAAAAAAAAAACTTACATTCAGCTGATAATATTTTCTCCAGGGAATTCTACACCCATATATCTGTGCGATCTTTATAGTAGCTGCCAGGTCAGGAGAAGGACTCAAGAAAAATTTAGATTCAGTCAATAACACAAAAGATTCCACTTTTATTTTCAAATTCCCTTGAATCAGATACACAAGTACATGATCTTGGATAAAAGAAATAACATCAAGAGAGGGATAATAAATCTCCAGATATTGAGGGAAAGGGACATGGTGAAATACCATGGAAGGGCTTCCCTTCTGCAGAACGGATTGCATTAAGTCGTATGAATAATTAAGCAGGTAGCTGCCATTTTCAGGAAACAGGAAACCAAAGATAACATCAAGGACCTCTCCATTCTCTGAAAAAATAAATATGTTTTCACTGGAAATAGTTTCAACTTGATAAACTGGCACAAAATTGTTCTTATATTTCCTATGTTGAGAGAGAAAGCACTTTTTAAAATTTATTCATCTTACATGACTATACCTTGTCTTCCCTATGTCCTCTCTTTCTTTTTTTTAATCTCCCTCTTTCTCTCACACACACACACACACACACACACGCACATAATATTCACATATACATACTTTACTTTAAACTTGTAAGATGAGTTTTTAAATATATCGTGAATGAAGAAAACAAAGCTTCACAATCATACCTGCTTCGGAATATTCTGCCTGAGGCCAGTAAACTGTTCCTAATTAAATTAATTCCAGTTCCATTCTTACAAATGCCAAGTAATGATTAACCAAAATGTAAACAAACAAAAGTATTCTTCCTGCAAAATATAAAATCATTCTGCCTCCAAAATACCATCTACAGTAGCTCCCGTCAAGAAACATTTCATCTAAGAAAGGACTGAACAAACATACAAGGCCCATGATAAGGCACCAAGGAGAAGAGATCTTCTAATGAACTGAGCTCTAGGTGTAGAAGTGAGAGCCAGACATCAGCTTGCAGTATCTGCTAAAGATTAATTTGATCTTGCATACATCAAAACACAAGGCAATAATAAGCCAGCATTTAAACCCAAATTGCCTTTCACTAAGCTCCTGCAGTGCATCAGAGTGTGCTAAGCATTCTAACACCATTATTCCATCTAAACTTCAACAAGACCTTAGAAGGTAAATATGAAAATCCTCATTTTACAGATAAAAAAATCAAACCCTAAAATATTAAATACTTCACACAGAGAGTAATCCAGAATTTAAAAAAAAAAAAAACTTTGTTTTACCCCTCAGACCTCTAATAACCAAAGGAACCATTATGTTGCTCTCAGTGTGTGTTGAATCCCCTGACCTTCCATTTAAACTGCAGGGGGCTAGCCTCAGCAACTGGTTTCTGATTCAGTTGGTAGAGCCAAAGGTTCTGTGCTCCTGTCACCTCCCAGGCCATGCCAGTATTGTTAATCCAAACACTACATTTTCAGTAGTGCCATACCAAACCAAGGACCATCAGAACTTTTCATTGCAGAAGGTAATTTTTTTAACGAAGTTTGACAGATTGCCAAATCTCATTATAATTTCTTACTACAGGCACTAAAACATTTTAAAGCTGGCAAAGAAAAATATATAGTTTTATAATTGCATATCTCTATGATTTAATTTTTCTTCCATTCCTCTAAATTGAGTTATAATTTACATACAGTAATATTGACCTTACAAGTTTTAATAAGAATACGTAGCCAAAAAATATTTTCACACCTCACTGAAAAAGAAAAAAAAAAATCTTCCCTGGCCTCCAGAGCCCAGCTACCATTAATATATTTTCTGTTTCTAATCGTAATCTTTTCAAGACTGTCACATAAATGGAATCACAGTACATAACCATTTGACACTATTCTTTCACTTAACAAGGTGTGAGATTCATGTACTTTGCTTCATATACTTTACTTCATAATGCTATAGAATATCATATTTGTAACCCGTTGTGGTGGGACACACCTTTAATCCCAGCACTCAGGAGGCAGGGGGAATTGTATCTCTCTGAGATGGAGGCCACCCAGGTCTACAAAGCAAGTTCTAGGCCAACTGGGACTACCGGGGAGAGAGACTCTGTCTCAAAAGATATAGAGCAGGCTGGGCATGGTGGTGCATGCCTTTAATCCCACTCAGGAGGCAGAAGAAGGTGAATGTCTGTGAGTTCAAGGCCAGCCTGGTCTACATAGCTAGCTCCAGGGCAGCTGGGACTAAAGGGAGACCCTGTCTTTAAAAAATACCAAAAAAGGCTGGGCGTGGTGGCGCACGCCTTTAATCCTAGCACTTGGGAGGCAGAGGCAGGCAGATCTTTGTGAGTTCAAGGCCAGCCTGGTCTACAGAGTGAGTTCCAGGACAGCTGGGACTACAGGGAACCCTGCCTCGAAAAGACCACAACAAAAAAAAAAAAAAAAAAGAAAGGTAAGGGAAGGAAGGAAAGAGAGAGAGAGAGAGAGAGAGAGACAGAAAGAAAGAAAGAAAGAAAGAAAGAAAGAAAGAAAGAAAGAAAGAAAGAAAGAAAGAAAGAAAGAAAGAAAGAAAGAAAGAAAGAAAGAAAGAAAGAAAAGATACAGACCAATCTGTTTAACTAGTCTCCACCTAAGGCTATTTTGGTTGCTTCTACTTTGGGGTAAATATTTTTAGTTTTATTTATCTTTATTTTATATGTATGAATGTTTTGTCTATATGTATGTGAGAATACCTATGTCATGCAATGCCCGCAGTGACAGAAGAGGGCATCAGGTCTGCCAGGATTAGTTGTGGATGCTTGTTAGCCACTATGTGGGTGCTAGGACCAGAACCCCAGTCCTCTGCAAGAATAGCAAGTCCTTTTCTTCAGCTCCATACTTTCGAGTAAATATTTTTAAAAGCTTTTATAAAGAAATATAAATGAACCAGTTGTAATGGTGCATGTCTTTAATGCCAGCACTCAAGAGTTTAAGAGGAGTCTGTTCTACATAGCAAGTTTCAAGCCACTCAGAGCTATGTAGTGAGACAGTGTCTCAAAAAAAAAAAAAAAAAAAGACAAAAAGTACAAATAGGCAATAAATATTTGGAAAAAAGTGCCCCACATTCCTAGACATCAAACAGTGTAAATCAAAATTTCTTTGAGACTCAATCTCATTCCAGTTACAATAGCTATTGTCAAGAAAATCAACAAAAAATGCAGGTGATGTAAAAAAAGAAACACATACCTCCATCACTGGTGGAAATATAAACTGACACACCCAGTATGGAAAATGGTGTAAAGTTTTTCTAAAATCAAAAAGAGAACTCACATAGCCCAGCTATACCACTCCTGGGTAGACATCCAAAGAACTCTAATTCAATATATCACAGATATACTTGTTTTTGTTGCACAGTTCACAAGGGCTAAGAAATGAAAATAGCATAGATGCCCAACACACAGATGGTTAGAGGAAGCATAGCCTGTATACATGATGGAGTTTTATTTAACCATAAAAGAAAACAACATTGAAGCTGGAGGGAAAGCTCAGTGGTTAAAATTGTTTGCAGCTCTTCCAGAGGACCTACGTTTAGTTCCCAGCACCCATATCAGGTGACTCACACCTGTTAACTCTAGCTCCAGGGGATCTGGTACCCATTCCTGACCTCCAAGGGCATTACATTCATGTGCACAAAACCACATTAACACATGTACACATACACATAATTCAAAAGAACATAAAATCTTTTAAAACTTTTTGTTGATCCCAGCACTTGGAAAACAGAGGTCAGGCAGATCTCTGTGAGTTCAAGTCCAGCCTGGTCTACATAGCAAACTCCAGGCCAGCTGGGGTTACAAGGAGACCCTGTCTCAAAAAAGGGCAATTGTTTTCATACAATATATTTTGATCGTATTTAAACCCCTTTCCGTTCTCCACCCCTGTTATAGTCTCCCCACTGGATTTCATGTACTATGTCATATATATTAAGGCATAGCAAGTTAAATTTCCATCCACTGGAGCCTGGTTAATCTATCTAGCATCATACTCTTAATGAAAACCGACTCTCCCTTTGCCAGCAGTTATTGGCTGCCAACAGCTCCTCAACTAAGCTTGGTGCTTCTTACCCACTGCCCCACTTCTCTTAAATGGTTCTTGTGCATACTATTCACTGTTGCTGTGAGTTCATATCTTTCTGTCTGGAAAGTTCTATTTCTTTATGGCTATCCACCACGTCTGGCTTTTACAATTGTTACATCACAAATTCTGCAATGATCCCTGAGCCTTGGGTGGCAGAGGTTGGATATAGGTGTCCTATTCAGGGATAAGCACTTTGCAGTCTCTTATTCTCTGCTCTTTGGCCAGTCGTAGGTTTCTGTGATAATCGCCATCTGCTGCATGAAGAAGCTTCACTGCTGAGAGTGAGAGACACATTAATATTCTCTCTGACCTATTCTGTTACGTTCCCTGAACCTTAGGTGTAAACACTGCATTCTAAATATGTTGCTTGGGGGTGGGGAGATGGCTCAGTGGTTAAGAGCACCTACTGCTCTTGCAGAGGACTCAGGTTTGATTCCCAGCACCCACATGGAGGCTAAGAACTGTCTTTAACTCCAGTTCCAGGGGAATCCGACGCCCTCTTCTGACCTCTGCAGCATTGCATGACACGGGTACACCAACCTACATGCAGACAGTACACTCATACACATAAAAAAATAATAAATAAATAATTTTATTTATTTCTGTATGTGTATGATGTACTGTCTGCATGCAAGTTTGTGCACCCGTGTCGTGCAATGCCGCGGAGGTCAGAAGAGGGTCTCGGATTCCCCTGGAACTGGAGTTCTCCTGGAACTGGAGTTTCAGACGGCTCTCGGCCGCCATGTGGGTGCTGGGGGTCAAACCCAGGTCCTCTGTAAGAGCAGTCAGCGCTCTTAACCACTAGGCCATCTCTCCAGCCCCAGTTGTGGAACTTTTTAATCTTCTCGAGTTATGGCAAAAAGGAGCTTCTTTGATGAGCGAAGGTGACGTACACTTATCTGTAAATACATATCTATAATATCGTAAGAAATTACATTGGTCTAGGGATGTGTCAAAAGTGGGCTTTCCTCTAGTATCTATGCCACCTCCAGCCATATGTGTCTGCCTATGTTTACAGTACCACACATGAGTTCCTTCCCATTGAATAGTTAAGTCCAGCAACATAGGGATTGATAACCCCCAAGATATAAGTACCACCGTTACGCCAATAGAAAATATTTGCTGGGCAGGACTTTGTTGTGATTTGTAGGCTTTACAGCTGGATAGGATCACTGGTTAATAGTTTTCATACTATCTTCTAAGACTACAAGAGCTAGTCCCCAGTGAAGAGGCTCCCAGGTTAGTTCCAGCTTCATTGCTCCAACTGGTATCTCCAAAGTAAATCTTGCCTTCAGTAATTTGGAGGCAATCAAGGACTGTGGCAATAGCCTGTGTTGTTACTTTGGGAGTCTCATTGTTACCCTGACCAACAACTCAGAGGGAGGTTTCGTTTGCCTAGCACTGTGTTTTTGTTATAGCACCTTCAGTTAGACACAAGCATTAATATATATATATATATATTATATTATATTCTCTATCGTGTATTTTTTCAGTAAGCTTTTGAACTAATACATTGTCCTCTGGTCTTTCACTCTACTAAGCATTATTTATCTCTCTTCTCTCTCCCCCTGGATAGCCATCTTTATTCCCTCCCTAGATAAACTATCTCCCAATTTTTCCCTCCATTTCTCCCTTGGTAACATTTGTCTCCTACTATCCCCGCCTCACTTGAGCTCCTTCTTCACATTTGCCCCCATGGTTCCTTCCTGCAGTTACATTGTAATATAGGCTCACATCTAAGGATCTGGAGGAGGACCCAAAAATGAGAGAGAACCTGAGTCTATGTTACTTCACTTAGTATAACAGTTTCTAGTTCCATCCATTTACCTGCAAATTTCATGGTTTCATTTCCTTACTGCTGAGAACTCCATTGTGTGACTATACCACGTTTATTTTCCTTATCCAGTCATCAGTTAAAGGATGTTTAGGTTGTTTCTATTTCCTAGTTATTGAGAAAAGAGCAGCAACAAACATGACTGAGCAAGTATCTCTATTAGGATAGTGAGTCCTTTAGTTATAAGCTTAAAATTAAAAATAAAAATGAAATCATGACGTTTGCAGAAAAATGGGTGGAACTGGAAACCATTCTGCTAATTGAAATAAGACACACACACACACACACACACACACACACCACAAATAACACGTGATTTTTCTCAGATACAGACTCTAGATTTATGTTTATGCATATGTGTGTCCATGTGTATGTGAGGTTATCTATATGTGTAGAGAGGAGATTGTGAGATTATGAATGGGGAAGAAGAGATCTTAAGGGAAGTGGGAAAAAAGGAGAGAGTAATGTAATACATGTGACATAAAAACAGAGGAGGAAACTAGACAGACGAAGGGAACCAACAAGGGGAGCAAGGGAAGGAGACAGAAAAGAACAGAGTATAACAACAAAAGTATATAAAAATTCCACAACAAAGATTAATGTGCTGACTAAAATAAATAAAATAAACTCTTCACTGTATTAGTAGTTTAAAAAAATCTATTATGAGCATTCAAATACAGGCTTTTCCATACACACCTGGAAGATTGATTGCTGAAGGATAAGGCAAGCACATACTGAACCACATGAGAAACTCTGAAACTAATTTTTAAAGTGGATGCACCATTGTACATGTCCCCCACTTAATTGTCTCACAACTGCATGAAGAGTAAATACTGCTTGTTTTATATCTAGCCATTCTAAAATGCAAGTACTGAAGTCTCATTAGAATAACCATTGTATTCCCTTAACTATTAACCATGTGGTATATATTTTCATGTCTTCCAATTCAGTTATTTTTTTCAAACGTGTTTTTGTCTACTCTAATTCCATGTAAATCCCTAGATTACCTTGATCATTTCTTTTTTTGTAAGTCTTACTGAACTTTCGTGTATGTTGTACAGAACACCTTGATCACCTTTCTACCCCCTTCCCATTGGCACCCTCCCTTCCAGAGACCCCCTCACTGGGTTCCATGCATTCCCTCATTTGTTTTAAGGCATATCCAGTCAAATTAGTGTCTCCTGACATCCCGAAGTGCAAGTTCACTAGTCTGCCTATCTGAGAGTCTCTCTGTTAAAGGAGATCAGCTCTTCCTCACCCAGCAGTAATCAGCTGTCACTGGTCTTTCAGCTGAGACTGGAGCCTGCATCCCATTTCCACAGTTCTATGCTGGATTTTTTTCTGCTTGAGTTTGCATGTGTCTTGTGCATGCGGACACCATTGTCCTAGATTCATATGAGCAGGGTCCCAGGGGCCTGTAGGTCCATATCCATATGGTCAGGGTCCTCCTCCCCTCACTCTTACAATCTTTCCAGCCCCTCCCACTGGGCCTTATCCTTGTGCTTCTGATACCTTCAGAAAATTCCCCTCCTTCCTGACAGTCTTTTATCACCTGTTAAATAACGTAGCCCTATCATGGTCCCACCCAGAATCATATTCTGATAATCTACCTTGTTTAGCTTTTTCATAACAATTTTTCTTATTTAACATTCTCTTTTGTTGACATGTTTGATTATTTTTTGTTTTCCCTTGGTAGCTTTGTTTGTTGCTATATCAAAATATTTAAAACTATGTCTGACATAGAGAAGTCATCAGTACATATCTATGGAATGAATAAAGGGAGATGTGTGGGATAAGTTATAAAAACATATGTTTATAGAGACAAACAAAACCCACTTAAAATGCTAGAAACAATTTTGTAGCATACAAGACTTTTATAAAAATCCTAAAATACTACAGGATGAAAAAGAAGGGCTAAAATTGTGCTGTTATAATGTGAATTTCTCTTTTTTTGGTATTTTTTTTGAGACAGGGTCTCCCTTTAGTCCCAGCTGTCCTGGAGCTCACTCTGTAGACCAGACTGGCTTTGAACTCACAGAGATCCACCTGCCTCTGCCTCCCAAGTGCTAGGATTAAAGGCATGTGACACCACGCCGGGCTACAGTGTGAATTTCTCAATGGGCTCTAGAATCAATCTACCATTTATTTTCAGACTCTGTAATTACTGTATATGGGTGGAAGGTACGTATTCATATTTTAGAGTAATATAAAATTAAAAGGGAAAAATGTGAATGCCTAAACATATTTTATAATTAACATACAGATTATTCTCAGAGGTCATAATTTCGATACATATGTGATGGTTATATAGGCATATGTTGGAGCAACACAAAGGGGAGGGAACAACAACATAAAGACTGGGTCAAAGAACTGACTGATACAGTTAAACTCTGCCAAAAACAACAAGCCTCTGCAGTGAAAAACTTTGGAAAGACTGAGAGAAAGATGCAAGACATGTATGGCAGAAGGCATGAATGGGGTGGGGTTGGGAGCAGGGAGAGGGGAATGTGTCTAAATAAATTGAACTGAAAGATAATGTATGAAATACACAAATCATCAATAAATGTATTTTAAAAAAAAAAGAAAAAGAAGGGCTAAAAGAGTACCATCCACATGACTGGAGAACTCAGTCACAGAAGAATCCATTTTCTCTCAATTATAATATATTATACTTCCAAGGACATCATTAGGGTTGGGTGATCAAGACACGTGAGAATCTTGTCTAAAATAAAATTAAGTTTTTAGGGATGGGGTTGTGGCTGAGAATTGAACCCAGGGCCTCAGGTATACTAAGCAAGTTATCTACCACTAAGCTACATCCATACCCCCCCAAAATGAAAAATGTAAAGAACATTACAAAAGTCAGAATTTAAGGTGTATCTTAATGAAATCTTTCTAGAAATCAATTTAATTTGAAAAGTTAAGTATTGGCTGAGCATGGTGACACATGCCTTTAATGCCAGCATTCAGGAGACAGAGCCAGGCAGATCTCTGTGAGTTCCACTAATCCATTTCTCCAACCCCTATTTGATTATTCTTTGAATCTGGGTCTCATCATGTGTTATAGGCCAGCCTTGAACTCCTGAGTATTGGAATCGAATACATGCACTCTTTTTTATTATCAGAATTTTTGATTTCTTGTTATTCAGAAGTTCTCTGCATTAATTTTTATTAGTAGTATATTTTATGAAAACATTTATCTTGATGACTGAAGATTTTGGTTATTTTTTATATTTGCCACTGGAGAAAAACTTATTAACTTCCTGTGAAACCTACATAGAAGTATTTTTAACTTGTTAAGCTGATTTTATATTAATGTATGTATGGGAATAGATATCCAAACTCATGTTGATACAACAGTTTGTGACTTTATCTTCATGTTCCACATTCAGGGGGCTCAGCCAACTATGAACTAAAATTATTTGGGAAAACAAAAGCAAAGTATCTGAAAAAGAAAAACAACCTGCATCTGTACTGAGCATGTATAGACATTTTTTTTCTTTATTCCCTAAACAGTGCAGTACAGCAACTATTTACAAAACATGCATATTGTATTAAACAGTGTAAGTAATCAAGAGAGGACACAAAGGATACAAATAGAGGTGTAGATTCGACATACTCATACTGTACCATTTTACAGAATGGATGAGCATCTCAGGGTATTTGGTGTTTTCTGGGGATCTTGTATACTGAGTAATGATTGTAAATTAGTTATCAACACAGGTCAGGTTAAAGTCCTCCCCCACCCCAGAAAGGACAGAGACACCTGGACTATATAGTCAAAATAGCTAGACCAGAACAACAAGTTCAAGATAATTTCTATGAAGTGGCTACTTCTAAAAGCCTCAGAGGGACCATTCATATCACATTCATGAGCCAGGAAAGAAAAGACAGGTTCATCCATGAAGCAGGTGGACAACAAACTGGAAACAAATGGTGGGCTGGAAGTACCAGTTACCACACTAGGTGTTTTCTGAAAAATGAAGGACTCTCACACCTTGCAGATGCAGAACTATCTTTTCACAGAACAGCGGAGAAAAATACCAGCTACATTCGAAATTTATAGACTTTTAGATCATATGCCCTCTTTCACTACCTCACCCAGGCAATAACACCCAGCCCACTCCTCCATCTTCTGAAACCTCAGGATTGATTTCTTGTTCCCAATTGCAATCTTCTCCCACTCTTGTTTTTCTCCATGAATAGCTCCATGCAAGGTTACATGCTTGGAGAGTAAGAACTATGCATGTTTTTTTGGAGGGGGGACAGAGGCAGGCAGATCTCTGTGAGTTCAAGGCCAGCCTGGTTTACATAATGAGTTCCAGGACAGCTCGGGCTACAGGGAGACCCTATCTCAAAAAGAAAGAAAAAAAGACATAAAAGAACTATATATGTTCTTTTTAATCTAGACAGTGAAATACAAAAATAGAGCAACAACATAAAAATATGGACTTTCTTATAGTTACATTAAGGATTTAAGCTACTCATGTAGTGAATAGGGTGAATAATGCTAACTAAATTTTGAAGAAAAAAAAAGACCAATTTTATCTGTTATTAAACTAAATGGGAATTTGAAAAAGAATACTAAGAGAATTTCTGGTGATTTTTTTATCACTACCTACTGCTAATATACTTCTAAGAAGTAGCTATATAAAATGCCATTCATCACAAAATTGAATCAAGAAATTGTCTTTAGTCAAAAGACGATATTTTTCTCTCAGGTGGCCTTTTGTACACAGGAGAAAGGTGGGATGGCATGACAATTGAAACACCTGATGAGTTCCCAGGTACAGCCCTGCCCTGTCATAACAAGACAGAGCTCTTCCATTCTAAGCCAGATCCTGATGTGCACAGCGTACTCGTTTATACCTATACCCGGAAACGGCAAGGCAAAAAAGGCAATTGAAGAGGTCCACCCTCCCATTTCCTGTCTTCCCCCAAACATTAACAATCCTATTTCTCAGTCATTGTGTATTTATTTCTGGATTCCCTTCCAATTAAACATGGCCAAACCAGTTAATCTTTTTTTTTTTTAATTAATTTTATTTATTTCTGTATGTGTATGAATGTACTGTCTGCATGCAAGTCTGTGCACCCGTGTCGTGCAATGCCGCGGAGGTCAGAAGAGGGTCTCGGATTCCCCTGGAACTGGAGTTCTCCTGGAATTGGAGTTTCAGACAGTTCTCGGCTGCCATGTGGGTGCTGGGGATCGAACCCGGGTCCTCTGTAAGAGTGGTCGGTGCTCTTAACCGCTAGGCCATCTCTCCAGCCCCACCAGTTAATCTTAAAGAAATGAGCATTACATGGAGATTTACACTCCAATATTATTTTTTCAATCATTTATAAATTGCTACCACGAGCACCCCAAATTGCCTCTAACCATCTGGAGGGTTTTTAGTGCTTTCTTTGTGGACTCCTGTGTGTAGTCTAAACTATTGTAGATTTCCCCATTCACGACCCCCACACAAAGATGAATTGTTTATGTATTTCCATTTTGCTTGATTTTATGTTTGCTATCATCAAAAAGAAAAGAATAATGAATTCTAAAGGTCATTTATTCCTTTATTTCTTATTCTCTTTCAAGACAAAAAGCCCATGCTTTCAATTAAACAAATCCAGAATCACAAGATAAGAGATAACACTATACACGTCAAGGTTGGGCTGGGGGAATGAATATTAAGCAAGGTAGCAGCCATCGGTTCGTGACAACTGGCTGAACATCTTGATTACAAAGTTCACCTTGAAGTTTGCATTACATTTTGTCATTCTGCTTTAAATGTACGTCTTTGTCAAAGGCAAGCGATGCAACTTTTGGCTTCATTCTATTAGTAATCCTTAAATCTTAAACTTTAAAGTCAATCAAAACTATAGCTTTGCTAAATGCTAAATTTCCCAATGGTATATATTTTTGAACCAGAATTCTTTCCCTTAACTTCTTTCTTTGCTAATGCATTCCAAAATTGCATGCTTAAAAGGCTACAAAAACTGGTCTGGCAGAAAGCAATTCAATAGGCAATATTTTTGCTTCCTTACTGAAATAGTTTTAATGGACTCACATTGACTAAATAACCATGATAGCCCTATATTGTGGTGGATAGTGGATATAGCAATTCTCCATAAAAGTTCTAAATATCATTCATATTTGGCAATATGATACAGTTCTACTATGCACACATATATAATTTCAATTCAATTTAACTTCTATCTTGTAAATCCCATTCTTTCCATACAAATGAATATTTTGTTATCAATTCTAATTCTTTTCTAGAATTTAAAGTTATTATACAAATATTTTTTCCATTTATTTCAAGGCAATTCCACAGAATTACAGATACTAAAATGACATCACTATATTATATAATAAAAAGTACAAATATGTGTCAAACACCTGTCCATTCTCTAAAGCTCTAGTAATTGGGAAACATGATTGATTAAAACAGAAAAAACTCTTCTTTTGTGACTATAGCTCATTTGGTTATGGTGCTAAAATAAAATAATAAGCTCTCATATTGTGTGTTACATAATGTTAAATGCTATAGAACAAAATAACCCAGGGCAAACAGAAAGCAGAACTAGATCCATTTTTAAATAGGCAAGAGAATAATTACTGGAGTTATGCACTTAAATTAAAAAGCCTATAGTGGGGCAAACTCAGCAGAGAATGGCACTTGCCACCAAGCCTGATGAACCAAGTTCAGTTTTAAGAACCAACGTGGTGGAAGGAGAGAACAAGTTTCTAAAGGGAGTCCTCTGATCTCCACGTCACCACACACATGCACACAACTAACTAATTAACTAACTAGTTAACTAAATAAATAAATGTAATTTAAAAATGATTAAACCTGTAGCAGGAAACAAACATTACTGAATGAGTGGCAGAGAGGGCAATGAGGAAAATGACTCTGAAGTCTGTTGGGCATGTGGGAGGAACAGTAAGGAAGTCACATGGATTACGACAGAGTAAATGAAAAAAAACAATAGTAGAAAATGAAGACCAAGAGCTAAAAGGACACATAATACTCAACATGGATAATGCCTTCCGAGCTCGTGTAGCAGCACATGACAGTGCAGGCAAGTTGGATTGTATAGTGCTTGGTGAGGTACTGGACTCTGAGTAAAATGAAAAGACAACGATGGTTTTGAACAGTTCATAGAAATGTGAGGGAAGAGAAGAAGAAAGAATAGAGAAGGTGGTGGTGGCAATGGTGGAGGAAGAGGAAGAGGAGAAGGAGGAGGAGGAGGAGGAGGAGGAGGAGGAGGAGGAAGAGGAAGAGGAAGAGGAAGAGGAGGAGGAGCTGGTGGGGAGGAAGAGGAGAATGCTAAAGCCAAGAATGCTAATAAAAGAACTTTACCAAAATCCACACAAAAGTGATGGATGCTTGGATGAGAGAAATAATTTCTTGGGAAAGTATTGGAAGAAAGATTTGCTGAAGAATGGATGAAAATTTTTTTTTTTTTTTTTGGTCTTTTCGAGACAGGTTCACCCTGTAGCCCCAGTTGTCCTGGAACCTGCTCTGTAGACCAGGCTGGCCTTGAACTCACAAAGATCCGCCTGCCTCTGTCTCCCGAGTGCTAGGATTGAAGGCGTGCGCCACCACGCCCGGTGGGGCAATGTATTTTTATTTTTATTGGAAGAAAGATTTTCTGAAGAATGGATGAAAATGTATTTTTTTTTTTTTTGGTCTTTTTGAGACAGGGTCTCCCTGTAGCCCCAGGTGTCCTGGAACTCACTCTGTAGACCAGGCTGGCCTTGAACTCACAAAGATCCGCCTGTCTCTGCCTCCCAAGTTCTAGGATTAAAGGCATGCACCACCACACCCGATGGGGCAATGTATTTTTATAGCATCAATTCAACCAACGTTTTAGTATTTCAGCCCTGCAGAACAAGCCTCAATATGTGCCATCAAAGACCTGGCTTAAGAACCCAGCAACAAGGAAACATGAACAGAGAGGATCAATCAATCAATCAATCTCTTTCAAACGCTTCTCCATTTTGAAATTGGCATCTCTTCTTCAGACAAACAGCACAGAAAAAAAATGTAACTCCTCTTAAACCTCATTGGCAGAACTGAGAAAGAAACTAAATTTCAATCCTATCCGAATTATAACAAGTCATTCATCTACCAATATCCTGTCAACAAAGACCAAAGAAAGCTTAACCTGTGCTTTACCTCTAGTGGAGGGTAACAGAGTGTCTATCCTTGAAGATCCATAGAATCTCATGAAGAATTTGATTTCTACCCCACCTCAAAGTGTTGAGGGTCTGATTACCTCTCTGCCACATTGATGTCAAAGAAAGTTTAGTGGAAATTCACCAGTACTTAGAAGTACCAAGGCAGTAACAGGAAAGCAGTAATCAGCCATCCCTTTCCTCATTACATAGTTATTATCAGGCCTGAACCTGCTTTCCACTGCTGCCCATCAGTGCAAAATGTACCTTTCCCTGTGTTAATAGAAGTCTAATAGGTAACCTGGGTTTTTTACCCACATCTGGCAGTAATGGTGTCAGAGAATGCCTGCAAGAGTTAAATGCAATCCCAAATGCCACAACATAAGAACCAAAATATCTGAGTTCCAATGGGGAAAAATAATAATAATAATCACCCATCACACTAGAAAATTCTAGAATTAGAAAGCCAATCAGCGGATGTTTTCACCATGACAAACATTAAAATTTTATTGTACAGGAATCTCCTAGATCTGCCATAAAAATGCTTCAGTGAAAATTAAAAACTGAACCTACTTGAACCAGATGAATAAATGCAAAATCTCAGGCAAAGAATAGATGTATAGACCAAAGTGCATGGCTTAGAACTAAAAGATAAAAATCAGTGTTATTGTTAATCTTGATTGTCAGCTTGATGGGATTAGGAATCACCACAGAAGCAAACCTCTGCACACATCTGTGAGGAGTTTTCTAGATTATATTAACTGAGGAAGGAAGACCCACATAAAAGTGAATGGATCATTCTGTGGACTTGGTTCCTGGGCTAAATAGGAGGAAGTGAGTTAACTAGGACCTTTATTTCTACTTCCTGGTTGTGGCTGAAATACGACCTCACACTCCTGCCTCAGGTCTTTTCTGCCAGAATGGTCTTCCTCTCAACTGTAAGCCAAAATAAGCCCTTCCTCCCTTAAGTCACTTGTGTCAGATATTTGGTCACTACAGTGAGAAAAGTAACTGATACAGATAATTGGTAAAAAGAAGTGAAACCATTGCTGTGACAACATGAGTTCAGTCCCCAGGCCCTGTCAAAGCAGAGCCAGTTCCTGCAAGTTGTCCTCTGACCCACCTCCACTACGCATACATTTTTATTTTTTCATTTTTTATTTTTTTTTACATTTTTAAAGTATATTTAATGGTTAGTCTTCAAGTATTTATGTATTTTTTGAGATTAGTCTTGCTGTTGATTTTTTTGTTTTATTCTATTGAAGTCTGATAGAATGCAGAGAATTATTTAGATTTGTTTTTTATTAAGGTTTCATTTCCTAGCTTATAATATAGACAGTTTTAGAGAAAATTCCATGTACCACAGAGAAGAAGAGTGTGTGTTCACTATAGGAGGGTGGAATGTTCTGTAGGTGTCTGTTAAATTCAATACACTATGTTGTAATTTAGTTCTGAGCTTTCTTTTGTTTTTTTTTAAATTCTTAACATTTTCTGTGTATTTTCATTTTATGTGTTTTGCCTACATGTATTTAAGTGTACCACATGCATGAGGTTCCCATGGAGACCAGAAAAGAGTACCAGACCCTCTGGGATTAGAGTTACTGATGATCGTTAGCCACCATGTAAGTGGTGGGAATGGAACCTGGATCCTCTCTAAGAGCAGCTTGTGCTCCTAACCACTGAGGCATCTCTCCAGCCCTCATTCTTTTTTTTTTTTTTTTTTTTTTTTTATTATTTATTTTTGTATGTGTATGAATGTATTGTCTGCACGCAGGTCTGTGCACCCGTGTCGTGCAATGCCACGGAGGTCAGAAGAGGGTCTCGGATTCCCCTGGAACTGGAGTTCTCCTGGAATTGGAGTTACAGACGGTTCTTAGCCGCCATGTGGGTGCTGGGGATCGAACCCGGGTCCTCTGCAAGAGCGTCGGTGCTCTTAACCGCTAGGCTATCTCTCCAGCCCTCCAGCCCTCATTCTTTGCTGATTTTTGGATTTGGAGAATGAGTCTAGATGTGAAAGTAGGGTTTCAAAGTCTCCCCTTACCGTTGTGTCCTGACCTACATTGTCCTTTATCCTTTTTTAGTGTTTATTATATGAATTTGGGGCCACAAGATTCAATTCACAAATATTTTCAGTAGTTATTTCTTCTTTATGTATTATTACTTTTAACGATATTTAGTGTCCCTCTTTATCTCTTCTGATGAGTATTGTTTTGAAGTCTGCTTCATTAGATATGAGAATTGCTACTTCGGCTTCTTTGTGACTTCCATTTGATTGGATGTTTGATTTCTAAACTTTTCTTCTCAGCATACAGATGTCTTTCTTAGCTACTTATGTTTCTCAATGACAACAGATAGTTGGGTCATTTTTAAGTCCTGTCCATTACTCTGTCTTTTAATTTTATTTATTTGTTATCTGTATGTGTCTGTGTGAGGGGATGTGCACATGAATGCAAGTGGCATCCCCTGGAGCCCCCTGATGTTTGTATTGTGAACCAAACTCATGTCGTCTGGAAGAGCAGTGTATACTCAACCCCTGAGACATCTCTCCAGGCGAGTCTGTGTCTCTTAATCGGTGAATTAAGGGAATTTAAATTCAAAATTACAATTGATAAAGGTTTGCTATTTTTTTTATTTTGTTGTTTGTGGTTTTGATTGATTGATCATTAGCTCCTTTCTCCCACTCCTTGTAGGACTAAATGTTTGCCAGTTTGCTGTGTTGGACATTGGGGATTATGTGAATAAGTCCTGGAACCTTCTGCAAGGCTGGTTACCTGATTAGAACTTCTGTGGTTGTGGGGAGATTAGAATGTTGCAGGTCCAGAGCCTAACCTGAGCTCTCTTTAGCCCTCCCATTAGCCCACCTCTTGTGTCTGACCAAGTATCCTTCTGACTAACAGATAGATAAAACCTTTTGGAATATACTAACTTAACAAAACCTTCATTTACATAGGTCAAAAGGCTAAGAATGCCAGAGATTTCCCACATTGCTTTAACCTGCCTACTTAATGGTCCATCAATATGCTTGAAAAATGTCATGATCTATGATTTCTTTGTTCTGTAACTATGAAAACTTCATCAAACTGTCACCACATAGAAACATGAAGCTTGCAGTAACCTGAATCTGTGTTCCCAGACTGTGTTCACTTATATTTCCTTCCATTATTCTCTTTAAGATAAGAGTTGTATTTTAAAACTAGACTGATCAAATGCAGGGAATAAGTGTCTCTAAGGTCTCCAGCCCTGAGTGTCACAGTAGAATGCAACCTCTACACCTAAGGCTCAGGGAACATAGTGGAACAAGAGGCAAAAAGAATATTAATGCATCTCTCAACTCTCACCAGTGAAGCTTCTTCATTCAATAGATGGTGATTAACACAAAACGCCCCAATTGGCCAAAATATAGAGAATAAGAGACTGCAGAGTGTATGTCCTAGATAGGATTCCTATTAAAACTCTGCCACCCAGAGTTCAGGGACCACTGTGGAAACAGGAGCAGAAAGATTCTAAGAGCCAGGGGTGATGGATGACCACAAAGAAATGGAGTTTTCCAGGTGGCTAGGACCTTGCTCATATGAACTAAAGCAATAGTGACAGCATGTACAAGACCCATGCAAACTCAAATGAGACAAAAACTAGCATAGCCCATGCATGGTGGTGCACACCTTTGATCCCAGCACTCGGGAGGCAGAGCCAGGTGGATCTCTGTGAGTTCAAGGCCAGTCTGGTCTACAGAGTCAGTTCCAGGACAGCTGGGGTTACAGGGAGAGACCCTGTCTCAAAAAGACCAAAAAACAAAACAAAACAAACAAACAAACAAACAAAAACCTAGCATAGAATTCTCTTTTACCTGTAGGATGATCTAACTTAAAGAATTGTTTGCTTCCCAAGTTAACGACATACAGTCACCCAAAGCAGCTTGGGTGAATTTGATAAAATTTGCGCCTTGATCCCTGCCTATAGGTATGTGTACTACAACTGCCTTTTTGAGGCTCATGGGTCAAAAAAATAAAAACCTAAAATAAAAAGGGGGGATACAGTTATATATGAAACCTTTTTGTCAAAAACTTTGCAATTTAAATCTTAAAACTAACTACGGGAAAAGATTTGTATGTTCCCACAGGTCAAAAGGTCTGCAACTTAACGGCTGAGAAAGAAATGATACAGCTTTGCATTGTGTAGGATGTAACAGGAAGTGCCAGCAGAAAGGTTGGCCCGTCTGAACACTGAAAGGAAGAAAAGCCTCAGACTGCTACAGGCATCAAACTTCTCTGTGGATCCAATTTGTTTGGGGGATATTTATTTATTTATTTATTTATTTATTTATTTTTTATCAAAGCGAGACCTGTGTCCGCCCCATCCCCCCACCCCACCAGAGCTCATGCATTCTGCCAAACATGCTTTTCATCTCTTTCTCAGTCTTTCTCAATATTCTCCATGTGGAAGTTGACTGTTTTGAGCAGAAGTTCACTGTTTCAGTCAGTTCTTTGATGCAGTCCTTTATGCTGTTGTTGTTGTTGTTGTTGTTGTTTCCAATATGCATCACTCCCAACTGCTTTGGACAAAAGCTCAAGGGGCCATGCACAAGAAATACTTACAACTAGGTAATTGGCACTAGCATCCACAGATGAGGGATACCATTCATCGCTTGTTTTTCTGGGACTGTGTTACTTAGCATGATGTCCTCTAGCTCCAGCCATTTTCCTGCAAAGCTCATGATGTCGTCTTTCTTTACTGCTGCATAGAACGCCATTGTGTAGATGTACCACATTTTCTCTATCCACTCATCAGTTGAGGGGCATTTGGGTTGGTTCCAGCTCCTTGCTTTTTTTTTTTAATTTTTATTTATTTATTTCTGTATGTGTATGAATGTACTGTCTGCATGCAAGTCTGTGAACCCGTGTCGTGCAATGCCGTGGAGATCAGAAGAGGGTCTCGGATTCCCCTGGAACTGGAGTTCTCCTGGAATTGGGGTTTCAGATGGTTCTCGGCCGCCATGTGGGTGTTGGGGATCGAACGTGGGTCCTCTGTAAGAGCGGTCGGCACTCTTAACCGCTAGGCCATCTCTCCGGCCCCCAGCTCCTTGCTTTTGTGAAGAGAGCTGAAATAAACATGGCCATGTATGTATCTCTGCGGTGGGGTGAGTCTTGAGGGTACATGCCTAGGAGTGGTATGGCTGGGTCAGGTGGCAAGTTCATTCCAAGTCTTCCAAGGGTTCTCCACACTGCTTTCCATAGTGGCTGTACGAGTTTACATTCCCACCAACAGTGGATGAGTTTTCCCCTTTCCCCACAATCTCTGCAGCACTTGGAATCATTTGTTTTCTTGAGTGGATCCTATTTGTAACAACTGTTTATAATGAGTCCTAACAAACCTTACCTTCCAGGTGCCGCAAATTTTTAATACGAGAGACTTTCTTTTTTTTTTTTTATTGGCTTTTCGAGACAGGGTCTCCCTGTAGCCCCAGCTGTCCTGGAACTCACTCTGTAGACCAGGCTGGCATTAGACTCACAGAGATCCACCTGCCTCCGCCTCCCAAATGCTGGGACTAAAGGTGTGCACCACCGCACCATGCAATAGTCAGACATTTTATCCCCAGTTGGGAGATCTTAGAAGGTGTGGCCATCCTCATTTGGTTTCTGTGGGAAAGGAAAACCCCAGTGTGGAGCACAAGGGCAGAACTGATGGTGGTTTGGGCCTGCCAAGGAGGAGCCTTCAAACATGACATCTTTCAACCTAATAAAAAAAAATCATAAGCTGAAGATGCTAAAAGATATATGTGGCATGCATATATGCATATTTTGGAGTAATGCAAATTGGAAGGCACACAAAAAAAAAAGACTGGGTCAAAGAACTTACTGAAATGGTGAACTTCTGCTTGAAACAGTAAATTTCTGCATCGAGAATTTTAAGAGACTGAGAAAAAGCTGAAAAATATGTTTGGCAGAATGCATGAGTTCTGGTGGGGGTGGAGAGCAAGGAAGGAGGAATTGGTCTAGACTTGATTGGGAATTTTGTATGAAATGCACGAAGCTTCAATAAAAATTGGCTTTACATGTTTGGCAGAATTCATGAGCTCTGGTGGAGTGGGGTAATGGGGGGGGACACGAGTTTAGATTTGGTAAAAAAATAAAAATAAATTTATGTGAAAAAAATTGACTTTAAAAAATAAAAAGGAGAGAGCTAATAGCCAATTAAATTTGGGATATACAGACATATGGCTGCCACTGCTGCACAGTATTTCCAGCCAGATGAGGTGTAGCTGGTGCTGACAGAGGAGTCTTGCTTGACTCAAGGAGACCTATATTTGCTTTATTGGTTTAGTGGCCTTTGGTAACACTCTCTGGCATCCCAGAGACCATCTGTATACTTGCAAGTGTGGTCTCCATACATCTTTCCCATGTTTAGATCAGGTCTTCAACAGCAGGGCCTTATCGCTTCTCTTCCTGCAGATATCCCAGTTTGGAGGCAAGGAGACTTTACCATTTGTGGGGGCTTGGGTCCCCTGGCCAACATCTCCTTGGTAGAATAATCCATTGTTGATGTCAGAGCTCCTGTTTTAATATATTTTGTTTAAGTGCATAGCTTAAGGAGACTTTAGCATTATATTGGTTCTGAATAGAGGATAATCCTTTTCACAGTTTCTATGTCCATTAGTCAATTAAAGAAGGCAGTTTTACTGATTTTACAAGAGAATACCTCTATAACAGCTGGCTCCAATCTACAGCTGGAGAACGACCTCATCATCATCTTATTTCTCCTTATTCTATGGGGGGAGTTAAGAAAGTCTCTTGTATTAAAACCTTTGC